>JBAMNC010001149.1:285000-699036 GCA_037902135.1 Cetoscarus ocellatus
AAATAAACAGAGCGTGTGCATGTGCACATGTATGTGTGTGTTTGTGTGCTCTGGAACACAACATGGAAAAAAACAAAGTAGGTGAGAGCGCTGAAGTCTGCCACATTGACAGTGAACACAGCGCAGAGCCCGTCTGTGCAGGAACATTTCAAACAGGTCAAACTGAGGTCAACACACATTTTTAACCCCAACGGATGGGATTCCAGATGGTTCTGCTGGATTCATCCACCCTGATGGTTATACACTGAGACGTTTGGAGTGAACATCTGTGACAGTCCTGGCCATTGGATTAGGGATGTCCCCATGAGGGCGCCTGGAGGACGCAACATGACCGTGCATTTGTCCCTTGACCTCAACAGGACGGACATGTCGGACAAATGGAGGACAGACAAAGCCCCCATGGGTGGACAATGACAATATCTGAAGAGTGCAGTGTGGAAGCACTTTGGGCTCTACACCGCGATGGTAAAATAAAACAAAGACTGGGCTGTGTGTTGATTATGATTAAAGCAGCTGACCCACTCCTCATCCACAACAAATCCACTGGGCCATGTGTTGGCCTTCCGCTAAGTACTCAGCATCTTGAGACCACATCCTCCAGGACAGGACCCCTCACAAGCCCAGAAAAGGGCCATGGGGGGGGGGGGGGGGGGTGTCCTGAACAGCTTTGAATCTTGTACATGCTTCTGTCGGCCTGGGCCCGAATCCAGCCTGAGGCCCATTTGCAGAATATCCTCACCTGCTCTCTCTCTCTTTATCACTAAAGGCATAAAAAGAAGAAAATACACTTAAAAAAACAGACAGTGACAGCCCTACACTGGAGTGTTTTATCATTCTGATGTTTCAGTCCAGTTTTACAGGAGGGTTTAAAGGTTTAGTTTCTTCTTCCTGAGTGTTGCTGTATTGATCACTAATCACCTGTTAGGAGATGCTGATTATGTCCTTTCAGTTTGTGCTCAACAGGGAAAAGCTAAAAGCTTCTGAGGAGCCGCGCAACCTAACCTGATGTTTCATTAACGCAGCAGTTTATTTATGAAATAAATAAAAGAGAAGAAGTCATTCCTGATCTTACTACATCATATCATTGAGGAAATAAAACTAAACTCACCATCAGCTCCCCATTAGCGTCTGCATGTGTCAGGCCGGCATGAAGCGAGCTGAATTTGAGCTGCAGGAAGGAAGGGGGCGGAGACTTGCGCTCTTCAGTTTCACCTTTGGAGGACGACACCTGCTGAGCCTGTCAGTCAAAGGACAGGGACACAGTGAACATGAAGTACCTGTCAGGTATGATCAGACCTTACTGCGCTGAGAGGATCTGATCTGTGGAGTCAGAGCGCCCCCCTGTGGACAAACCACGCTCTACCTGTCAGACACAGGGCAAGGTCATTGTTTAAGGGCTGTTAAGAAAATAACATAATGATGGAGAGTAAATATACACATTTATGTCTGTTTCTTACAAGCCAGGTTTCTCACCACACCTCATCCACTTCTCTAAGGACGGACCCCATCTTCATCTTCTTCTTCATCTTCATCTTTGTCTGTTTCCTATCAACATCACCTCTCACCAGTGCGGTTGAAGATCTGGACCTTCTCTGTCCTCTCCCCTTTAAGGACCATGGGCTGAACTTTGACATTATGTTGAACTGAAGTGACTGCAAACAGTTGCATCAGATTTAAGTCATTTATCCAAAAATCTTTGTTGTGGTTGAACAATTTTTTGTTTAATTTTTTTAATACAAATGTTGTGGTGAATGGATTTCAGTCTCCTGAATTTCACTGAATATTGTTATCAGTTGTTTTAATTTCCTTTGATTTCTGAGTTCAGTTTTTTCTGATGAAGGATTTACCCAAATGATCTGATGTTGGTTTCAGTTACTGTTCCAAGTTAAACTTTAAATCAAACATGTGCTACACGCTGGTCATGAATCTGACAGACTTTCTATCTCTGAACTACTTCATGAGTTTTTCTCGATCATCTGAATGCACAAAATGGAGGTGAAAGCCTCTGATGAACGCAGCCTTTGACGCACACTGGTCCTGATCGATCAGGTCTTGGGGTTCAGGACTCCCTGGTCCTTATATTCTGTGGTTTTACCCCCTGTAGTGTATGTAGTGTGGAGGTCCTGGGACACTAAAGGGTTCCCACGTGCCTTGATAATTAAAGAATGTTTTAATCGATCTCTGAAGGTAGATTCCAGTTACTTCTGTTAAAACACACTGAGTGACTCTGAGCTTCGGTCAGGGAGAGTTCTGCTCATACGGGGTGACATTAAAATAATCTTTGATAAGGTTTTCACATCATGGCGGTGACAGGGGTGGACAGGTCCACACAGTGGGGGTCCCAGTCTGTGGAGTTGTTTTGTTGGGCTCAGGAAAGTTTGGGGGCTTTTGTCATAGTGGACGGTGATCAGGGTCAAACCTGGAACACCTCAGGACCTCCTGACAGAAAGTCTAACTGGGTAGATTTCCCTTCCTGCCCTCCATGACCTCAGTGACGCCAAAACTGAGCCTATGACCTTCTGATGACCTGCTAGCCGCCTTGGTCTGTTACCTCCATGTTGTTAGTGTGTCACGTCCATAATTCAAAACCCAGCTGAGGGTCTCTGTAGTGGTCTGATCCTGAACAGTGACCATGGAGGCAGATGAAAAACCTGACCTCAGTGTAGGAGCGAAGCCTCAGGACTAAAACCTGTTTTTATTTGGACTACAGCTGCTGCAGCATCAACAACCACAGTCTGCAAGACCTGACTCATTTCACCTGAAACATCCAGCCCGAGGTGTCGCAAGGACACCAGACCAAAACCAGGTCAGGCCAAACCAGGTCAGGCCACACCAGAGCACTTTCGGCTTCAGGATTTAAGGTCTCATTCTCAGATCTTTTTAGTCCTTTCTGATGCAGTTTGGGGTGAAACAGCAGAGTGAGGACTTGAGAGCACAATGCGTTTGTCACCTCAGTGTCTTTCTGTCCGTCCGCATGTTTGCTCTGCTGTGATTGGACAGTCTGCTTAATATCTGAGTTTTAACCTGTGACATCAGAGTTCAGAGGGTAATGAAACACAGTTAAGAAAATCCTCACCTTGTCTGCTTCAGCGTCCCTGAGGTGTGGCTCCAGCCCAGTGCTGCAGCTTTGTGGCGTCCTCTGTCCTCTGTGTCCTTCATTTTCTTCTTCCTCATCCTCTTCACTGGACAGAACGACTGAAAAACACAAATCATCAATCAATGGGTGGAGAAGGTAAAAGAAGCTGGGGGGCGCACTCACTGTGTCCTGTCTCTTTAAATCAACATGGCGGCGTACTCACTCGGTTCCGTTGGGGTCTGTTTCTCTCGTCTCTTCAGTCGGAGTTGCAGGACAGCATTGGACGTCCTTGTCTTCTTCTTCTCCCTGAACTCGTACCACTTCCTCCTCTCTCTCTCCCGCTGGTCGCACAGCATGTCGTTGCTGGTGGCGCACCACGGCGTCCGGTCCAAACTCCGCCTCTTCTGGGGTGTTGACATGGAGATGAGGGATCTGCAGAGGTCTCTGTGGGGGGGTTTCTCATCCTCTGAGGAGTTCTTCTTCTCTGGAGAGTCTCCGCCACTCTTGGAGGAAACACCAACAGTAACTGGACGTCTCTTTACAAACTCAGAACCTTTGAACTCTGCCTCCCCCTCAGGACTAACCTCTTCCGTCTTTGGCTCCTGAGCCCGCAGCTCTGCCAGAGAGTCCACGGACTTCACAGAGATGCTCTTAAACGCTGGAGACAGACCTGAAGGGTATAAATATACACATATGTTATAATATCTAACGTATTCATATATAAATATTTGAAGAAACAGTATGAAATTATTGTTTGATCTTTTCTTTAAATTAATAAACTTTCAATCAGCAGAACAGTGATCTCAGTGATGAGCTGGAGTTTGAGAATATACCTGAAGTTTTACCTCCAAGGTCACATTTCTTCTTCTGTGGTGGAGACTGGGGCCTGGAGGCCTGAACAGGCTGCAGCAGACGGTCTGATGCTCTCTTAGGACGCCACCTGGTGGACAAACACGGAGAGCTGGGATTGGTCTTTAAACCTCCTTCATCACCGTGCATTTAAGATGTCTGCACTTTAACCATGTATCAGACTGTCAGTATGACGTCTCCATGACGACTGGCACACATTTATTGGTGCAGCAGCAGATGATTACAGATGTTCCTGACGAGAAGGTCAGACTCTGCCCTCAGGTTCCTCTGCAGTTACTCAGCATGGTGAATGTCTGAACACATCACTCTGTTAGACACACTCAGTCTTACCCGTTAGAGAAACAGGTCGAGGATTGCCCAGGCCGTGATTGGCTGGTGTTGTTTCCTGCTGCCCTGTGATTGGCTGTTAAAGCTGTGTCTGGGCTGCAGACTCCCAGCAGGTTTTTGACGACATCCTGAAAGAGTGGCACGCTGTGGCAAAAAAAGAGTTAAAACCAGTCAGATTCTGGTCAAAGGTACCCATACACCTGTAGCGATAAACACAGCAGCCTGCAGGGGGCGTTGTACAGACCTCTGACTGTTGGCTGAGGAGCCCGGCGTGCTCCAAGAGCGCATCCTGTTGGCTCCGCCTCTGCCCGACTGAGCGGCATAACTCTGTTTAAACAGGAGCAGGGTTTATAAACCGAGGAGCTGAAGCATCAGGGTTAAAGCTGCCAAAGTCAGGATGAACTACCTTTACCTGAGGGGAGGGGCTTTGGAGGCGGGACAGCGGGGACTGCATGTGCAGGGGGGCGGAGTCAGAGCCTGCAGGGTGCTTCTTCTTGGGGATTTTGTAGGACGACGCCATGCTGACAAAAGAAACATGAACAAGTGAAATCCTGAACAAAGAACAAGATCTACTAAAGGCTCTTTTCACCACAGAGAACGGGGACTGTTTGGTTCCTGTGGCCTGCAGCCCTCTGTATCTCCAGGGTCATGAAAGAGTCACTCTGAGCACAGGGTGAATGCAGGCACTCAGGGTCCAAAAGGGCCTAAAAACAGTCCGTCTGAGAGCCATTTGAAAAAGAGAACAAAACGGACAGGTACAGGAGGTCCTTGTCCCAGAGCCAGGAGCCTGTACAACAGCTCAGGCTGTCAGGCAGACAAATTTCAGCTGCACTTTGACCCCTAGACTCTACTCTGCCTTGTTTATACCAAGTGTTTTTGTTTCTGTTAATAGTGGACACCAATTGCCTAATTAACTGTATATGGGTATATTATATTTTGTCAATATCCTTCATCTCCTTGACCAACTGCTGTAATACCACAGTCTCCCAGCTTGGGATCAATAATGTACATCCATCTATATCTATATATTTATCAATATCTATCTATCTATCTATCTATCTATCTGTGTATCTACCTATCTAAATATATACATGAATATATATATATATTTATATGTATGTATATATATATATGTGTGTGTGTGTATGTGTGTGTGTGTATATATATATATATATACATATATATACACACACACACATATATACATACATATATACACATACATAAATATACATATACACATACATATATATACACACACATAAATATATATATATACACACATATATATTTATATATAGATGAATTAATTAATGCTAATTAGGCTTAATACTGACTTCTTACTACAGACAAAATGTTTCTTTTTCATTCAGACAGGCGGTCATTTCAGGATAAATCAGTTAATTATTTATCTTAACTGTAATTATTTAAAGTGACGTCATAGCATCTAAAACTTTATTTTTATGCAGATGAGCCACATTATCATGACCGTAAAGCCCGATTCTTTATCATATCTGAGAATATATCAGTTCACCTGAACATTAGGAGTATTTCTCACCTGCAGGCCCGTTACTGAGTGTATTTTCGGAATAAAATGTCCCTAAATAAATCTTTTTATCTCTAAAGTCCTGCTCGTACCTGCAGCACCGTTAGCTCTGGAGCTAGCCGGCTAACAGAGGGCTAAGCTAGCCGCTAACGGTGTTCCCGCCGCTGAATCGTCCTGGGACGCTCCGAGAGGACCATGAGCTCAGGCTGAAGCCGTCTGCGGACCCAAAGGTCCGATTATTAACTCTTAAAACACGTTTTAACCCTCTGCTCCGAGCACAGCAGCTCTGCCTGCTCTCACCAAAGATATAGATGACAACATCCGGGGTCGGAGGACGGCGAGGCGGGCTTTGGCTTTACGTCATGACGTCATGACGTCTATCACTCTGTCGTGGTTGGAGTGTGTTTGGATGGTTCCACACAAGGACCTCATCACTGATAAGGTGATTCCTTCAGGATCATTTCTAAATATGATCCTGCCAATCACTACATGGAGAGAGACATACGAAAGAGACACAAATACGGACTGTTCTTTCTGCGAGGACCACCCAGAGACAGTGTTGCATCTCTTTGGCATTGTCCACATACCAAGAAGCTGTGGAAGGACTTACCCTAACCCTTAGATTCATCATTGACAATGTTTTCAAAGACTTTGCTTTATTGTGGGAAAATGTTGTATTCTGCTTTTATAAAAGATCAAAGAAAGAGGAAAAATATCCTTTTCTTATAAACCTGTTCATTATTTTGGCCTTGTTTTTCATTCACAAATACACATGCATGAACAAAAACCCAAGTTTATCTTTTTTTTTTCAAAGATGCTGAGCAATACATACAGCTAATAGATAAATCTGACAACAAAAGAGCTGTCCAAACCCTAAATATATGCTCTGTTTTAAATATATTTACATGATATAACAGTCTGAACCCCTGGCCACACTGCTCCCTGGCTGTTTCCCTGTTTCTACTCGTGTAACTTTGATTGTTCTTTCTAAAAAAAATTAAATAACAGTTTGTTGTTGTTGTTACTTTTTGTTGTCGTTGACTCTCTGCATGTTAATAAAGGGCGAACAGTGCCATAGTTTCCCTGCTGCAGGTCAGTGTTTGATGGTTAATCAGTGAAGCACATTAATTCATCATTTTCTCATTTCTCAAACATAAACATTTAGATTCTGTATTAACAACAGATCTTATTTATTTATCAGACCACCCAGACTCAGGTTTGTCCTTCGCTGCTCCACAGCATTAGTAACTAAAATCATATTTCTGTTTCTGTGATGTTTATGCATCAGTATAGTAGCTCTTCAACTGAAAGGTTTTTAATTTTTAAATATAGTAGTTATTGTTTTCCATGAATTTTCACATTCACAGTTTTACATAAAAACAGTAAAGATAGTGAAGCTCATTCCCATTTTTCTGGATTAATTCTAATAATTCGCTTTGTTTCTATACAGATGAATCGGTTTAATTGGTTGAATGATCTGTTGATTATTTCCTGACTCCTTAGTAAGGCTCAGATTTGAGTCTAAAAGGTGAATTTAGGTTAAATGATCATTCCTGTTCAACATGCCCATCCAATAATGAAATCATTTAGAGTGATTAAGAATATCTTTTTATAGTTTTCATCACAGGTGGTCGAACACATTTGATAAGCCCTTTATATTATATTACATTATATTATATTATATTAAATTATATGATATAATGTTGCCTGCCCCGTTCTTAGTCACAGGTGCAGAAGAATAGCTTGTCTGTACGTTCACAGGAGCTTAAACCAAATTTAACAAAGCAAAGCAGATTCAGTCTGTAATAAACCCTCCTATAATCAGAATAAAAGAATCACAGCAGATACAGAGTGGATTATAGTCCCATAAAGATGACCATGCTGTGCTCATAGTTTAATGCCCTCCTCACCTGTAGTTTAAACCTTTAAGTTTGAATAATTCAGCCCTAAAACAGTGATTTAGAGGATCAGTCTGACTGCATGATCAATACAAACATTTAAATGTGTTATTATTTCATCCGAAGACTATTGAAGCTCATTTTTTTGAATGATGTTTCAGTGGCTGGACTTCCTGTTTGTCAGAGGAAATGGTTTGGACTGGATATTTAAGACCTGGACCTGCAGGTGAAGGAGGATTACACACGGAGATAATGACTTATCAAAAACATTTTAGTCAACAGAGGGGCTCCAGCGATCAAATACAGAACCAAACTCCTGAAGCTGATCATCAGCAGCTCAGAGCTCAGAGCGGTCTAACAGCTGATCCATCAGGCTTCATCTCCGTGCAGATTCTGTCACATCTCTGCACGCTGTCTGTCAGCCGTCACCATGGTTACTGCTGAGTGACTGACAGTTGGAGGGGGGGTCACGGTGCATTCAGGGTCTCTGTCAGACTTTGGAGAAACACCAAATGAGCTGCTTTCCTCTTCTTTTCGAGCAGAGCCAGACCCTGAAGACCTCTGTTACACTCCATCTCTCTCTCCATCTCTCCATCTCTCTCTCCATCTCTCTCTCCATATCTCCATCTCTCTCTCCATCTCTCTCTTCATCTCTCTATCTCTCTCTCCATCTCTCCATCTCTCTCTCCATCTCTCCATCTCTCTCTTCATCTCTCTATCTCTCTCTCCATCTCTCTCTATCTCTCTCTCCATCCCTCCATCTCTCACGCTCTCTCTTATTTTAATTTTTATCCATGCTGCAGTGCACATTACCAACCTGTGACATCAATTGTTAGGCAGTAATTTGCTGCCTAGAGTTAAAAAGTCATCAATATTAGACTGAAATGTTGATGGAACAAAGTCAAGTTTCAAACATTTTATCTGAAAAAAAAAGGAGTCATTGTCATGAGATAGACATTCAAAAATAGGATTCAATCCAAATGGAGAGATCAAAATTGAAACTGTAATGAAAGTGGTCACAGTGAAATAGAAAAGTTCAAATCAAGAGTTATTTTTATCAGATAAAAAGATTAAATCATGCAATCCATTTTAAAATGATGAGATAAAAATCTAAAAAATGTTTCTTGGGAAGTTGAAATTATTTGATAAAAATAGTAATGAGATAATAGGTCACAATTATTATATCATTTAAACACACAATTATAAGGTAAACAATATGACCTGATAGTTTAATTTTAATGAACACTGAGAATTGTTAGACTTCAAAATCATTTTCCTTTAATTTCAAGGCTAAAACAAAGATTTAAAATAGACCATAGGCAATTCTAGCCACACAGAGAGACGCACTTCCAGTGTGTGTGAGACACAGTCTATGGGGAGGTCGTGTGTAAACCTGACTGAAACAGCCAGACAAACAAACGTATGTAGAGGAAAGTTTCTCAGTTTCAAAGATGCTGTTAGCTGCTCATGGATAATAGCTTGTCTGCTAATGCCAGCTTGAAATGTTCTTTTACTCGCTCAACTTCAACTATTGTGTGTGTGCCCACGCGTGTGCGTGTGTGTGTTTGTGTGCAAACAAAACCGAAGCTCCTTTTGGCTGGCCAGCTAGCACTCTGGGTACTCAAGCCTCTGAAATAAAAATTGATACAAACAGAAGTGACTCTGGTGGCCTTTGACCTGATATGTTTCCTCCTTCAGACAAAACAGGAAGTTGATTTTCTCTCCTTCTGAAGAGTCTGTTTAAGAGTGAAATTAATGTCACCAGCTAAAACCAAAGCTGTTTTTAGAGCTTCCCCTAACCCAACAGAAACCAGAGATCATTCAGGAGGCTCTAAGAAAAGTTAACTCAACACCTCTGTAATTTAGAGGTAACTGAAGCTCGACTCTATATCAAGTTAACTCAAGCTTGACTCTAAAACAAGTGGAATCAACACCTCTGTCATCTAAAGTTAACTGAAGTCCAACTCTAAAACAAGTGAACTTAAGCTTGACACTAATGCAGGTTAACACAACACCTCTGTGATCTTTTGTGAACTAAAGCCTGATCCTTAAACAAGTAACCTCAAAACCTTTGTGAGGCTTGGTTAACTAAAGCTTGACTCTTGATTCTCTTGATTGACTATATAAATGATTCTTCATTGGTTGATTATATAAACTGTTCTTTATTGGTTGATTCTATAAATTGTTCTTTACTGGTTGATTCTATAAATTGTTCTTTATTGGTTGATTCTATAAACTGTTCTTTATTGGTTGATTATATAAATTGTTCTTCATTGGTTGATTATATAAATTGTTCTTTATTGGCTGATAATATAAATTGTTCTTTATTGGTTGATTCTATAAGTTATTCCTGTTAGTTGATTATACAAATTCTCAGAGCCCTGATGTGGACTGAGGAGGTCTGGTTTTCTGCAGAGTCACTGCAGTCTAGGAATGTCCCTGAGAGTGGAAAGTGAAACGGGACAGAGTCGTGTCTCTGGAAGTGAGAGGACAAAAGAGGAAGTGGTCTGAAGACAAACAAGGTCTGACTCTGAAGTCCTTCAGTGCTGCAGACTGTAAAGATGGACGCCGTCAGGAGATGCTGAGTCAGCAAAGCCAACAGGAAGCGTCTCAGTGTGACTGATCATCATCATCATCATCAGCTGATTGCATGGTGGTGTCAACATCAGGGGGCCTCTGACCCATCGCTGAACTGAGAGGAGCTGAACTGGCCCATCTTATGAGGGTCAGACCATCAGGGGACTCCTCAGGCCCCTTCAGCAGACCCTGTGTCTGGTGTTTGTTTTTCTTGGGTGGTCTGCCCCGACCCCCTCATCGAAACAAACAAACAAACAAACAAACAGGTCAGAATAAATAAACAAGATATGACCTCGTCAGCTCGGCCATATGATGAGACCTGAAACTAGGTCCAGGAATTATGACCCAGTTTGGACGGAGTCCCTGACTGGACAGAGTCTCTGGTTGGACGAGGTCTCTGACAGGACAGAGTCTCTGGTTGGACAAGGTCTCTGACTGGACAAAGTGTCTGGTTGGACAAGGTCTCTGACTAGACAGAGTCTTTGATTGGACGAGGTCTCTGACAGGACAAAGTCTCTGGTTGGACAGAGTCTCTGGTTGGACAAGGTCTCTGACAAGACAAAGTCTCTGGTTGGACAGAGTCTCTGGTTGGATGGAGTCCCTGACTGGACAGAGTCTCTGGTTGGAAGAGGTCTCTGACTGGACAAAGTCTCTGAAAGGACAGAGTCTCTGGTTGTACGGAGTCTCTGGTTGGACAAAGTCTCTGGTTGGATAGAGGTCTTTGACTGGACAGAGTCTCTGGTTGGATGAGGTCTCTGACTGTACAAAGTGTCTGGTTGTACGGAGTCTCTGGTTGGACAAAGTCTCTGGTTGGATAGAGGTCTCTGGTTGGATGGAGTCTCTAGTTGGATGGAGTCTCTGGTTGGACAAAGTCTCTTGTTGGAAGAGGTCTCTGTCAGGACAAAGTCTCTGGTTGGACGAGGTCTCTGACTGGACAAAGTCTCTGGTTGGACGGAGTCTCTGGTTGGACAAAGCCTCGGCTTGGAAGATGTCTCTGACAGGACAAAGTCTCTGGTTGGACAAGGTCTCTGACTGGACAAAGTCTCTGGTTGGACAGAGTCTCTGGTTGGACGGAGTGTCTGGTTGGACGGAGACCCTGACTGGATAGAGTCTCTGGTTGGATGGAGTCCCTGACTGGACAGAGTCTCTGGTTGGAGTCTCTGAGGTAACACATCAGGTGTCCTCTCACTCCTGGAGTGTCTTCTCCAGATGTCCAACATCCAGATGTTCAGTACCTGCCCAGGTGTCTCTGTGGAGGCTGCATGCTCTGAGGAAACCCTGCTTTGGAGTAGATGTCATCCCGAGGGAGAGCAGCAGGGGGCGCTCTGCCAGAGGGAAGCTGGATCTCCTCGTACTGAAACACATTAAACAAAGCCATCATTGCAGGCTTTTATTGTGAAACTGTTTATTTTAAAGCTTTTATTTTGAAAGGGTGTACCTGTGGCATCTCTGCAGCCTCCATGTTCTCCTGTGTGTCAGCCGACAGCTCGTCCTTCAGCCTCCTCTTCTTCAAACACAGACACGTGGAAGCCAAGCCTTCAACAAAGAAACAGCATCACTGCAATCATCGGATCATCCATCTGTTCATCCATCTGTTCACCCATCCATCTGTTCATCCATCTGTTCATCCATCTGTTCATCCATCTGCACATCCATCTGTTCATCCATCTGTTCATCCATCCATCTGTCCATCCAACCATCTGTCCATCCATCCATCTGTTCATCCATCTGTTCATACATCCGTTTATCCACCCATCTGTTCATCCATCTGTCCATCCATCCATCTGTTCATCTGTTGTTTAAACAGGTGAACAGGTAAAAAGGTGAACAGGTGAACAGGTGAACGAGTGAACAGGTGAACAGGTAAACGAGTGAACAGGTAAACGAGTGAACAGGTAAACGAGTGAACAGGTGAACAGGTAAACGGGTGAACAGGTAAACAAGTGAACAGGTGAACAGGTAAACTGGTGAACAGGTGAACAGGTAAACGGGTGAACAGGTGAACAGGTACATAGGTGAACAGTTGAACAGGTGAACTGGTAAACAGGTGAACAGGTGAACAGGTAAACGGGTGAACAGGTAAACGGGTGAACAGGTGAACAGGTAAACAGGTGAATAGGTGAACAGCTGAACGGGTGAACAGGTGAATAGGTCAACAGGTGAACAGGTGAACAGGTGAATAGGTGAACAGGTAAACAGGTGAACAGGTGAACAGGTGAACAGGTCAATGGGTGAACAGGTGAAGGTTTCATCAGTGACAGAGCTGCTTAAGGTAGATCGGGGCAGCAGGACCTCAGGACCACACCTGGGAGCAGCCCCCTCTGTCTCACCTGTACCCAGCAGCAGCAGGACGTTGAGGCTGAAGGAGGCGTAGAGCACCAGCTTGTTTTCACCTGTGCTGCAGGTGTCACCCGGAGGACAGGTGGTAGTCTCTGGACCATCTGAGGACAGAAGCAGCAGGTCTTTAACTTGAGTGTGGAGCTGAAGCATGGCTGACGTTTGACCTGAGTGTGTGAGCCAGGTCAGGGTGGCGAGGGGAGAGCCTGGAGGTGACGTGAACCTGCTCAGGATGTGGTTTTACATCCGGCCGGGGGCCGACTTAGACTAAGACCTGGATGGTGAGGCTGATAAGTTTGTTTGGAGGAAACCAGAATGAGAAGTTACATAAGTCTGATGAAACTTTGGCTGGTGTTTAAAACTCACCGGAATTTACCAAGAACCCTGTCAGGAGACCAAGGTCAGGGAGCGGTTTTAACCTTTACATCTAAGGGCCACTTTATTAAGCACACCTGTTCAGCTGCTCACAATGCAAACATCTAATCAGACAATCACATGGCAGCAACTCATGGTATGCTGAAACTCTTCCAGCAGCTCCATGTCTCAGAGCTCAGCTCATCTCAAACTGTACAGTGGCCTCCGCAGTCACCAGATCTCAGTCCAGTAGAGCACCTTTGGGATGTGGTGGAGCAGGAGATTCTCATCATGGATGTTCAGCAGCTGTGTGATGCTGTCATGGAGATATGGACCAACATCTCTGAGGATGTTTTAGCTCCTTGAAGCTGGAGGTCCATCCTGGACGAGAGAAGTCCTTCTTTGTGAAATCACAGATGAAAGTCGAAGAAGAGAAACTAAACGTCTGAAACATCTCTGAGATGATTCTGACTTGATGGTCATCAGAGCTGGAGTGTGATTTAATCGACTTCAGCATGAAGGACACAGACCCATAAAAACCGTCTGATTTAAAGCTCCAGGTATCGCCCACTCCTCCTCAAGCTCAAAGTTAAGGTCCGGTCTAAGAGCATCACCAGAGGAACATCCATGAAGATCTTTGGTTGACAAAGTCAACCCCAGTGGTCTCTTTAAAGACTCTCTAACCTCTGAACACCTACCTGAGATATGGCTTCAGCTCTAAGAAGATCTCAATCAGGATCATGTCTGCTGCTGTAAATTAAAGTTTTAGAGGTTCCTACCTGGGACGAGTTTGAAGGTGTCTTGAAAAACGATTTCATCTATGTCCTTCCTTGCGCAGAGATACAGCCTGTAGTCCTCAGCTGTGATGTTCAGTATCTTCAGCACATTGCTCCTCTCGGTTGTGAACTTAAGTTCAGATGTTATTATGAAGAGGTCAGAGGAATTGTCACTAAAGGTGCGAACAATGCGGCTCTTGAAGCCACTGTGGACCTCCATGTACCAGTAAACATCGGAGATGTCCAACGAGCAGATCAGTGTGGCATTCTGATTCAGACTCACTGAGATGTTAGAGTTCTTGGCCTGGACGTGGATCAGAAGAGCGAGGAAGAAGACCCAGTGCAGACCCATCGTCCACATCAGAGGAGCAGAGTGTGTCGAGCAGCTCCGCTCTGAGGCCCTGCTTCCTGAAAGCACACCACAAGAGCCTCCAGCTTCCTGATTCATGATGTCATCTTGTCTAAAAAACAGCCGGATGATCTACCACTGTTGTCCTCTGAAGATTATGTAAATCCAGGAAGTGAAACGTCTTCACCCTCTGCCTGCCCTGAGAGGAAGCTGTGGGATGTCTGGGTTCAAGATTCACAGATTTAAGTGGTCAAAGTGTGAAGAACCAGAATCTGACCTGTGAACAAACCAGCTCTGTCTTTTGGTGCTTTTCAACTGCAGACACTTTCAGCAGCCTGAGGTCTGGGTGAAAACTGAGTCAGCAAGGGCAAGGTGTGATCGTCCTACAACTTAAGGAACTTAAGCAGGGCACACGTTTGGATCTCCACAGGGTCGTAACAGTGCTCCCTGAAAATAAACTCTCTGACCCATCCCTAATAATATTCTTCTATTTATTTCAAATAATTTATTTTTAATAATTTATGTGTTTCTAATTATATACTTCTGATGTATAATTAATTATTTCTAATTTGATATTTCTGATTATTTTGTCTATTTTATATTTCTGATGATCTATGTCTAATTTATATTTCTGATCATGCCTAATTTTGTATGTCTGTTGAGTATGCAACTTTATATTTCTGATAAGTTATGTCTAATTTTGTATTTCTGATGAGTATGTAACTTTATATTTCAGAATCAGAATCAGAATCGTTTTTTATTGCCAAGTATGCGACACATACAAGGAATTTGACTTCGGCAGTTGTTTTCATTCTAGTACAGGAGGTAAATGAACAAGACAAAATAAAATATATATAATATATTTATAATAAAAAAATATATAATATATTTCTGATAAGTTATGTCTAATTTTGTATTTCTGATGAGTATGTAACTTTATATTTCTGATTATGTCTAATTTTGTCTTTCCTGGTATAGAGGGAGCCACTGCCCCCGTGTTTACTGCTGCAGCAGATGTAATTCTCAGTTTGACCACAGGGTGTCTCCTTATCACCATGCTGGGCGCTCTCTCCTCCCTTGTGGCCTCTTAAGGGAAAAGGGGCGGAGCTTAAGTGAGTGGACGAAAGTTCACCTGAAAATGAGCCCCGTGCTGCAGCCTGAGGAGGTCAGCAACATTCCTGATGACAGCAGCAGCTGTTTACGAGGACCTGCAGGACCTGGAGCTCGGACAGAGGAACATGGGGCTCTGCTCTTAGACCAGATCAACTTCAGACTTCAGGAGGTCTTCAGGAGGTCCTCGAGGCAGACCGTCTCTGACCGGACCTCAGGAGGTCTTGGGGGACCCTGAGACCGCCTCTGACCGGCTGAAGACGCCATGTCCCCGTTGCAGTTCTCCGTCTACTGGCGGCTCGCCCTCATCTTCATCTTCATCTCCCTCCTCTTCTTCCTCGACATTTTCACAGTGGCCATTATCGCCGCCACTTGTCACCATGGTAACGGAACCGGCGTGCACGTTTGGGATGGAACGTTGCCAGCGCGGAGCGCCGAGATCAACCAATCACAGGCCGCGGAGTCTCCGGAGAGCGAGGCTGATTGGTGGACGGAGAGCGGGAACCCAGACGTGAGTGACGAGTACTTTGATTTTCTGAAAGATAAGTCTCCATTTTAAGAAAAAAAAAAGTCTCAATTTCAGTTTTCAAGGTGAACACACTTTAAGTAAATTTACTAAATCAATAAGTGATATTTGAATTATTAATGATCAAACCAACTAAACATGAGAGACAGCACACATTAACAGCTGTGTTAATGAGCAACATGCTAACTGTTATAACAATTTAAGCGTTCATCAATAATCTGTTCACTTAAACAACAGAACACGAGCTACATGTGATGAAAAAAAATTAATCTCCCTAATTCCCTTTCTTTATGATAAAAAACTTGATCATTAGTTTTTTACATTTGTGTTGTTTATATCTTTAAACTTTGATATAATAACCCCACTCGGCAGTGCTGTATCCGTTCCTCCAATCAAATTCAACATTAAATTAAATATTGAAATGATATTGTAGGATTTCTAGACTATTTGACCCTTTGGAAATGAGAACAAACTTCACCTTTTGGCCACCAAAGTTTCCAATTGTTGGGATGAATCAGGGATGGGCCACATGTCATGCAGCCCTCCTGCCAAATTCCAGTGCATTGAAAGTGTGAAGATGACAAAAATCGGACATAAAGCCGTTCAGTCTGATTTTTCTCAATGACAACACTAAAATGCATAACAATGTAAACTCCCTAAAGTCCTTAAAACTGATTTATTTTATGCTCTGCAGGAGAAAAGTTGACCCAGTCTGCCCTGGTGGGTTCTGTTAAGAGCTTTGTGAAGTGTTATTAATGCACTGGGAAATGAAAATACAAATCAAATGAATTAGGGATGCTGAATGTTGGATTTTTGCTCATATTTCTTAAGTCATAATTGCTGAAACTGATATTTTTGTACTTAAGTATGTAGTCTTCCCCAAACTAAAATGGACATTTGTCAATCTGTGAGGTTTTATTTGAGTTGGAAACAGAAAAAAGACAAAATAAATACATCATTACTTAAAAAAATGCTCCTGTTGGTGTCTCATTGTAGACATAATGACATAACTTAAGACATTCTGACCATATTTCAGCAGATACATATTGGCAGATTTTTCATATCTGCAGGTCCAGACATCAAACCTAAAATGGATTAAAGAGCCACCAACAGTGCTGGGTTGGTTTGTAAGGCTGATTTTTCTAATTGGGCCTTGAAGGTGAAATACGTCCCTCATCACACCAGTTTACTGCAGGAGCATGTGACTGTCTCTGATGTTAGCTCCTTGAATTTAGCTGAACTTTGTTCTCTCATATCAGTGAAAGAATAACGCAGTAATGTGTTGTTAAATTCTGGGTAGTAGTGATTGTGTGTAACAGGACTTACCTCTGAGACTGAAGACAACATGAATGTGTCCTCGTGGAGACCACAGTGTCCTGTCTGCTCACATATAAGTCAGATATGGACCTCGGCTCGAAATCTGTGTCTCCACCATCAGGGAGCTCACCTGGGAGGACAGAGGTGTACCTAATGAAAGGGCCGCTAGTGTCCACGGTCCAGTGTTACTGTTTACATGTTAATCAGAGCAAGGAGGGCGGCGGGGCGGGGGTCCACGAGGTGGACATGTGTCTCTTTGTTATCAGCCCGGAGTCACGTGTGTGTGTGCGTGTGTGTGGGTGTGTGTGTGTGTGTGTGTTGTGTGCGTCAGTCAGTGTGTGCTTGGGCAGACTGGTTGTCCTTTGGACAGACGTTCTTCATGGTCGGCCTGCTGCTGGGATCTCTGGTGGGCGGAGCCATCTCTGACCGGTACGTCCCAAACACTCATGAAGGTCCTGCTCCATTAAAGTTCTGCTCCGTCACCGTTTGCGCTCCTCTTGTAGGTACGGAAAGCGCCCGGTGCTGTTGGTGTGCGTGTGCCTGCACGCCGTCTGCGGGGTGGTGCCCGCTGTCCTCCCTCAGCCGATGGTGTTCCTGTCCGTGCGCTGCCTGACGGGCGTCTGCTGCTGCTGCATCAACATCTGCTCCTTCAGTCTGGGTAAGGACGTGAGCCCCGCTGACCTGCTGCTGCTGCTAGACCAGCTCGGCAGGGGGTCCGTCTGCTGGACTCACGTGTCCCAGACACAGCAGAGCTGAGCAGGCTGCCTGCTAATGATCTACGACGGCCTCCTGCTGCTCTGTGACCTCTGACCTCTGTTAGACTCTGAGGAGGAGGCAGACAGAAAGGCTCCTGGGGCCTCTACAGTCTGAGATCAAACCAGGACTGTTGAGGAGAGACAAAACCAGCTGACCTGGCAGTTAAGATCCCAGAGGTCCCTCATCCTGTACAGGTCCATGGATCCATACAGACCAGTAAAGACCAGTCCAGTCCAGTAAATCCAGTCCCGTGCAGCGTCTATGACCTTTGTTAATGTCTGAACCATGTAGGTCTATGGTACCTGCTGGTCTAAGCAGGACCCAGAGGTGGTCAGGGGCTGGAGCCCAGTTTTATCATCCTCTCCTGAGGGACTGTTGGGTTAGCTTGGACGGGTTTCTATCCATCAAAAGGTCAAATAAAGGTCAGATAGAGGGTCAGCACAGGGCGACTCACTGAGCTTCAATAACCATCATGATTCTGGCCCCCCAGGATCTAAAGTGCAAGAAGACTGAGATCAGCCAATCACAGGGCTGCTGGATGTGTTCCCAGGGCCTGGTCTGCTCTGCAGTCTCTCCTCAGACTTATTCAGCTCTAGTGTTTACTGTCGTTGACTCCAGAGTCAGAAATGAGAGTCTCTGTGTGCTGAGGCAGCTGCCCTGCAGCCGGCGCTGTCAATGGGCACATCCTGGCCTGAACATTAGGAACTGTGTAACTTCCATGTGGCTTTTCAAAATAAAAGCCTGGCCTGTTTTATTTAAAGAGCAAAGTGTGATTTGAAGCAGCTGGTGAAGCACAGTGACAAACAGGAGGCTCTGAAGCAGGTTCTGTTTTCTGGTTAACAGCGGTGGAGTGGACGCCCCCTGCTGCCCGGCTCTGGCCCCCGGCCGTCCTGCCCTTCTGCTTCAGTCTGGGGACCATGGCTGGGGCCCCGCTGGCCTGGCTCAGCCCCTCATGGAGACAGCTGCACCTGTCGCTGGCCCTGCCCCAGCTCGTCTGTCTGCCGCTCTTACTGTAGGTGTCAACACTCCCCGTCAGTCCGTCTGTCTGTCCACTCATCTGTCTGTTCGTCAGTCTGTCTGTCTGTCTGTCCAAGTGATGGTCTGTCTGTCCCCTCGACTGTAGGTCTGTTAGTCAGTTAGTCTCTTAATCTGTCTGTCGGTCTGTCCATCTGCCTGTCTGGCTGTCTGTTGGTCTGTTTGTTTGTCTGTCAGTCTCTTGATCTGCCTGTCTGTTTGTCGGTCTGTTCGTCAGTCTGTCAGTCTGTCTGTCTGTCAGTATAAGTCCATGGGTATGATCCTTGTCTGTGGTTCAGGGCGATCCCGGAGTCTCCTCGCTGGCTGTGGTTGAAGAGGAGGGTGGAGGTGCTGGAGCGTTACCAGAGCAACAGTCCAGCAGATAAACAGTGTCTGGATCTGGTAAGAGGAACTCTATAAACTATAATCAGTGAGTGTGTTTACAGGCTCACAGTAATCAGATTACTGGGCGTTTACACCTCAGTTACATGTTACTGATAGAAATATGAATGTCATGCTGTCCATTGTTGGACTTCCGAGTCCACAGCGTTAAGGTCAAACTTACAGTTGTGGCCAGGAGCGGTGGACTTAAACCCGCCGTGACCCCCCGAGGGTCCTACTGTCTCTTTGTTTAAAAAAAAGAAAACAGGAGGGTTTAGGCCTTTTCAACAGCAGATAATCTGATTGGTATAAACCTATAATTTAAACCTCGGTCTGTCCAATCATACGTCAGTCCATCACCCATTAACTCAGCCATCAAAGGATCCATCCTCTCATCCACCTGTCCATCCATCTTTCCCAGATCTTTTTCTTCAGCTTCACTCATAAGCAGATTTAAAGACTTGAATTAAATCAGATTAGACAGACTGATGGCACAGGGGGAAACAGATTCTTTGGTAGATGTTGGTGTGATAATCAGATGTGTATATGGTGTAGTCACAGCCTCTGATGGAGATGAGAGCATCACACTATGTTCTTTATAGAAACACCTGATCATCGGACCTTCAGTGCATGTAAACGCTCTGATGGAGATCTCCTGACCAAGTAACCACCCTTTTACATGGAGATAAATCCATCTGTACTCAGGTACTGGACTCGGTATGGTCTGACCTGCCGAAGGCCTCTGAGGCTCAGAGGGAGGAGCCCCGTGAAGGCCACGCCCCCAGTGACATCATCCACCTCAAACATCCAACGGTCCTGCTGCGGCTCTTCATCATGAGCTACCTCAGGTCAGAAATACAACACAGTATCCATGACGATGTCACAAACACTTCCGGAAACCTGAAATATCAGAAACCTGAACCTGTCATTCTGTTTTTTTCTCCCATGATGCAGTGCAGTCATGGCACTGACCTACTTTGGCATCTGTATGAATATCGGCTCATTCGGCGTTGGTGTTTACTCCGCCCAGTTCTTCTCTGGCCTATCAGAGGCTCCCTGCCTGCTCGTCCCCTTGATCAACATGGGCCGCCGTCCAATCAGCATGCTGGCTCTGTTCCTGAGCGGGTCGGCGTGCTTCCTGTCCTTACTGCTGTCCCGCTACAACTGTGAGCAGAACCCGAATCCACCACACCACCACGCCCTGAGCACCAGAGAGCAGGACCACGTACTTAGGAGTGATGCTAGACCAGGTCCTTCAGTCTGTAGGCCCCCGAGCTTCAGTAAGAACATAGAGGAGAGCATCATCATGGTGTCCTCACAAAGGTCAGACCTCCATCCATGTCCTGTCACCACCAGGTGGACCTGACCCTCTGCTCTCCTGCTACTGGGACATCCTGAGAACAGATCTGGTATTTAATCTCTCCAGAAGGTTCTGGGTCTGCCGTCAGGTCTCTACAGAGGGATCTGAAATAGGAGCTGCTCAGGCACCTGGTCAGGATGCCCCCTGGTCCTCCTCCTGCAGAGGTTATCTTGGCACGCCCGGGGGGTAAGGGACCCCAGTTGGACCCAGAACTCTGGAGGGACCATAAATCCATCACGCCTCAGGATCCTCCAGGAGGAGCTGGAGAATGCTGCTGAGCAGAGGGTGGTGGGTGGATGGAGGTCTGTGGTCCAGTGAAGACTCTTGATGGAGAGTAAGTGAAGGTGCCCCCCCCCCAGCTTCAAACTAGAAACCAGTTTGAAGCTAAAGGTAGGCAGAGCTAGGCAGTGTGTCCTGACGCTCTCTGGGAGATGGTCCACCCTGATGACACTAACATATTTAAAACAATGATGTCTCTGATCAGGACTCATGGTGTCCATAGGACAGGAAGTCACCTGTGCCCTCAGAGCAGGAGGTCACCTGTGCCTTCAGAGCAGGAGGTCACCTTTGCCCTCAGAGCTGGAGGTCACCTGTGCCCTCTAGACTATAATGGTCCAGGTGATCAGTTCTCGGCTCTCCGGGGTCTTTCTGTATCCCTAAATGTGTATCAGAGGTTAGGGGTCAGGTTCATCTGGACCTGGTCTTCAGTCCTTAGGTCTCGGGGTCCCTAACATCTGGTCTCTGGACAGGTGGGGCGGTCCTGGTGATGAGTCTGGCTCTCCTGGGGAAGCTCTGCATCCTGGCGGCGAACTTCATCTCTGAGCTCTACAGCATCGAGCTGTTCCCCACCGTGGTCAGGTACGCCCCCGCCCTCCGCACCTCCCAATGCTCTCTGACGACCTCTGACCCCTCCTCTCTGACCCCAGGCAGCGCTGTGTGGCCCTGGTTAACCTGAGCTTCCGGATCGGCTGCCTGGTCAACTCCCTCGTCCCCTCCTCCCCAAACGGAGCCATCTCATTGGCCGCCATGGTGGCGTACAGCAGCGGGCCCGTGGTGGGATGCTGCCTGTGCCTGCTCCTGCCGGAGACCAGCGGTGTCTCGCTGCCTGACACGGTGGAGGACTGCGAGAGGCAGCCGAGGCCCCGCCCACCCAGCATGGGCGCCCTGTGCAGCCAACGGTGAGAGCCAGCTGATGGTTATGACATCATAAATTTGGGTGATAACGGCGGTCAGAGTTTACGAGGTGATAGAGCGTGTGGAGTTAACTGTTTATTGCCACGTGTCAGAGCGTGGTGACAACGCAGAGCCTGCAGACTCTACCATAAACCCTCTAATAGAGGCCCCCAGGGTTCAGGGGCAGGGAAGTTTAAGGGTTAAATAAAAATTAACATTAATAATTAATAATTGTTTGGGCTGAAGCTGTCTCAGGTATACATCCCTTCCTATAATTTCACAATAAAAGACCAAATTATAACAAAATTTACAGTAGAAAAAATTCACAATAAAAGAATAATTGTACTCTAAAGCATGGATGTAAAGTTCAGAGGTCATTATTTTATGAAATATCATTGCTGTTGGGCTCAAACCTCCTATCTCCAAAGAGCTACTTCATAGGAAATGATGAAAACACCGTCTGACTGACTTAATGAATGAATATTTTACTGTCCTGATTACAAACCGTTTCTTCAGTTAAAAGTTTCTAAAACTTACTTATTACCACAGAGGAAGAGCAACGGCACGGTTTGACAAAGAAAACAGAAAATGGTTAAAATGGAGATGAGAGATTTGAGCCTGACAGAAATATTTAATAATTTCACAATAAAAGCCTTTGCTACATAAATAAAGTTTTAGATTTCACAGATTCAAAATTAAAAACATGAAGCACGGGGTAAACATTATACAAATATATACATATAAATATATGAACATACAGATAATTTCAAAATAAAAGCCTCAGATATTACATGAAGGGTTATAGTAGATTTTCACATTAAGAGCCTGGTTGGGAATAAAAGTTTTATGATGAATATTTCCACAATAAAGGCACAGAATATTAAATCAGATTTTATTGAAAACAATTTCAGAATAAAAGCCTTGAAACATAGAAAGGGTTAACAGTAAAGAATTTCAGAATAAAAGCCTGAGATGATAACTGCTGTCCTGATATTCAGCTGTTCTGATGTGGACATTTTCAAAATAAAAGCCTGTTGTAGTGGTTGGTCAGATAGCTGTTCTATTTGACTCTTAAATTTTGACCTTTTCTCACATCAAGATGTTTTTGTCTCTGAAGCTGCTGCAGACGTTAAACTTTAAACTCACTGCAGTCACATGATTTAAATCCAGCATATATAGTCAGCGTTTGACTCTTGTCTTTGTTTCAGGAAGCCGAGTCTCCCAGAGTGCCACCCTGCAGGAAAAGACGGCACAGCCGGCAGCCTGATTTAAGCCATCAGGTGACCTTTGACTTTAAACAGACTTCTTCTGATGCTGAGTCCTGATTTTGTAAAGACCAAAAACCTGCAGGAGCCTCATGACCTCTGTTTATTCCTTTATTTTTCTGATTTTCTGTGTTATTCTTTTATTTTTATTATTTTCTTTGTGTTTATTCTTTATTTTTATGATTTTCTCTGTTTATTCTTTTATTTTTATGATTTTCTCTGTTTATTATTTTATGTTTTTAATTTTTCTATTTATTCTTTTATTTTTATGATTTTCTCTGTTTATTATTTTATGTTTTTAATTTTTCTATTTATTCTTTTATTTTTATGATTTTCTTTGTGTGTATTCATTTATTTTTTAGGATTTCCTCTGTGTTTATTCTTTTATTTTGTCTGTTTTTACCTGGTCAATAATAAACTGTTTGTCTTCGTCATCACGTCTCACTTCCTCTCAGGGGGTCACCGAAAGGTCACGGTCCTCCGTCATCCTTCAGAGGAGCCTGGTTCACCCCCTCAGAGCACACCTGTGCAGATACCTGACCTGCTGCCCCCTGCCGCAGTCTTAGTTTTAGAGGTCAGAGGTCAAAGTCACAGGGTCTCATGGTGACCCTCAGCTCATGTGTGTTTTGCGTTGGTGACATCACAAGTGCAGGACTATGGGAACTTTGATGTGCTGAGGAGGCATTCAAGGTCAAAGATCATGAATTTGGAGCTCATGGCCTCTTGGCCTTGGGGTCATGAACTGGTTGGATGATGGAGGTCAGAGGTCAGGAGACCCACACTGTCCTTCTTGGACCTGCCAAACATCTTCCCTCCAGAGGACGATCGATTTTACCTCCTGAGGTGGACCAGGCTCTGCAGAGCTCAGGAGGTCTCTGCAGGTCTCTGCAGGGCTCAGGAGGTCTCTGCAGATCTCTGCAGGGCTCAGGAGGTCTTTGCAGGGCTCAGGAGATCTCTGCAAGTCTCAGGAGGTCTCTGCAGATCTCTGCAGGGCTCAGGAGGTCCCTGCAGAGCTCAAGAGGTCTCTGCAGGGCTCAGGAGGTCTTTGCAGGGCTCAGGAGATCTCTGCAGGTCTCAGCAGGTCTATGCAGGTCTCAGGAGGTCTATGCAGGTCTCTCAGCCAGAGGCTGTAAAGGACTCAGCATCTGCTGGAGTCCAGAGACCAAAGTCCTGGGCTGTCCCTGAAGGAGGGTCAGAGGGAGGCGGAGCTCGAGTTGTAACAGAGCAGCTGTCTCTGAGGCCCCGCCCCCCTCTGACCCTATTTAGTGGTAAAAGAGTTTCAAAAAGCCTAAAAGTCTTACAAGCTTTGAACCAAAATGTGATTCGTGTCTTCAGTCTGATTTTCCTCTCAGGATTAGATGTTATTTGAGACCAGGCTGTCTGTCTGTGTTTATCCTCCTTCTCTGTGGATTCATCTGGCTCCACCATTTATGGCGCCGTTTATGATCGGCGTGGAAAATCCCCGAAGGTGGGGCGGGGCGGGGCGGGGCGGGGCAGCAGCCAGAGTCCATCTATCCTGAAGAGGAGCCCGAGTCTGGTTTAAAAACTGCAGAAATACTGAGACCTTTAATTATCATCAGCTCAAACATCTGTCCATCACAGGAAGTGACATCATCAGCCTCAGAGTTAAGCCCCGCCCCCTCTGTCTGCTGCAAAGTTGTCATGGAGACGATTCTTTTCTGTTTTAATAATAATTCAGTCACACTTTAGAGACTGGAACAGAAACTTTTCTCTCTTCCAGGCGGTTTGGTGGTGTTTTCTTCATTACACCTTTGACCACGGCCACACTGAGGGAGTGAGCGGTCTGCAGGGGGCCCTGGGCCATTGGTTGCCCACCCCTGATTTCATTTGACCCTGCAGATGGTGAACAGTGTTACCAAATGTTTTAACATAATGGTGATTTTTTAGTCATGAGGCAGCATGCATAAAAGATCAAATTACTCTGATGTGGTGCCAACAGCCTAAAGCAGTGATCCTTAACTGGTGGCCCCGGGGCCACATCAGGCCCCCTGCAGCGTCCAGTCCGGCCCCACAATAGGATCAAGGTCTAAAAACCTGAGAAGTAAGAATTATTCTGGTTCTCCTTGTGTCATTAAATCTATTTATTTATCAGTTTGAATGTTTTATTCTGTTTACTGAATGATATATTTTAGCTGTTATTTATCGTTGGTATTATTTCTCTCAGTCTTTTAGTTTCTGATTTATCATCTGTGATGGAGTCTTTGCATGCTTCTGTTTTGAGCTGATGTGATGTAGTTAATCTGCAGCCTCAGCTGCCCTGTTGCCAGTTGCCCTGATCATGGATGACCTGGTGACCCCATCTGTCCTAGCCCCACTGTAAATCACTCTGAGAACACAGGAGACCTGATCCTAGATTCCCTGACATGGGTCACCGTCTGTTTTATTGATTTACTCCTCTGTTTTATTGTAACACAATTGATTTACTTTGCACCCTGTGCAGCTGACCAAAGGGCAAGAGGCATGTGAGACAGTAAAAGAAGGGGTTAAAAGTTAGATCAACATTACAATAACCTTTATTAAATTTCATCAACATTATAACCTTTATTAATGTTCATCAACATTACAATTATCTTCTGTAACAGGTTAATAAGTCTGTTCTGATAAATAAATAAATGCATCAAAAAGTCTTAAAATAGATGAAATCTTTGAAATAAGTGGCTTTAACTGCTGACTGAAATGCTACAGACTCTCAGGTTCCTGATTTAAAGCAGCTAAAATATATAAAAATATAAATATGAGGCCAATAATGAGCCAAAAGCAAAAGCTAAAGCTAACACACCAAAACAACAGCCTGTCCGGAAGGCCTGACTGGTCGTCATGGAGACCAGCTGAGTGGTTTAAAGACACCTGATTGGTCCTCCGATCAATGTACGGATCCTCTCTGCTGATTGGATAAAGTCACAGTGATCTGTGTCCTGATTGGACAGGTGGTCGGGCAGAGGGGGCGGGGCTTCTAAAGGCAGAGCGAGAACAGTTTGATGACGGCGTCCCTGAAGCAGAGACAGGAATGTGACGTCACTTTAAAGGAACAGTACGAGAAATGAAACTTAAACGTCTCAACTAATAAAAAAAATATATATTTATTCCTGTTTTATTGTCTGATAAGTATTTTAATAATCTCCGTTATTTTTCAACATTAAACAACATGAAGACCCTTAAGCTTTTGATCTGGAGCCCCCTGGTGGCCGAATATTAGAACTACATTACAATCAAACAGTCCAGTAACAAGAACTAAACACGATAAACATGTTTATCTTTAAATCAATCACTACTAAACATGTTTATCTTTAAATCAAGAATTAATAAACATATTTATCTTTAAATCAATCATTCATTCACAAGTTACCTTTTAATCAAGAATCACTAAACATATTTATCTTTAAATCAGTCATTAATAAACATGTTTACCTTTTAATCAATCATTAATAACCATGATTACCTTTAAATCAATAATGAATAAAGATAAACATGTTTATCTTTAAATCAATAATTCTCAAACATAATAAACGTGTTTATCATTACATTAATAATTCAAAACTTTATATCAATAATTAATTATCATGTCTATCTTTACAATAACAGAGGTAAACGTGTTTGTTACCTGGCAAAGGGGATGTAAGAGAGGCCGTACCTGTGATGGACAAACAGACATGTCAGACAGACTGATAAACTCCAGACCAGTGGTTCTCAACAGGTGGATCAGGGTCCAGGAGAGGGTCACGGGGCTGCTTTCAGCCCGCAACAGACTGGTTATAACCTGAGTTCTCTCTGAGGTCCTCCTGTCCTCTGTCTTTGTGATCAGTCATGTTATGATGTGTCATTCTGCCTTTGAAAATGCTTTAGACAGTTTTATATTGGTTAAGAGAGTTTTATATTATTTTTTCAGTTTAAGTATGCTTTGAACCATTTTAGACTGTTTTAAAATGTTTTTGACAGTTTCAGCATGTTTTAGACTGTTATAGACTGTTTTATATTGTTTTAGACAGTTTAGGACTGTTTTAGACAGTTTTAATACGTTTCAAACTATATTAGACTGTTTTAAAATGTATGTTTTAAAATGTTAGAAACTGTTTTATATTTTTATAGATAGTTTAAGATTGTTTCAGACAGTTTTAGAATAATATAATAAACTATTTTAGACTGGTTTAAACTATATTAGACTCTGTTAAAATGTTTTAGACTGTTATAAACTGTTTTATATTGTTTTAGTACATTTTAAACTATTTGAGACTGTTTTAAACTGTTTTAGACAGTTTAAGTATGATTAACCCTCTAATGCCTGAAAACACAAATTATAGCCAGACAATTCTAATTTTTTGGAACTGAAATGTTTATTTCACTTTCTACTGAAATCCCAAAAATCTAAATTTCCTTAAAATTTAACATATATATTTTTTGTATCTCATTTGATACATTTGGTGTTTTTGCCAACTGATAATCCATTTTAGGACATTTTTATCATTTATCTGATTGTATTCAGATGTTTTTTAGTAATTTGTTGATCGCATTGATGAGATAAAGGTATCATAAAAGTATGTATCAAATATGATACAAAAGACTTTAAGGGGTTAAACTATTTTAGACTGTTTTAAATTATATTAATCTGTTTTTAGATGTGTTAGACAGTTTCCGTATGTTTAAGACTGTTATAGACTGTTTTTGTATTGTTTTAGACAGTTTTAGTATGTTTTAAACTATTTTAGACTGTTTTAAAATGCTTTAGACAGTTTTAGTGTATTTTTGACTGACCACGCCCTGAGTGAGTGTGGTTTGTGTTTGTTTACCAGGTAAAGGCCAGAAACTGCAGCACACAGAAGAGCAGAGCCAGGCCGTTATTCTTCCACTGCAGACAGACAGACAGATAGATGGAGAGGTTAGGACAGAAGGACAGATGGAAACAGACAGACAGACAGACAGACAGACAGACAGATGTTAGGACAGACAGAGAGGTTAGGACAGAAGGACAGATGGAAACAGACAGACAGACAGACAGATGTTAGGACAGACAGAGAGGTTAGGACAGAAGGACAGATGGAAATAGAGACAGACAGACAGAGAGGTGTGAGGACAAACAGAGAGGTTAGGACAGAAGGACAGATGGAAACAGACAGACGGACAGATGTTAGGACAGACAGAGAGGTTAGGACAGATGGAAACAGACAGACAGACAGATGTTAGGACAGACAGAGAGGTTAGGACAGATGGACAGATGGAAACAGACAGACAGACAGATGTTAGGACAGACAGAGAGGTTAGGACAGAAGGACAGATGGAAACAGACAGACAGACAGACAGACAGGTGTTAGGACAAACAGAGAGGTTAGGACAGAAGGACAGATGGAAACAGACAGACGGACAGATGTTAGGGCAGACAGAGAGGTTAGGACAGATGGACAGATGGAAACAGACAGACAGACAGACAGACAGACAGATGTTAGGACAGACAGAGAGGTTAGGACAGAAGGACAGATGGAAACAGACAGACAGACAGATGTTAGGACAGACAGAGAGGTTAGGACAGAAGGACAGATGGAAACAGACAGACAGACAGATGTTAGGACAGACAGAGAGGTTAGGACAGAAGGACAGATGGAAACAGACAGACAGACAGATGTTAGGACAGACAGAGAGGTTAGGACAGATGGACAGATGGAAACAGACAGACAGACAGATGTTAGGACAGACAGAGAGGTTAGGACAGAAGGACAGATGGAAACAGACAGACGGACAGATGTTAGGACAGACAGAGAGGTTAGGACAGATGGACAGATGGAAACAGACAGACAGACAGATGTTAGGACAGACAGAGAGGTTAGGACAGAAGGACAGATGGAAACAGACAGACAGACAGACAGATGTTAGGACAGACAGAGAGGTTAGGACAGATGGACAGATGGAAACAGACAGACGGACAGATGTTAGGACAGACAGAGAGGTTAGGACAGATGGACAGATGGAAACAGACAGACAGACAGATGTTAGGACAGACAGAGAGGTTAGGACATGAATCAGCCTCATTAAAGGTTTGAGCTGAGCCCACCTGTCAGGTAACCTGTCATCATGTGACTCACGTCTCACTGAAACCTGTCTGAGCTGTCTTTGTCCTCAGAGCTCAGGGTTTGGATCTATTTAATGATGCAGCACGTGCGTGTGTTCTTCCACCCTCTGGACTTGTGCACAGGTAGAAAAAAGGTCGAAAAATCTTACATTTCAAACACGTTTTCAGAACATAAAGAATTTAAACTCTTAAGACAGGATGGAGTGATGGGTCACAGCTGGACCAGCCCGTCCAGGTGAGGATACTCTTCTCCTCTGTCTTCTTCAGATCAACGGGACAATAAATCCTCCTTCATATGTAAAGTCACATGATCACCTGTGAACAGCAGGTACCTGACAGGTGGGCTCACTTGCTCCTACAGGTGCAGTGCTGCTGGTGCTGCTTAAAGGAACAGTGCACTGTCCCTTTAAGAACACCTTGAGTGTCTCACCCAGAAGGCTGCACAGAGGGTCAGCACCAGGCACACCTGCAGAGACAGAACATGAGGACCTCATCACTGGACAGCAGGGGGCAGCACAAACCATCAGGGCCTCCACTCCCTCAAACCACATCGGGCCCCACAGCTGAGAGCCTGAGGGGGCCCGGTGTGGCCCTGGGGCCTGAAGGTGGACCCTCCTGTGTTTGTTCTCACCAGCATGACAGCCGTGGCGATGGCTCTCTCCTTGGCGCACATGTTCTTCAGCTGCCTCAGTGGACCCACCAGGAACATGGTGCTGGAAGACCAGAGGGCTCAGGTGAACCAGGTGAGTCGGGTAAACCAGGTTAGAACAGTATCAACGCATGAGACCAGTCCTGATTAGCTGATCTGGCCCTGGTCTAAACCCCTTTAGTCCTGGATTGGCTTACCTGGCCCTGGTTCCCTTCAGTTCAGATTGTATCAGATGTGGTGTGAGAAGGTGTGTTGATGTTTCTACCTGCCCAGAGCGCAGATGTTTCCAACGCTGTAGAGAACAGCGAACACAGCGAGACCAAAACCTGGGACCCATAGCAGACAAGTGCCCTGGACAGGAGGGAGGGACGGGTTACCATGGCAATGGAGACAACAGGTGGACAGGTCTTTCTGTTGTAGCTGCTGTCATTGAAAACATTTTGATACCATGTGAAGGACCATCGTCCTGTTCGAAGATCTAAATCGTGAAAAACTGTTTCGATACCTGGAAACCAAAGAATCATTAACAAGGACGCCAGTTAACAAAGACACCAGTTAATGATGACACCAGTTAATGAGGACACCAGTAAATGAGGACATCAGTTAACACAGACACCAGTTAAAGAGGACATCAGTAAACAAAGACACTAGTTAAAGAGGACACCAGTTAACAAAGACACCAGTTAACACAGACACCAGTTAAAGAGGACATCAGTTAACAAAGACACCAGTAAACGAGGATCTCAGTTAACAAAAACACCAGTTAACGAGGACATCATAACAAAGACACCAGTTAACGAGGACATCAGTTAACAAAGACATCAGTTAACAAAGACACCAGTTAATGAGGACATCAGTTAACAAAGACACCAGTTAAAGAGGACATCAGTTAACAAAGACATCAGTTAACAAAGACACCAGTTAATGAGGACATCAGTTAACAAAGACACCAGTTAAAGAGGACATCAGTTAACAAAGACACCAGTTTACACAGACAACAGTTAATGAGGACATCAGTTAACAAAGACACCAGTTAAAACAGACACTAGTTAACAAAGACACCAGTTAAAGAGGACATCAGTTAACAAAAACACCAGTTAACGAGGATATCAGTTAATGAGGACACTAGTTAACAAAGACACCAGTTAAAACAGACACCAGTTAACAAAGACACCAGTTTACACAGACACCAGTTAATGAGGACATCAGTTAACAAAGACACCAGTTAAAACAGACACCAGTTAACAAAGACACCAGTTAAAGAGGACATCAGTTAACAAAAACACCAGTTAACGAGGACGTCAGTTAACAAGGACATCAGTTAACAAAGACACCAGTTCAAGAGGACATCAGTTAACAAAGACACCAGTTTACACAGACACCAGTTAATGAGGACATCAGTTAACAAAGACACCAGTCCAAGAGGACACCAGTTAACGAGGATATCAGTTAATGAGGACACTAGTTAACGAGGACACCAGTTTACACAGACACGAGTTAACTAGGACATCAGTTACTAAGGGCATGCTCTATCCCTGTGTCTCACCAGGATGGAGCAGAAGACGCCCAGAATGAAGCAGATGATAAAGCCCCTCACCCTCGTCCCCCAGGACAGCGTCGACACCTGATTGGCTCTCTGCAAAAATGACATCATAATATGTGAACAGTATCAGAGTGGGAAAATGTGATGTTCTAAATATGTAAAGATTATTAGAATAAAAACATTTGATCTGGAGACATGGGGGGGATTAACGGATGTATGAAAATGATAATTATTGAACTGAACTTTGAGGCTAAGTTAATTAACCTTCTTAAAGCCTAAAACAAACTAATGAAACTGTGAATTTGCACACTTGTCTTGTTCCTGAACTCAACACTTGACTTTATAATCACATTACTGTTTAAAAACAAAAAAACTTAAACTAAGCATAGTGTTTTAACAGGTTAACTGAAGAATCTGAGTAGCATCGGGGGTAATAACAGGTTAATAACGACCCTCTGACAGCAGCTAACGTGCTAACATGCTACTAACAATAACAGGGCTGTTACCACCAAGATCCCGGGACCGTCCGAGCCCCCGTCCTCCTCCCCGCTCAGGACCTTCTTCAGTTTGTCCATGAGGTCCTTCAGTAACCCCCGAGACCAGAACACAACCTCTGATGGCTCCGCAGAAGGTTCCAGGTGTTGTTGTTTCAGGTGCAGCCAGAAATGCAACAGGTGCAGCTCTTCCGCCTGCAGTACCGCCTCTGGCAACAATGGAGACAGAGGGGGCGCTGTTGCCCCAAATACACCCCGTTCGCTCAGAGTGACGTTTAAGGGCTGTGACGTCACATACTCACATCGACGAGGCAAAATAATTCAAGAGATAACAATAATCCCACACTTATTCCAGAATGATGAGTTAAAAACCAAGCCCTCAATCTGTGCCTTTAAAAAGAAACAGCTGGACCTCAAACTCTGTCTGAAAAGCTGCTCAAACCTTCAACTTATGCTTTGATTTCAATACTTTCATTCGTTTTAAGTTCATTAACTTTTCTTATTGTATTTCATTTATGGTACATGTATTTATCTAATTTGGCCCTTTTGTCTTTTTATTTCTTATTTTCTTACCTGTGGTCCTGTGAACTGTTTCAGGCATGAAAGATTAACAATAAAATATAACCATAATAATGATAATTAGATAAATGGGTGAGATAAAGTTCTGACAATTAAGTTGAGTTTGGTGAGGGTTAACTAAAATACTTTTTAATCTATCAAGCAAAATGGGTTCAGCTGTGGCCGTGCAAAGAAACAAAGGATGGTCTGGTTCATGGCGGACGTAAGCTGGCGTATGGGTGTACCCTAACCTGAGGGCCCTTCTTGAAGAACTGGGACTCTCTTTGCTTTAAACTTTATTGTGTCTCAAATGGCCCCTGAAACATAGAAACAGCTTCACACTTACAGGTCTTCTGAACAAACAGAATGAGGTAACATGTTGATTAGCTTCATGATGGCTTTAACGATGACTCCTACAGGTGTGTCCTTTGTTAACATGACTCTGATTTTAAGTCTCTCATTTCAGTAAATCAGTCCAGGTCTTATCTTCTGAGCTCATGTCGGTGGCGTTAACCGTCCTGTCGGTCTTCAGGGGACTTTGACTCGGGTGGCGTTCCAGTAGACGGGCTGAGGTATGGACACCTGGACGTGACAGGTGGGGCAGGACTGTTTCCTCCAGAGCCACTCCTCGATGCACTGCAGAGACCACGAGACCAGAGCTGCTCAGGTATGAGCTCATTCACGATTGTTCAGCACACTTTGGGCCGGATCCACAAAGAATGGATTGCTCCTGCTAATAGCGCCCTTGTCTGCGCAGAATTAGCTCACACAATCTGCCCTGTTTTAGCGCCTTATCCTCAAAAGACTTTGCTCTAATCATATGCTGGCGCTAACACGCCCACGCAGTTTGGCAGCTGAGCGCAATTTGCGCCTCTGATTGCAATAAGCGGCGTGGCACATATAAAAAAAATATGTAGGCTAACATAAATTAATATGCCACCCTTGTTTAGACGATCCGATTCCTGGCCCATCCGGCAGAAAAAAGTTAATTTATAATGACCTTATTTGACATTCAGGTTTTGTTCTCGTTTTCAGACTCGTGTGTTTCCAGAAATGCTTCAGGCTTTATATGTTGATTTATTGTGTGTGAATGGAAAGACTCCTCCTGATGATCGTCAGTGGATAAATGGGTTAAAGTCGACTTGTAGTATACAGTCAATTATTTTTTTCATGACACAAGTGCGATCGCATCTTAACAACATAAACAAGTCGGTGCGGAGCTGTCCATGGTCCTGAATTTTGTGTACTGACCTGTTTACCTTAGAGCAGAGCTGTCCGTGGTCCTGTCTTTAGGTCAACATAAAGCCCACTGTGACCTACCACTGAGGTCGCTGAATTACTATTGTCAGGGTGAGAAGTTGAGTTGCATTTATTTCTGGGTTTGTTTGGGTATGACTGATTTATCCCCTTATTTAGTGAAGCATTCTGCGTTTAGTGGACGACCCTTAACTCCTGAGACGCAGCCGCCAAGGGTATAAATGTCAAAGTATTAATTGTGCCCCTTAAGAAAAAAACTTCAAATTATTTATTATGAACACAAAGTGGTCAAAGGACCATATGTCCATAGGTGTCGCTTTTTTGTTGTTGTTCATTCAGGTTTTTTTTTTTTTTTTGGCCTTTGTTTTTGAAACAGCCAAAATAAATGCAGAAACATGGCCCTGCTGATGGATGACTGTGAGAGCCCTGAGACGCCTGCAATGGGGTTCTGGAAAAATCCAGATACAAGAACCTGTAATGTAGAAAGTAATTTGACAATGCCAGGTAAAGCATGGGATCTCTGGGTGACAGGCTCAGTGTCATCCTTGATGTCATCTAGTAACGCAAGGATCATGCAGCCTGGCAACCGGTATCTGCAAATGATTTTATTGTCACTTAAATCAAAAAGTGATATTCTCCTCCGATAAATCCCTTCTTGTGCGCCTGCCATCTCGCCTGCCACGGTGCCTTCGCCTGGCTACAATTACTGCTGCCATGATTACCGCAGAGTCCTGGCATGACAGCCCTGAGTGCAATTTGCAATCATTTTGCGCGAGAGAGAGAGTGAGAGAGGGAGAAAGAGAAATTGCGCGGATTTTATACTCGGGTCTCACTGGCGTTAAATAGCACCGCTTTACTGCCTGTGGCAATTAGCGCTGGTCTTTGTGGATTAGGTGGTATTTGCAGTGAGGCTTATTTGCATAGGAAGGGGGCAAATTTGCGCTGAATTTATGAATATTCCCTAATTTACATGCATGCAAATTGCAGCTAGGAGTGGCAGTGCAGTTTGTGTTTAGTTTGCGTGCATTTCACCCTTTGCGTATGCTTTGTGGATTGCACGCTATTTTTTTCTCTCATTTGCACAGGTTTAGCGGTCGCAAAAGCAGTGCAATCCTTTTGAGGATCTGGCCATTTATATCATCAACAAACTGAAGTAACGAGTATTTTGCTCATTTGACAGATGCAATCTTCAGCTTTGTGTGTGCTGTCAAGTTTGCACGTGTTTTTATACACTCAAACCTTTAGCAGATCAGGCCCAATATGCATGTATTTTAACATACCTTGTATTTAAACATACATAAATATTCTAACATTAGTGTGAATTTTAACATACTCATGTATTCTAACATACGTGTGTATTTTAACATACATGTGCACTGTGGTGTGTTACCTCTCTGTGGAAGGTGTGCGAGCACGGCAGCTCTCGGGTTCCTCCGCTCCCTTTGCTCAGCTCGTTGTGGCAGATCAGACACACGCTGTAGGCGTCGCTCTGCAGCACAACAGACAAAAACAAAACCTCAAACCTCCACCGCCTGGACCGCTTCACCCTGTCAGGGTCACGCTGACACTGGGCCAGCCAATCACAGGGCTGACACATAGAGGCAGACAAACACCCACACTCACAGTCTTATTTAAGGTCAATTCAGGGTCACCAGTTAATCTAGGCAGAATGTTTTAGGTCTGTGAGGGGAACAGCTCCACACAGAGAGAACCAGACTGACCAGGGAGTCAAACCAACACACGCATGAGTGTCAAAGGACGGCGATGGCGTTCTCCGTAGTTTCCCGTTTTTCTCTGCTGAACTCCACGGTTCAAACCTCTGAGGGCACATTCACCTGAAACACGTCACTGATTTTTGACCCACCAGAGACATGACGTTGCGTCTCCTGAACGTGTTCCGCCTCTCGGGCGCCGTGACCTCAGGGATGGTGGGCGGGATCAGGGAGGGTCTTCGCTCAGGTGCGGTGGGAGCTGTGGCCTCTTGCGGCGAGGGGACGAGTCTCCTGGAGGAGGTGCGGCGGAGCAGGACCCTGGCGGTGACGGGAGCCTGCGTGGACGAGTGGAGGCGGGACAGCTGCATGGCCGAGAGAGTGTTCTGGAGAGAAGAGGAGGGGTGATGGGGTCAGAGGTCACAGAACCATCAAACTGGAGAACATCAGTGAACCTAAAGCTTAAACCACGCCCTGATTTCAGCAGTGTCCACACACAGAGACCACAGGACAGACGTTTTGGATTTGGAGGAGAGCAGGAGAGCATGACGTGGAGCTCCCCCTTGAGACGGGGTGGACCGGCCCGTCCCCTCAGTCCGTCTCTGCAGTGTGGACAGGTCCTCTGGGTCCTTAAAGACGGAGACATTCACTGACCTAAATGTCCTGTTAGCACGAGCTAAAATAAACCAGACTGTCCCTTTAAATCCTAACAAGCTGACACTGGTTAACACCCAGTGGGGTCAAAGGGCACTGACCTGAGCTCTTCTCTAAGAGGCGTAAACCTGCAGTTAAATATAGAGCTGCTGTCGGACACCAGCTAATGAGAGGACCAAAGCCAGAGACAGACTCCAGTCTGGAAACCAAAGCTGACTGGAGCTGCAGAGACCAATCAGGCCGTTAACGAGGAGCTAATGAGGAGCTATCAAGGAGCTATCGCAGGAGGAGGCACTCAAACACCATGAGAGTGGATCCAGCTCTGGGGGGCGGGGGGCATCTGCTGGTCCTGCTTACGGCTCACTTTACCTGATCAGGACCACAGGTTCTGACACCAGGACCAGTCCAAAGAACCTGCTGAATCTGGAGACAAAAGGCCTCTGAGATCTGAACTGATCCAGAAGCTAACTGCTAAGATACCAACACCAGGTCCAGGGCTGGACCACATGGAACCAGGAGATCTGATTCATATATGATACTTTTCAAAATGATAAAATCAAGCTTGGGGCAGGACTGTCTTGATGCAGAGGCTTCAGGTCCAGGTCTGCAGAGTCTTCATGCTCGAGCTCTTCCCCCTGTTCTTGCTCAGCACTCCTCCTGGTGGCCACACTGACATTAACCATCCTGAATAAACTTATAGCTTTTATTCAAATATATCAATATTCAAAAATCCATATCTCCAGCCCTATAAACAGCTGTTCTAGATCACACTGATATTTCTTTAATGACCCCTTTTGACACACAGACCACTGTTTTCTCCCCGTTTCATCGTCAGCTCAGGGCATCCTCTGAGTCAGCATGACGTCTGTCCAGCCTCGATCACTCAGTCTGATGGTCCGTGTTTGTGTACGGAACAATCAATAAGGAATCGGGTTCGATCGCAGGATGGATAATGACCTCAGGAACTCGTGCTCGTCCCTCGATCTAATCCTGTTCACTCCTGCTGTATAAACAGACATTTGAATGGGACATTAATGGCGCTGCTGCTGCTTCAAACAGCCTCTAGTGGACAACCGGGGAACTGCATGGAGGTTGCTGCTCATCCTAACCTTAACGCAGAGTTTCTGGTTCCTCTTACCGGACAAGGTAACGACGCGCGGCGGTCCATCCTCGCTCGCACTGCCGGTCCCAGGCTGCTCCTGCTCTCACTCCGCCCCCCCTCGGCCTCCTGGTCTGCCTCCTGGTCGTCTACGCTCTTCTCCTGCAGCGTGTCTCCTCTGTATCGCTGCATCCAGGCGTTGAAGATCTTAGCATCCTCCTCTTCATCTCCATCATCCTCCTCTTCCTCATCTCCTCCCTCCTCCTCCTCCTCCCTCTCCTCTTCTTCTTCTGCCCGAGCAGTGCCCTCCTCCTCTGGGCTCAGAAAGACCTCAGCATCTTTGTCTGGATCCATCGCAGGGATACCAAAATATTAGGGATGCTTATTACACCTCAAAACGAGCTTAAGCTCTGAATTTAAGATATTTTAATAAAGTTTATGCAAAACAAAAAAACAACTTGAAGGAACAGAGCAGGCTCAAGGATGAGCTGATAATATTTACACTTTAGCCTCAGAGAGGCTAAGCTAACTTCCCGCCATTTTCTGTCATTAAACTAAATATCTGCCTTGACGCTTTTGACTGATTTTCAGCCCAAGCCACAGATATAAGGCCTCAGCCTCGCTCTACGGGAAAAAAGTGAAGATTTTATTTGAGTCACAGAGAGCTAACAGACAAACTAACTCATCCGCTAGTCCATGCTGAGACTACATCACAGTAAAGCTAATTATCATAGAAAATTAATCACACTTCAGCCAAGCGTCCCCTTGTTAGCTTATTTACAACCAAACCTCATTGAAGCAAGGATAAACCCTTGACTGGAAAACTCCCAACTGGACTAGCTAATCAAATTTAAATGCAGCCAAGCCAGGCTAATTAGCAACCAGGCTAAACAGGAGCCAAGCTAAATTAAGATAGCCAAGCTAGGCTACGGGTGGCTAAGAGAATGGCTAAATTAGACACACTATGCTCAAGTTAGAGGCTCTAATGAAGAAGCTAACTGAGTTAATAACTGAAGAGCTCCAGTGAAGGAGCTGGTCTGCTTCAGGGGATCAGGATGGATGAAGAAAGGTGAAGAAGGATGAAGAAGAAGGTCTGAAGGAGGAAGAAGATGATCTGAAGGAGGAAGAAGAGGCTGGAGAATCATCTGATCCATAGGTTGGGGTCAGCTCGTCAGGCCCTCTTCATTTGGCTCAGGTCCAGAATAAAACTGTCCACAGAGACGTCCTCCGTCTCCTCGTCCTCGTGTTGTTGTCTCTGGTCTCCTCGCTGCTCTCGCTGCAGCTTTCACACAAACCCATTTAATCCACTTACGGGGGTGGGGATTACACCTGCTTACCGTATGTGTGTCAGGGCCAGGTGACAGGTGAGAGGTGAGAGTCACATTAGCGGGTTAGAGGTTTAGGTAACACTCAGGTTACTGATCATGATCTGATCTATCTACCTGAGGCAGCCTCTTTTACTTTTTCTGGAGGGTCCAGGTATGACTGAGATTTACTCTCACAGAGAATTTAGGCTATTAGGTTGAATATTAATTTAAATAAATGAACATTCTGCAAAGGTAACAATTCAGGAAGGTCTTTCCTTTCCTGATGTGTCTGATCTGCTCTGGAGAAGTTTGATAATTAGGTTTTAAAAATAAACGTCTCTGACTGACCTGACTTAAAATATAATAGTATAATAGTATTAGGATTAAATAATGTTTTTATAAAACAATAATATAATGAAACAATAATGCTTATATATAACATTGTTATATATAATAATATTATAATAATATAATGATTTAATAATGTTTTAATATAATAATATTATAATAATATTAGGTTGTTTTGGTGGACCAAAAGTAAAATTTGTCTTAAATAATCCTTCAAAATGTTACATGCATAAATCAAAAAAAAAAAACAAAAAAAACAAAAAAACAAAACAAAAAAATATATATATATGTGTGTGTGTGTGTGTGTATATATACATATATATATATATATATATATATATATATATATATATATATATATATATGTATATATATATATATGTATATATATATATATATATATATATGTATATATATATATATATATATATATATATATATATATATAGATAGATATATATATATATAGATAGATAGATAGATAGATATAGATAGATAGATATAGATATATCACAAATGTAAATTCATGAATGTAATTCCTCTTTAAACGAGCTTTCCATTTTTCGGATGTCTTTATGTATTTAATATACAGTTCTGGTGCCTGTATGAACATTTATCTGGTTTCTATTTTAATCAGATCACAGACAACTGTAAACTATAATCTTTTTTCTTGGCAGACAGGTGTATTCGCTCAGTCTCATAATTGTGCTTCTATTGGAGGTTCTGTACTTGTTATTTTTGTTTCACAAATTAAATTTGTGAAAAAGAATTAAATAAAAAAATAACTTTTACCTGCACACAAGATCAGGCACTGTTGTCGGACAGTATAAATATTAACTTCATCAGTCAGGTTGTAATATTAGAGAGAGCTGAGGGTGAATTCTGTCTGTAATCTCAATTTATTTCTGGAAAAGTTTTTATTCACAAACAGAAGATCCTTATATTGTGCCTTTAAAAAGAAACTGAGCTGTGGCTTAAACTTCTGTCTGACTGTCACAACAGAAAAGCTGCTCAAACCTTAAAGTTATGCTTTAGATGTAATATTTTCTTAGCTTTTAGTTCATTGTTTTTCGTATTTATTTATGTATTTCACAGTGTCTTTCTTTTCGTTTGTTTTCCTTATAATTCTACATGTGTTCTTGTAAAATATTTCCTTTGTTAAAGTTTAATACAAATATAAATACACAATAAATACACAAACTTTTACCTACGAACGGAAACATGCTACCGGAAGTGTTCGTTTTAAAGTGTCGATAGTTTCCGGTGTGAAGGTGGACTGTAAACAGTAGTTAGCCGTTAGCTCCTGAGGCTAACAGACTTCAATACATAGTTTAAATAAACGTCAGGACCAGTGTGAGTGTGAAGATATGATGAGTATGTTATTAATTTTACTTAAACAGATTTAATGTATTAACTTATGCTTCTGTTGAACTGTAGGAGTAAATTTTAGCCCGCGAGCCAGACTCAAAGGATCCAGACCAACCAAACCCCGTTTAGAAATCTGTGATTTCTAAAATTTCACATGTTTGTGAAGATAAATGCAATTTATTTGATTAAGTGTTACATTTTTATACTACTACAGTGGTCGAGTCATCGTGCGGCGTTGGTGTTAAAGTTTATTCTGTGAGATAAAGTCTTTAAATGTGATTGTTTCGACATGAAGCTAAAGAGAGGACAGAGCTGAGTCAGTCTCTATAACACATAAAATATGTTCGGACCACAGTTTACCTGAAATTATGATTATAATATATTTCTTTATTATTTCGTGTTTCGTTATTCATCTCACACTTCATAAACAAATACAAATCAAATCAAAATAACAGCCGCACATGTCCAAACACATATAAATACAGACTGAAGAAGTCCTTACAGATCAGATTAACACTGAAACTAAATCCTTTTTCTTTACAGGCTCTTATTATTCAGAGGAAAGGGTCAAATCCACATTCACAGTCTGAAGTCAGTATGTAGAGAAACATCCGCACCTTGACGTACAAACCTCTCCTTCATATCCACCTGTTGGTATCTGTGAGAAAATAAAAAGCATTTCTGTCTCAGTCAGAGGAGACGCCTCATACTCTAAATAAAAACATCAATATCAGACATTAATAATAAGCCAATATCCTGCATCCTAAATTTATGTTTGTAGTTAAACAGCGTCCCAACTTCACTGGTGTCGCGGTTTGTATTCCTGTGTCCCTTTTATTTTATAATCAGTGTTGAAATGGGTTTAATGTGTGAAATGTGATAAAACGTGAGTGTTGTTCCTTCATCTTTTCAAAGTCAGGGAATCAAACCAAGCTGCTGAGCCAATCAATCAATCAGCCTGTCAGTCTTTATTTAACTCCAGTTCAAGTGTTATTTCAGGACACTTTACAGGAGAGCAGGCTGAAGACAAGCTCTTCATTTATAGATTCACATATATGCAAATATTTAGCTGTGCTGAGGTCTGATTTATGATCATGTGATTTACCCTGAAGTCCTGATCAGTGTTTTTATGATAAACTGTTATTGAATGTGTTAATTACACGTTCCTGACCCTGTGTAGACTCAGCTATGGTGTCCTGTCTCTCTCTGTTTATTCATTTATTGTTAAATATTTAATTATTTTATTAACGTGTCCTCTCTGTCCCTCCTCAGCCTCCCCCCCCTCGCTCGCTTCCCTGCGTCTCCTCGTCCCCCCCCTCCGCCTGATGACGGCGGCGATGTGGCAGGTCGCCCGGCAGCAGAGTGTGCAGCATTATGGGATGCTGGAGGACTTCGTTGCCTTGGTAACCGAGACTGTCCCACAGCTGCTGACGGACAGGCAGAGGAGTCTGCTGCTGCTGGCTCTGAGGGCCAAGGTGGGTCCAGGTCCAGGTCCAGGACTCTCTTGCCCCCCCAGACAGTTTGACAGAGAATAAAATCTTTGCTTCCTCTCAGGTGACCCTCAGTGACCCCGCCTCCCAGGACGTCCCCACTCAGTCCGTCTCTGAAACCACGGTGAGACGCTCCCCTCAGTCCTGTTCTCAGAGAATCAGAAGATTCAGGTTTTTGTGAGGTCTCATCCTCTGATATAAACACAGACCACAAACTACATTCTAGTAATTCAAGGTCTATTTAGATTGAATATGTACTTATATTCAAATGTGTGTTATATTTACATATATTTAACATTTAATATTTACATGTATTTAATATTTAAATGTATTTATTTATTTGAAGAGTGTGTCTTCAGCCTGCTCTGTTGTAAAGTGTCTTGAGATAACACCTGTGATGAACTGAAGCTATACAAATAAAGATTGATTGATTGAGATTGCTTGATATTTAATATTGAAACATGTTTATTATTTAATATATTTATGTGTTCAGGCAGCATGAGGGCAGTTGTGTCTGAGGTGCTCCGTCTGGTCCTGCAGTCAGAGCTCCTCTCAGGTGATCACAGGGACTCAAAGTGATGCTGTTTGTGTCTGCAGGCTGCAGGTGAAGTCCTGAGCCCGTGGCTCTGCGCCCTGCCCACGCTCGCCCACAGACTGGCCCAGAGTCCGGCAGACAGAGAGCGCCTCCTGCAGGTTAGTGACAGGGGGGTCAGAGGTAGAACAGGTTTGGGACCCCTGCTCTAACTCGGGCCGCGTCCCAGTTAAAGGCTGCTTAATCTGACACCCATGTGAAGAGGATCCACGTGAGGCCTCACACCAGACCCTGAGACCTGCTGAGGGACATCATCAGGGGGTCCTCTGATGATGTCCTTCAGTAGACCCTGAGACCTGCCGAGGGACATCATCAGGGGGTCCTTTGAGGGCCAGAGCGGCTCCTGTCAGCAAGACCCAGCCTTGGACCCCCTCAGGACTGAGACCTTAGTTTCACCTGTATGGGGACAGGTGGGCTGTCAGTGGTGTTTCTAAAACCAAAACCTTGGCCCTCCAGGGAGCCTGGACCAGAGGTTTGGAACCAGAGCTTCAAACTGAGATCCTTCTCTGTTTTTTCTTTTCCAGGAGGTTTTCAGCCACACCTTTGACTCGGCCCTGCAGTCCTTCATAGGGGACGTCCTGTCCGGGATCGAGCAGCTGCTCCCGGTGCCCGACTTCAAACAGGTCCTTAGAACCCCCACAGACCTAGACTTTAGGGGAGTCCACGTCACTGATCCTGATGTCTGTCTGTCTGTCTGTCTGTCAGGTGGCCTCTTGGCTCGATGCTGCCCCTGGTGGTGCCGAAGAGTTCTTACAGGAGGCTGATAAGGAGGAAGTGAAGGAGCTTTTGACCAATCAGAGCTCTGGGATGGGACGGGCGGGGACCGGAGGTATCAGGCAGGGCTGGAAAATCATCAGGATTCACATCTTTGTTTTTAATTAGATTTAATCTAAGTCGTACATCTCTATGTTTTAACACAGAATTGTAAACCTAGATGTGACTCTGCTGAAATCAGTCATGTTTCTTCCTGTTTAACAGGAAACGTGATGGACGCCCAAAATCAGGCCATTGATTGTTTTTCTTTACAGGAAATGTCAGACAAACTCTCTGTGGAGTTAAAATGATTGAAGTCAAAGTTTCAGCCCCTTTTCTAAGTGTTAGTCTGTATTTAGTGTAGGACTCTTGTTTGTTGTTTGATTTTCAAAATGCTCTTAAATGAGAAAAGACGCTCTTGTCTGTATCTGCAGAGTCTGGGTTATTTCCGGGCCCCATCATCAGACACAGACCTGTTTTTCATTGAAGTCAGTCTTTATCGGTCTGTGTTCCTCCTCAGTGAGTCCTCAGGCAGAGAAAATCCTCCTCTCAGCTTGGTCCCACCCCCTCCTCTCCAAACTGACCAATCCCGAGCCCCCTGCTGAAGCAGACGTCCAATCAGACGAGCTCCCGGCTGTGCTGCAGCTGGAGGCAGAGCTGGTGAAGGTGGAGGTGGTGGTGATGACGGAGGACGAACAGGAGGAGGTGGAGGAGACAGTGATCAGTGACCTCCTGTCGCCAGGGGAACATGAGGCGTCTAATCAGAGCTCAGGAGAACATGGGGACGACTGTGTGGCCACGCGCCTGACCGGGGACGAGGACAGGTGGGACAGGTGGAACAGGTGGGACAGATGATGTCATGAGGGGCTATTGCAGATCACTCATCAGGTTCATGTCTTACAGCCTGAAGGGACCTACTCCTGGACTGATCCACCAATCAGGAGACTCAGGTGAGACTCACACTCTGCCCCAAGGTCACCAGGAGACAGAGACCCCTCTGGACCTGGTCTGTGATCCTAAAGTCCTGACCATCAATAACCTTTGACCTCATCTCAGGGCCACACGAACCACTGCTCATGCTCACACTCACACCTGAGAGCAATTAAGAAACACCAATTAACTAACAAGCATGTTTTTGGTCTGTGGGAGGAAGCAGGAGTGCCCACAGAGAACCCGCACATGCACAGGGAGAACAAAGAACAGTCAAAGTATCTTTGCTGTCTCCATGGGGGACATTTGTCTTGGATAGAGGGGTCTTTATAATTTATGTAAATATTCTATTTAAATATGAAAATAAATCTTATTCTGAAAACAGGCACTGCTCAGGCTGAAATGCTGTAAAATAATTTAAACTTAAATAAAATAATGTAAATTAATCCTTTATTTTGTGTTTTTTCAGCACAAAGGTGTTCATGTCTAACTCTCACCTTTCTCTACAGTTGGCCAATCAGATCAGCCTTGCTCTGAGTTCACAGCCAACCCTCTGTCAGGGATTTCCCATAATTCTCAGCGGGTGGCCCACAGGTGCCCTCAGTGTGGTCGTTGTTTTATTTACCGCTCACAGGTGAGTTCACGTCAGGTTTAGTTGTAACAGCCACCTGAGGTCTCTCCTCTGACCCTCCTCTGCTGCCCCCTGCAGGTGATCCGGCACCTGCGCACTAACAAGTCCTGCAGCTCCTCAGACAAGACCGGCTCCACGGACCAGACCCAGCCCCAGGGCCAGGAGTCGGAGCCCCGCCTCCTGGAGCCCCTCCCCCCAAGGGCGCACTCCTGCTTCCAGTGTAATGCTGTTTTCAAGACCAAGGCGGAGCTTCTGTCGCACCAGCGCAGCCACCGCACACGGCCCGTCTACAGGTGCGGCCAGTGTGACCGCTCCTTCAGCCTCCTGTCCAGCCTGACCAATCACAGGCAGACGCACCTGGAAAGGGGCGGGGCCAACTTCACCTGCAGCAAGTGTGAGAAGGTGTTTGATTCGTCCAAAGAGCGAGACGCCCACCGGCTGCAGCACCGCCTCCCTGACCTCTCGTGCTCCATTTGCATGCAGACGTTTAGCTCACACACGCAGCTGCTGCGACACCTGCAGACGCACTCCGTGGAGGGGGCGGAGCCAAGGTACAACTGCCGCTTCTGCGACCAGACCTTCACGGGTGAGTGAGGATGTCCTGTAGTGATTAGTCTGTACATGACCTTTGAACCCTGGCTGTGTCTGACCTTTGAACTGCAAAGTGGGCGGAGCCTGCTCGATTACCTGTCTCACCTGTCGTCCCTCAGGTGTGACCCAGCTGCGTATCCACCAGCGCTCGCACACCTTCCGCACCCATCAGTGCGACCTGTGCAGCAAGGCGTACGGCTCACTCCCTGGCCTGCATGCTCACCGGGCAAGCCACGGCGCTGACAGCCGCTTCCTGTGCCCGCAGTGCGGCAAGCGCTTCAAGACCCGGGACGGCCTGGAGGGTCACCTGAGGAGGCACCGCGGCGAGCGCCCGTACCGCTGCCCCTACTGCCCCAAAGACTTCACCGCGCTCGCTGGGCTCAACGTGCACATGCGGCGACACACGGGCGAGCGGCCGTACGTGTGCTCAGTGTGCGGGAAAGGCTGGCCGTCAGGTGGCGACCTTCAGAAGCACATGAGGACGCACACGGGTGAGCGGCCCTACGTCTGCCAGGACTGCGGGAAGGCCTTCTCCATCTCCTGTCACCTGACCGAGCACCGCAGGATCCACACTGGTAACCAGGGGGCGGGGCTTAGACATTCTGTTAATTAACCCTAACAAAGCGTCTGATCCCGTCTCTCCAGGTGAGAAGCCCTTCACCTGTCCGCAGTGTGGGAAATGTCTGAGGAGGAAGTTCGACCTGAAGAAGCACCTGCTGTCCCACAGCAGCGTCAGACCACACGCCTGCAGCTACTGCTCCAAGAGCTACACGCGCAAGACTCACCTGAACAGACACCTGCTGACCCACCAGGGGGGTGGGGAGGGGGCGGGGCTGAAGGGCCAGTGACTGGGGGGGGGGGGGGCTGGAGCTGAAGGATGAATGACTCGGAGTTGGGGGTGACTCAGAGCTGGGGGTGGAGCTAAAGAATGAGTGATGGGGCGGAGCTGAAGGATGACTGACAGGGGGCGGAGCTCAAGGATGAGTGATTCAGAGTTGGGGCCGGAGCTAAAGGAGGAGCAGTCTTCCTGTCCTGAGTGTGCATTGCTGCTCCGCAGCTCTCACTCTAAATCTCTGTTGTTAAACATGATTTCTGTATTTTGTCCCAGAGGAGAATAAGCATATTTTATTTAAATGTTGAAATCTAATTATTGTTACGTTAATTATGATTTCAGAGGAGGAAGCTGTCACTCCTTTGACCCTGTGTCCTCTGCTGATTCTGTTCTGGTGTTGATTCTCCTGTAAAGTCTTGGTTTGACTCTCAGAATTGATCTCTCAGACACCACAGCATGTGAACAAACTTTATTGGCATGGTGTCACATGACAGGAACAACAGGAAGTGCGTCTACTCATCGTCGTCGTCTCCCTGCTCTTGGATCATCTTCCTAATCCAGCGGCGCATCCTGAAGACGTGCGTATAGAAGCCGTACTTCCCGTCACGGTCGCAGCCTTCGCCCCACGACACGATGCCTATCAGATACCAGCGGTTGTCTGCCGGGTACTGCAGGTGAAAAGAAAGACTAAGATCAGGAACCTTTACAGAGACCCTCATACAGCAGGGGAGAGCGGGGCTGGTTGATACAGAGGGTCAGAGTGTTATTGAAGGGAAGGCTGTCACTGTTAAAATGATTTCAGACAGAAAGTCAGAGACACCTTCAGCTCAGTCTTCCTCAGGAGAGAGTTAAAGAAGCTCTGTGATTGTGAGGTCTGTCCTCAGCAGCTCTGCTTTCACAGCAGCTCTTGAACTGAGACCATGTTTAATAATAAAATATTGTCATTGTTTAATTTGAATTTTTACATTTACTGTTTTTCACAAAAACTAAAATATTAAAGCTCATTATTATGTCCTGATGAAGACGTCACTTTATTAGGTTTATATTATCTTATAACAGTGAGTGATGAAGAGGAGGGTCAGCTGACCTTCATCACAAATGGTCCCCCGCTGTCCCCCTCACAGGCGTCCCCACGCTGGCTGTCCTCAGGTTTGTGTCCTGAAACATCAGCAGAGGTCGTTAGTGAAGGTCATTAATAAATATATGTACACACAGCTCTGATAGGCTCTGGCCTGAGGGTGGCGCCGTAGAGGGCAGAGGATCATCTCAGTTACTGCTGTTATATTGTGTACAGATGTTTCCTCTGAGGACCAAGAATCTGTGCTAACACCACTTCAAAATATAGACTGAAATGTTTAATCAGGGGACAAGAGAGTCAACCTGCTGAAGGACAAAGGGGCTCATCCTCTGGGACCATGAACACTCAAAGCTGCACTAAAACGAGGTGAACTAGAGGGTTCAGGCTGTATCCTCTGGGACCATGAAGAGGTTTCTCCTGGTCACTGCAGTCTGCTCCACTAAAATATCTCTAAGTCTGTCAGGTTCATCTTCTGGGACCATGATTGCTATAAGAACCATCAAAGCAGCCCTGAAGCAGCAGGCGAGTGGTTACCGGCACAGAACATGTTGTTGGTGATCTTGACGGAGGTGGACTGTCTGCAGAGGCCCTGAGCCTGGATCGGCAGGTGGATCTGCTGGAGGACATCGGGTAGCTTTCTGTTTGAGGGATTCCAGGCCTCCTGAAGATTCCCCCAGCCAGACACTCGACCTTTAAAACCCTGCGTCATCAACCTGTGGAGGAAAAGGAGCCATGGGTCAGCAGGAGGGTGATGTGTGGGACCCTGAGACCTGCAGGTGTGTCAGGTTTAAGGTCCTGTTCCTTCAGGTGAAGGTGTGGTCCTCCTGCTCAGGCTGAGGCTCAGAAGAGGGCAGCAGGCCAAATGATGACATAAACGAGAATGGTCATTTTATATAAAGAGTGATTTTTAACATTGATCTAATTCAGACTGTATTGTTGTTGTTTGATTCCAGGGCAACAAAATGGAGGTCGTCCCCCCCCCCCCCCCCCCCCGGTCAGTCTGGTCTGGTCTGGTCTCTCATGGGTTTCATCAAGACTGACTATGAACTGACTTCTTCTTATTTTTGTCTCAGACATTTATTTGTTTGTACACTTACTGGCCACTTTAATAGGTACCCCTCTGTAGTTCCAGAGTGTTCCTGCTCCACCACATCCCAAAGCTGCTCTACTGGACTGAGATCTGGTGACTGTGGAGGCCACTGGAGTACAGTGAAGAAACCAGTGTGAGATGATCTGGGCTCTGAGACATGGAGCAGCTGAAGTCTCCATCAGGAGATGGTCCACTGGACATGGTCAGCAACAATCCTCAGGTAGGCTGTGAGGTTTGAACCATGCTCAGGTGGGACTAAGGGGCCACCAGCAGCAGCCTGAACCGCTGATCCAAGGCAGGATGGATCCATGCTTTATGATGTTCACACCAAACTCTGAGCCTACATCTGAATATGGAGCAGAGATCCAGACTCATCAGACCATGTGACACTTTTACAGTCTTCTGTGGTCCAGTTCTGGAGAGTCAGACCCTCAGGTTCTGTTCTTAGCTGACAGAAGTGGACCCTGGTGTGGTCTCCTGCTGCTGTGGACCATCTGCTTCAGGACTGGACATATTGTGTGTTCAGTAATGGTCTTCTGCAGACCTTGGTTCCTGTTGTCTTTCTATCATCTCCAACCACTCTGACTGTTCTCCTCTGACCTCAGCAAGGGAAGGTCAGAGGGAACAGCTGCTCTCTGGATATTTTCTCTTCTTCAGACCATTCTCTGTAAACCTTGGAGATGGATGAGTGTGAAGCAGTGTCTGACAGATCATGTCACGTTGAGTAGGTCGTCTTTCTTTTCCATTTTGATGCTCCACCTGAACTTCAGCAGGTCGTTTGGACCATGTCTATATGCCCGAGTGTATTGAGCTGCTGCCACGTGATTTGCTCTTTAGCTTTAGCATTACCTCTCAGTTAAAATGGGTGTACCTAATAAAGTGGCCAGTGAGTATAAACACTGTGTATGGTTCAGATAAACGTGGACTGTTGCTCCTGGCTGTCGGCCTTACATCTTGGCGACCTCCTTAGAGGGCAGGCAGATGGGGTGGATCCTATCGGTGAAGGTGATGGGCCGCCTGAGCTGCAGCAGGGCGATGTCGCGGTTCAGATTCGTCGCCCAGTTGTACTTGGGGTGGATGATGATCTTGCTGAGGGCCACGATCTTCTCGATGTCTTTCTCGTACCTTAAAGAAAGATGTGGATTAGATCTGGTCTGACCTCTGAATGGTTCTGTGTCTTCCTTTTGTCTTACGTTCCGCGGTGGTGCTTCCCCAGGCGCACCAGGATGTCTTTGACGGTGAAGTTCTTGCTCCACGGCGGGTAGAAGATGCAGTGGGCGGCGGTCACGATCCACTGGTCGCTGATCAGACTGGCTCCACACAGAAGCTCCTGAGGGTTGCGCTTGAACAGCATCACCTGCCTGCAGGTAAGGCGGTCAGACGTGAGGTTATGTACCTGTGCACCCCCCCGTCCCTGAAGTCACCTCTGTTTGGTGTGGCCATGGTTACCAAGGCACTGAGCCTTCATCAGCCTCGTCCCCCCCCACGATGCGTTTCTCTCTGTAGGACTCCAGCAGCTCGTCCTCCTTGCTGTCCTTTTTGTTCAGCTTTTCAAACAGGGGGCGCTCTCCACACTCTACGGCACAAGACCACGGTACACCGGTCACTGAGGGTCACCAACCGCTAAACCAGCTAACCACCCTTAGCAAAAAGTAGTTTATTCAAGTGTACTACGAGTATGCTTATACTAAACTGACACAGTACACTTGAAGTTTACTTTTTATATACTTTATTTATATACTTAAGAGTAGTATAGTGAAGTATATTTGGCTTCTACTGAAAAGTATAAAGAAAAGTCTAAGACTAAGTACATTTACACTGAGACTTACACTAACACTTTAACACTAAAACTTTAACTTGTACTTTAGTATACTTTTTACTTCTTTCTGCCACAGAGCGCTAATACTTAGTATATCTTGATGCAGGTACAGAATAAGGTCAAGTCATGGTGCTTACATTTAATTTAGCAGAATAAAAATGTTTTTCTCTACACACATTTGCTTTGAGGTATTACCCCTGTTGTAAACTGACATGTTCAAGATCATATAGTGCTGGAGCTTAAAAGTTTACAGTAAATAGTATGTGTGCTCAGTTGCATTATCTTTAAGTACCTTAAAAACATAAACAGAGAAACATTTGACTTGACTTTATGGATCAAGTTCTAGTCCCTTTCATAAGGGTTTGGTTATTGTGTTATGTCCACAGCCTCATCTGTTTCAACAAGAACACATTTTGTTTTCATCCTATCAGGCCAGACAGCATTAACAGTCTGTTTTTTATACTCATATATGACAGTACATTAATCTGTGAATTTTTACATACAGGCCTGTCTGATTTAGTAAGTACCTCAACTAAAACACAGCAGAGTTTGGCACATGGAGACAAAGCAGAAATTTGGTGTGAACATGTGTGTTTAAAAATAACCAAGTCATTAATTAAACTAAATGTACCATCTTTCCAGCATACAGCACTGTGGTATCTCTTCTTCAGTCTGTCAGAGTTTTGACTGCGATACAGAACTTTTTGGTTTAATCTGTGATGAAGGGGAATTACAGGAAAGAACTTACAAGTATACGTAAACAACAAATAAACTAGTAAAAGAGCAAAAAAGTGTATTTTTTATTCATAAAAGTATACTTAAAGTATACATCAATAAACTAAAATGTGGACTAGAAGTACTTTACCTAGTACACTATTAGTATATAGATAAGTGTGCTTGTATACTTGAAAGTATACTTTTATAAACTTAAAAATGTTCCATTTAGTCCAAAGAAGTATTAAATTAGTATACTTTCTAGTGCACTGCTAGTACATGGTCTGTAGTATACTTGCTATACTTATACTTATACTCAAGCATACTTAATAAAATGAACTTCAGGTGTCCTACTTTTTGTAGAAGGTAGTATCTGAGGCAGGTCAGTAAGTTAGCCAGCTCCAGACTGCGAGCTCTTCACCTTCATTTCCATCCAAAACAAACATCAGACGTCTGAACCCTTGTCATTGACCATAAGCCCCGCCCCCTCTGGCTGGACTCACCGCTCTCTCCTTCTCCAAACATTTGGGGGTCGAAGAACAAGCTTTTCTGTGGTTTCAAGACGGAGCGTTCCTGAGCTCCAGGCTCAGCCTCGAGGAACATGTCCTCCAACAGAGATTCATCTGAGAGATAGACAGACAGACGGACGGGCAGACAGACAGACAGACAGATGGTAAAGCCATGTCCAGAGGATCATACGATGTCCTGGTTGTGGATTGGCTCTTCTTACCGCACACGTTGATGTCGCAGTAGTCCATGGTCACATTTCCCGCCACCTTCACATAGCACCACGGACCCTCAGGGTCGTTGTCAGGGTTACGGCACTTGTTGGCTGTCAGCAGGACCTCCGGGATGAACTCTTTGCCTTGACTCAGGGCCACCGCCACCGGCGAGGACCACTGCAGACACGTGTGGCCCCCCAGGGTCACAGCGAGGTCGCCGACGTAGTCGATGCCGTGGTTTGGCAGACACTCATCCGAACTGACTGGTTCAGGGGCCAGAGTGGGTGGGACAAAGGCCTCACCTGTGAAGATTGACAGGTGTGAAGACTGCAGGTCACTAACAGGTCTGCGGGATCTGGACCCAGTTGATACTCACCACACATGGGGACTCTGCAGGACTCTTTCTGAACCGTGGGGTCTGTGGTGAAACACCACGGACCTTCAGGACGCTGGTCAGGGTTCCTGCAGAAGTTCTCCACCAGCTCAGGGATCTCTGAGGCGTTAAACTCCCTACAGACAGACGGACGGACAGAGAGTCAGACACACAGAGAGACAGACGGACGGACGGACAGAGAGTCAGACAGACAGAGAGGCAGACAGATGGACGGACAGACAGACAGACAGACAGATGGACGGACAGAGAGACAGACAGACGGACGGACAGAGAGTCAGACAGACAGAGAGGCAGACAGACAGACGGACGGACAGAGAGTCAGACAGACCGAGAGGCAGACAGACGGACGGACAGAGATTCAGACAGACAGAGAGTCAGACAGACAGAGAGGCAGACAGACAGACGGACGGACAGAGAGTCAGACAGACAGAGAGACAGACAGATGGACGGACAGAGAGTCAGACAGACAGAGAGACAGACAGAGAGACAGACAGATGGACGGACAGAGAGTCAGACAGACAGAGAGACAGACAGATGGACGGACAGAGTCAGACAGACAGAGAGACAGACAGACAGACGGACAGAGAGTCAGACAGACAGAGAGACAGACAGATGGACGGACAGAGAGTCAGACAGACAGAGAGACAGACGGACGGACGGACAGAGAGTCAGACAGACGGGCAGATGGTCAGGAGTTTCCTCGGGGGCTCACCTGTGGTCCTGAATAATCAGTGACTGATTCAGAGATGGTGGAGGTCCTGAACTACTCGAGTACCTCCTGAGTATCTACTGATGTCATCCCTTTAACAAACATCAGTGACTGAGAGGTCAGGGGTCAGACCACCTTAATGCTGACCCCTGTCACCACCTACAGCTGATTTAAGGTCATTGTCATAGGGCGGGAAAAAGGAGCTGCTTCTTGTCTGTATATGGACCATGAGGTCAGAAGTGTGAGCAGTCACCAAAGAAACATCAACATGAGGCCCTGGGGCCACGCCAGGCCCCACAGCCTCAGGACTGGCCCCTGGAGTACTTCCTGTTCAGAAATGAGAGGTGGACTATGCTCTAGTTCTGGGGGGGGTGTCTGCTCACAGTTTGGTCCTGGTGGTCCTGAAGCTTATATTGAAACATTAGGGCCCTCTGTGGCCCTTGCCCCGCCTGTTTCCCCGCCACAGAGTGACCTTCACTGTCTCTGAGACAAAGAACCAAGCCCGAGCCTGAAACAGCACTGCTGTTAGCGGCTGTTAGCTGCTGTTAGCTGTCCTGGTTGCTAGGTTACCTGATTATGGGATGTGGGAAGCTGTGCCTCCAGTTCTGACACTGCCGTCCAGACTGTGAGATGTTCACGTCCCCGTTATAGTTCAAGCCGCTGCCAGAGACACACTGACCTGAGGGCAAACACATGGCTGTGATGCAGAGCCGTGGTACCCTGATCAGTTTCACGTTCTCCATGTGCGTGCTTACCTTCTATGCACTGTCGCATCATGTTGATGTTGTCCTGAGTCCTGGGCAGCTCCAGGCCTTTACAGTCTACACACAGAGGGATGTTTGTTCTGGACTTCGGTCATGTTTGAATAAACTTCAGAGGGGACACTAGGAACTTAAACTCAGCTCAGCCAATCAGGAGCAAGAGAAAAGGTCAAGGGTCACTCAGTGATAGAAGCCTTCAACATGCAAATGAAGGTTGGACCATCAATTAAGAGGTAAGGGAGCTGATGTGGACTGACGGACCAGAGAACCCAGACTAAGAGATACCATCCATCCTGACCACCAAGACCTGTGCCTAATTTAATGTCCTTAACCATCAAGGACAGGACCCATAATTAAAGACAGGACCCATACATAATTAATGACATGGCTGAGGGTAAGGGGTGTGGCTGTATTCTGGTAGTTACCCTGGTATTTGGCCCAGAAGACCCTCTGCAGAAGAGAAGGGGTCAGAGGTTAGAGTGTGATATTAGAAAGCCTCATCGTGTGTTCATCCATGAGCTGATTGGACGATGGTAAAATGGCGTCCTACCGTCTTATCTGCATTCTCAAACACCTCTCGGGCTTCCTCGTGGTCACAGATTTCCTCCACACACTCCCTCTCCAGGTTACCTGAGGTCAAATCAAACAAACAGTCATGATCCTCCAATCACATCAGTCTGATTTTATGACATCACTGCCAGGGGGAGCCGGAAGTGACCAAATATGGACAAGGGGGCGGAGCTGGTGCGACATGTCCAAAAATGGTCATCTCTTTGGTTAAAGAGGTTCTCATGATCACAGAAATGATTTCATGAAGGATGATCTTCTGAATGAAGACCAGGATGATCAGGAACAGGTCTTAAATCTGAACTCCTCTCTGACTGAAAGGATTTTGTTAACCTGGTTTTCTGTTCTCTTTGGTTTGGATTTTCTCTGTCCTGGTCTTAGAAAGTCCAGGATCTGGTATGAAAGCCTGAGGGACTCCTGTCAGACCATAAATGACTCGATCTTTGGTCAGACTCTTGGCTTCTTAATAAAATCACGTTTGTCTCTCTCAGGACCTCTTACCTGGTTTCAACTCCTCAAACAGCTGATTGGCTCTCCGGTTCCTCACCAGCACCTGCGAGGCCACCTGGCTGCTCAGGAAAACTGCAGACACAGATCAGACATGAGAAAAGTTCACCTGAAGACCCGAGCCAGGCACATGGGCGGGGGGGGGGGGTTAGGGCCTTAAGGTGAGTTCAGGTGAGCCTCAGTCCTTCTAAACCCACCGAACCACCATGATAAGGGAGCTCCTAAGTAACAGCTGCACACCTTTACACCTGCGGACTGAAACAGGTCTTCATTAAACCAGGACTGCAGCTCCGCTGACTCAGATACCTGTCCGGTGTTTGACTGAGTCAAGCAGCAGCTTGTCAGAGTTAACGAGGCTGCTGTGCTCTAATGTGAACGTGCTGTCTTAACGAGTATTCTGATCTCTACCTCGGTTAAATCACATCTGAGGACCACTGCCCCAGGCCTTGGACCCCCTAAAGTCCACATGTAGACCCTGAGTGGTCACCAGTGTGGACGATTGTTGGACTATATTAATGTCTAGATGGGTCCATGTGTAAAAGATTGTGGTATTATTTTCATGTCCTCATGTGGACTATTGTGGGATTATTTTAATGTCCTGACTAGTTCACGTGTGGATGATCATAGGATTATTTTAATCCCTCAGAGCACTATGTAAGGATTTTAACAGGTATTTAATCTTTAAAAATTTAAACCTCTAACCTCTGCCTGATTCGACATTATAACGAAACATGACCCTAAATCCAGAAACCTGTCTCCAGAAGCGTCCAGTGAGAGCTGAGGGTCAAGCAGCAGGTCCTGTTCCACAAACACCTGAAAACACAGAATATCACCTGGACCATCAACCCTCTAACCCAGATTAAATATGAATATTAAGGAGTGTACCGTGTTGTCCCAGGCAGTCCTGCAGCAGGAGCAGCAGGAGGAACGCAGCTGCTTTAAATGCTGGTCCCACCATGATCCAGAACCTTCAGAGCCTGTAGAACTCCCAGAACCTTCCAGAATCTGGTCCAGCAGACTGCAGCCGTCCTGGTGTGGTGGTGAGTCTGTCTCTGAGGATGTTTGCGTGGGGGGCTTGGATCTTGGACGTGGGGTCAAAGTTTGATTGATGAGTCGGACATGTTGGATCTGAATCCTCTCTCTGTTTACTTTACCTCAGAGAAGAACACACAGCACGTTCTGCACTGCAAAAACACTCCGGCCAAGTCCACTCAGGTCCAGGTCTTCAGGAGAACCCCTCCTCAGGGCTCATGTGGACCTCCTTCACCTGGAGGTCTAGACTCAGGTTTTATTCTAAGGCCTGGACTCCTGCTGAAACATCAGCATTGAGCTTCAGGTTTTTTGAGTTCATCGCTGTCCTCCATGATTGTATTTGGACATGACGATCATCATGGCAACGGCACAATGTCCACATGTCCACGAGCGTCAGCTGAGTAAACAAACAGCTGATCCAAGGTCAGCGTTCAGAGAATGTTCTAGAGTCTCCCCTGTTCACCTGAACACGATTTAATAAAAAATCAAAATAGAGAGAATAATTTCATTAAAGATTAAAATAAAAAGAATAATTTAATAAGATGATTCAAATCAAGAGAAAAATGAAAATATGAAGATTAACATCTGATTGAATAAAAGATAAAAAAGAGAATAATTTAATATAAATTTCAAAAGAAAGAGAATTTAATAAAAATTTCAAAATAACAGAATTTTATAAAAAATGTCAAAATAAAGAGAATAATTTAATTTAAAAAATCAAAATAAAGAGAAAAATGAAAATTTGAAGATAAATGTCTGATTAAATAAAAGATCAAAATTTGAAAAATGAAAATATGAAGATATTTAGCTGCTGAAGTCTGACTACAGAGATGTTTGCTGTCAGGTGCTGAAAGTCTCTCACACTAACCACAGACTGAAATAAAGAGAGCCTGAGCACAGCAAGGAAAAATGATTGATTCTTAACATTAACAGATAAATAATGTTCACCAAACACGTTACACACTCCCTCATGTTCTGCATGATGATAATAATTAGAAATAAAAATAATATCCACTGTAATAAAAATAATAATAATAAGAAACAAATATAATAATAATGATGGAAGTAATAATAAATAATAATTATTATTATAATTATATAACAGAGAACACAGAGAAGAGGTGCAACATGCACGTCACTTTTTTTCAGAGAAAAAGTTAATAACATCTGCTCGCACCTCTGCTGTGCCCCCCCCCCCCCCCCCCCCCCAAAATGTCGACCCACTGTTGAAGACTGTCCAGCCCCTCTGCTCCCTCTCCACCATCACACAGGAAGAGGTGGAGACATCATCACAAAATGAGACCGTCCTCCTGTGCCTGGACCCTTTCCCAACAGCCCTGCTGAAGGCCAACATCTCTGCCATCCCTCCTCTCATCACCAAGATCTAAACCACTCCCTCCTGGCCGGCCATGTCCCATCTGCATTAAAAACTGCTGTCATCAGACCACTGCCGAAAAAACCCACCCTGGATCCAGAAGTCCTCTCCAACTACAGGCCCATCTCCAATCTTCCTTTCCTATGTAAGGTTCTGCAAAAACAGTTGCAGCTCAACTTCAGGATCACACAATAACCTGTTTGAGACATTTCAGTCTGGTTTCCGCCATGGCCATAGCACGGAAACCGCCTTGGTCAGGGTCACCAATGACCTCCCGATGGCAGCAGACACCGGCTCTCCCTCTCTGCTCATCCTCTGGACCTAACAGCTGCTGGGCCAAGCTAAATCTCACACCCACACTGTCACCTGCGGTGTCCCTCAGGGCTCGGTGTTGGGCTCCACCCTCTTCTCCATCTATCTGCTCCCCCTGGGCAACGTCATCAGCAAGCATGGGATTTCTTTCCACTGTTATGCTGACGACACACAGCTCTACTTCTCTCTTCTTCTGCTCCTCTGCCAACATCCACACTGCCACTTTGAGAGACACAAGATAGAGGGAATTGATTCCACCCTCTTTATTAATAGTATAAACATTATGAGTCACCATTGTAACAATAAACATATTAGGAATAATTTTTACAGAAAGAGAAAAATAACGCCTAGATGAAAATTTGTACGGACCTCCCATTTCTCTGATATTAAATGGGATACATCATGGCTGAAACTTCATAAACTTAGAGAAGTTCAATATAAAATTATACATAATATTTATCCCACTAACCTATATCTGTCAACATTTGTCAATGTCGATACTGAATATGAATTTTTTAAGGTTGAAGAAGAATCAATTAAACACCTCTTTTTTGAATGTCAGTATTCCCTAAAGCTAAATTCTCTAAATGTCGACCTTCCTTTCCAATTTTCCAACATGACTTTAAGAACTACTTTGAATGTATGAAAATGATTGACAGTAAGAAATGCCTTAATAGTATGACTATAATTCAAGACCTACTTAGAGAATTGTGATCTTTGCTGCATTTTTTTCATGTTTAACTGTTATCATTTATATTCTGTGCTCCTGTACCTACCCCTGTTTTTCTCTGTTATTTCTGTCTTATTTATTTATTTTAGTTAAGATGCCGAACTTTGCTCTGCAAGTATGCCCATTATGGTTCGTTGTATAATTGACAAAAGTTCTCTGTCCGGACAGCAGGGGGCGAAGCGTCTCCTCTGAGCGCTGCCGCATAAGAACCACCGAAGAAGAAGAGCTGCTAACAATGGCCGCTCCTTCGGAGTTTCGGGTGGACCAGCTCCCTTCAGACCCTCTGCTCCACATCCTGTCCTTCTTGGACTTCACTGACCTGATCCAGTACGTATGTGGACCCGCACAGACCCGCACGCTCTGCGGGGACCGACAGAGCCGTGTTTCCATTAAAGCAGGGCCGGAAACGACGGGTAGGCTAACGGCTAAGCTAGGCTAACAAGCTAAAAACAACAGACAAAAACAGAGACGAAGAGGCTCGAGGCCCTTTGGAGCAGGACGAGGCCCCTTGGAGCTTTAGATCAGGACGAGGCCCTTAAAATCAGGAAGAGGCCCTTTGGAGCTTTAGATCAGGACGAGGCCCTTTAGAGCTTTAGATCAGGACGAGGCCCTTTAGAGCTTTGGATCAGGACGAGGCCCTTTGGAACTTTGGATCAGGACGCTTTGGAGCGTTAAATTGATGGTGCTGAGTGTCACATGTGTTGGTGATGATGATGTTGGTTAATGAAGAGTTACAGGGATTAATGTATTTTCTTATTAATTAGGTCACAGATTAATCTGAGCATGTTCACAGACCCTCCAGCTGTTAACACCTCACACAGGTCAGACTGTTGTTGTGTTAGCCTCCTTCTAACAGGTGAGAGGTTCACCTGATGAGGTGTGATCACTTATTGATCAGTTATTGATCAGCCTTGTCTGAGGCTCCACAGCGAGCTGAAAAAGACCAAACTGAGAGCGGTCAAAGGTCCAGCCCTCCCCTCAGGTTGATTGAAGGTAAATGAGGGGCATGGTCTCAGGACTCAGAGAAGGACTGTGACTCAGTGAACTGAGTAAAAGACAAGTAAGATGATTAAAGAGTCAGGAGCAGTAAAGTAAATCAGAGTGAGGTGGATAAGAAGAATAAATGTCTGTCATGGAGGCTGTGGCATCCCAGATGCTGATAGAGGAGTGAGGATGACTCCATGATGCTCCTTTGTCGTCTTCAGCTGCCTCAGGACGTCCGGAGCTAACCCTCAGGTGAAGTTAGAGCTGAAATATGAGCCTCATGTTCTCCTCATACGTCAGGCTGTGATCGTAAAGTGAAGAGCAGAGTGGTATGATCAGGAGAACGAGCTGAGAGGCTTCATAACCTTTCTCAGGCCGCCATGACATCTGACCTTGGGGACGCCGTCATGCAGAGAGAGAGTCTGCTCCTTAGTTCAAACAGGAAGTAAAGAAAGAGCACGAACAGAAAATAAGGTTAAATGATAAAGCAATTAAACTGCAGTGAACATCTACACGCATGATCGTGTTACTAAGCACACGTGTGTGTTACATAGGTGTGCCCGTCTGGACTCTTCATAAAGACCCTACACACCGAACCTGACCTTGGCGACCACTCTCCATGTAAAGTCAACATACAGCCGGGAGCGGGGCTAACTCTCCCGCGATGTGGCGGATGCGCTCTGGGCGACCGCATCACTCGTCACTAAAGTTGTAACGTTTGAACTCTCCAGGTCGCGTGTGGCTGTGGGGCAACAGCCAATCAGCGTTGTGTGGGTGTGTGACGGTACCCGTGACAGACAGTTTTTACTCCGGTTCACAGAGTAACAATCCATGTCCCTGTGGAAACATAGTTCGTGAGGATGTTAGTTCCTCCTAGACGGACCGCAGAGAGCTCACAGACGATGCTGCTGCAGGGCCATCAGCTGCAGTGCTCTGTGGTCGGCAGGTGAGTGAAAGGATACAGGTGGAGTAACGTCAGCTGATACATCCTGTTATGATATGATATGATCGCCGTGAAACTCGAGCAGACGTGACGTCACTGAGCGACCGCGACCAAACTGAGGTATTTATGGACATGCGGCGCGACCTCAGTGGGCGACGCGATTTCAGTCGCAAAGTCACGTTCGGTGTGAACGCAGCTTTCGGCTCCAAACAAATCAATCGCCCTCTCTGATTGGTCAGAACACTCACAGCTGCTGAACCTGTTCTCCATATGAAGCTTCTGCTCAGAGTGAGGGGCCTCGTGTAGTTCACCTCCTCCACGAGGCCCAGACAAGACCTCCTTGACTCCCTCTAAAGCTCTCCTTTGTTTTGTTTGTTTGTTTGTTTGTTTGTTTGGTCCTGCAGCTGCAGTTTTGTCAGCAGGAGGCTGAATGAATTATCCAAACACAACCCGCTGTGGAAGAGGCTCTGCGCCAAACACTGGCTTCTCACCGAGTGAGTGCTTTGTTTTATTCACATAATACATGATTTAATGATTAAGTATCACAAAATAGTGAAATATGTTTTTATTAATTCATATAATAAATGATTAAATATGTAATTAACATTAAAATTATAAAAAAGGTTTTTTTAATTAATATAATTTTTCTATAATGTATAATATGCTTTTATATTTTATTTAAACATGTTTTATTAACATGTTTTTATTGATTTATATAATATATGATTTAATATTTATCACTAAAATAATGAAAAATGTTTTTATTAATTGATATATACTGTAGATTAATCATTTAATTCACATTAAAATAATATAACATGTTTTCATGAAAATTTCCCCTGATCTCCACACACTGACTGGTGTTCTGGTCTAACCTGTGACCGTGTTACCTGGTGTCCACACTCAGTCTTTGCTAACATGTCTCCTCTGTATTCAGCCTCAGACGTATGTGTGACCCCTCAGAAACGAGCAGCTGTGGTGACGACCTCAGCAGGAACCTGGAGTGGCTGCAGCTCAGTAACAGGTGTCCTTGTTTCCTCTGCTCAGTGTGGACCGGGTGCACAGCGGTCTGTCCTGGTTCTGTCTCTTCAAACACAAGTACCAGGACCTGGGCCGGTACCTGCAGTACTACCCCGTCCTGAAGAGGGCGTGGGAGCAGCTGAAGAGCTTCCTGCAGCAGAGATGTCCTCGAATGATTGCGTCCCTCAAAGGTGAGAGAATCACTCCAGCCTCATGACAGAGGTGACCTTTGACCTCTGTTTTTTTAGAAAGGAGGGCATCAGACTCATTCAGAACTGAAGGAGGGACAGGACCAGACCACCAGACTGATGGACAGACAGACAGATGGAAAGACATATGGATTTATTTACTGTGCTTCTTTGACCTTATGACCTTTGACACCTGTATCATCTGTATTACCAAAACCTTGTCAATTGAACAAGTGGAGGAGGTTAAGCTCCTTGGTGTTACATTAATTAATTAATTAATACCTTAACGAACTTCAGTGGTTAAAGCAGATTGACAGTATGGTCCGAGCTATGGGGGCATTGCATCTAGCTGGTTCTTCAAACACTTGTTCTTACTCATTTGGACTACTGCCCTGCAGTTTGGTCTGGTGCATTGAACACTGACTTAGAGACATTACAGCTGGTGCAGGATGGAGCTGCGAGGCTGGACTGAACTGTGACACATCAGTGAAATGCATTTAACCTTAGGCTGGTTATTGGAGAAACAAAGAAGCATTGCCTCTCTGCCTGGTTGAGTCAGGGACATTTCCACATCTCAGATTCCAAATGTTCTTTTTGACCAATTATATCACAGTGGGGATGGTCACAGCTTCAGTACAAGGCATGAACCAGAGGTTGTTTCACACCACCATTCACAAAAACCACTGCAGGACAGAGCACTGTTTTGTATAGAGGTTTGAAATGTGAAACAGTCCTCCATCAGAGATCACTAGTTTAACCAGTAAAACTGTTTTTAAAAAGACACCGAAGAAAAATCTAATGTCATCAAGATTGTCTGATCAGTCTGTCCACTGAATAACTTGAAGTGACATGCAGAATCTTGTAATTATCTTTTAGAAACATTTAAACAGGAGGTCTGTTCTGTCCAAATGCACTGTCTGAAGTGGAGTCATTCATTTATGGAATAGTTTTAAATTATAAGTTATTAATTGATGTACCTACAGCCTGATCTCTGACCGTCAGGTGCTGTTTTGACGGTCTGTAATGTCCTGTCTGTCTCTTCAGAGCAGTGTGGACGTCACTGGTGTTTAACATGTGGACCCCTGCAGAGGAGCTGCTGCGTTGGCAGAAGCTCATGGGGATCCACGTATAATACAACACAGCTAATAAATACATCAAAGTCCTGGGTGTGTTTTTTTTCTCCATCAGAGGGCGCCACAGAGGCGGAGCTAAACGACATCGAGGCCCAGATAGGCTTCAAGCTCCCAGACGACTACCGCTGCTCGTACCGGATCCACAACGGCCAGAAGCTGGTCATCCCGGGGTGAGTGTCCTCCTGACGGGCCTCGCCGTCACGCTGCCGCTCTGTCCCCATCATCTAACCTGTCTGACTCCCCCGTCTCCCCTCAGGCTGATGGGCAGCATGTCGCTCTCTAACCACTACCGCTCCGAGGTGCTGCTGGACGTGGAGACGGCGGCCGGCGGCTTCCAGCAGAGGAAGGGCATGAGGCGCTGCCTCCCGCTGACCTTCTGCTTCCACACCGGCCTGAGCCAGTACATGGCCCTGCAGCCAGCCGAGGGCCGCCGCATCAACGAGAGCTTCTACCCCTGCCCCGTAGGTCATCGCGGGGTCAGCCTGTCGACCTCAGAGAAGAATAAAGTATTAATCATTTGAACAAAGAGTTTTTGTGTTTCTGTTTTCAGGATCAGACGGCTCGGGATCCTTCAGTCATCGACATGTTCATCACAGGTCAGCCCAGCTGTTTCCTTTTTTCATATTTTACTTATTTCTTTTTCTTTTTCTTTTATTTGATTTTATTTCCTCTTAATATTCTTTCAACATTTCATTGATTTGACATCTTTATTCTGTATTAATTTATTTTCCATTTTTATGTTTAAGATGAGATAAGATAATTCTTCACTGATCCCCAGAGGGGAAATTCAGGTATTGCAGCAGTACAAGGGAGGTAGCATGCAGCTCAAAAGAATTACACATAATTTAAGACGGACCAAAGAGTGACAAATAATAAGATCAATAGGTTCAAATGACAGCACAAAAAATACTAAATAATACTAATAATAGCAGCAAAACAAAAAGAAAAAGAAAAATAAATACTGTCAAGATAACGCGGCTGTTTGACCCATCAGTGCGACATGGTGTGCCCTGAACTCAGTCCCGGGACAGAGACCATTTCAACTCACAACATGTCAAGGTCACTGTAGGGTCAGGGCCTTCTCAGACAAACAGGACGAAGATGGTTTCCAGTATAAACATGTATGAAGATGTTACCACTATGAGTGACAGTGATATTAAAGTGACAGTGTGATGGGTAACAGGAGTTATTGACATTACAGTAACATTTTCATATTTCCCCTTTCATTTGTATATGTTAGTTATGAATGTATTTAATTTTTTTATATTCATCCTGTATTTGTTTAAATGTTTAATTTATGAATAAACATATTAATCTGATGGATGATGTAAATGAGTATGAGTGTGTTTGTGCTCAGGCTCCTGTTTCCTGGAGTGGTTCTCGACGTACGTAAACAACGTGGTCACCGGAGAGTTTCCCATCATCAGAGAGCAGATCTTCAGGTAATCATCTGCTGCCTTCTGTCCATCACTGAGGACTTAGAGGATGGACCTGGAGGTGACCTCCTGACCTTCATACTGACCTCCTCTTGACCTCTGTCTGCAGGTACGTCCATGATAAAGGCTGCGTGGCCACCACCGGTGACATCACCGTCTCTGTCTCAACCTCCTTCCTGCCAGAGCTCTCCTCGGTCCACCCCCCACACTTCTTCTTCACCTACCGCATCAGGTGCTCGTCCGTCCCTCTGTCTGTCTGTCTGTCCATCCCTCTGTCTGTCTGTCTGTCCGTCCCTCTGTCTGTCCGTCCGTCTGTCTGTCCCTCTGTCTGTCCGTCCCTCTGTCTGTCTGTCTGTCTCTCTGTCCATCCCTCTGTCTGTCTGTCCGTGCTCCTCCTGGTCTCTGTTTTGACGGGGTGTGTCTTTCAGGATAGAGATGGCGAGCGGCGCGTCCCCTGAGGCAGCCTGTCAGCTGGACAGTCGCTACTGGAAGATCACGACGTCTGACGGGAACGTGGAGGAGGTCCAGGGGCCCGGTGTGGTCGGTATGGTGCCGCTGCAGACGCCCAATCAGCTGAGAGCGGTAAGCCCCTCCCCCCAGAGGATGCTAACGTGTGCTTCTGTCTGCAGGAGAGTTCCCCATCATGACCCCGGGGAAAGTCCATGAGTACGCCAGCTGCACCACCTTCTCCACGCCGTCCGAGTTCATGGAGGGCCACTACACCTTCCACCGCCTTGGTAAGTCAGTGAAATGACCACCATGTTCACCTGCTGCCATGTTCACCTGTTACCATGGGGACTACTCTCTCCTCAGCCAACAAGGAGGAAGTCTTCCAGGTCGCCATCCCTCGCTTCCACATGGTGTGCCCGCCCTTCAGGGAGCCCGCCGAGCGCACGGTGAGTACAGGTCAGTACGAGACCTCGGCTCATGGGGGCACCGCCATCTAACCTGCTCTTCCTGTCCCGTCAGCTGAGGGAGCCGTACGCCGACACGCCCATCCCAGACGCCGACTGTGAGTTTGGCGAGTACGGCGACAGAGAGAACGGAGACAACGAGGCAGACGAGGGGCAGGACAATGGGGACGGGGACGGCGACGACGACGACGATGACTTTGGCAACCTGAGAGGGATCAACATGGCGGCCCTTGAGGGGGCGTGGTGCCCTCGACACATCTGACCCCGCCCCGTTTACTGCAGTGTTGTCATGGAAACCAAACGGGCTGTCAATCATCCAGGTCTGATCTATGACACTCAGACTCCAGGACGACCTGAGTGATTGACACGCAGCAGGGGATTCTGGGAAAGGTAACCAGAGCCATACACGGACAAGGTTGCACTGACTTCCAGCTGTCAGTCAAAGGAGTGAAACAGTGAATACGAAGGAGGCGGGGCTTAGCAGATGTTAAACTTTAGCTGGTTACAGGAGCAGGCGCTGCACTAAGGCGGTGTGGAGGTCTTTTCATCACTTCCTGTTGACTCATCTCAGAGTCTGTGGGCAGGCTCCGGTAAGGTCATTAAGATGAGGAGGTGTTTCTGAGGGGGAGGGGCTTACCCTTAGGGGGAGGGGCTTATCCAAACATCATCACCTTTAGGCTCCCACTTTTAGCAGGATCCTCGGGGTCTCCTGAGGCCTGAACACACGTGTTAAAAAACTTTACCAATGGCCCCAAAGCATCCTCTGAGGGTCTCATGCTCCCTGGGTGGTGTCCACCTCTTTGAGGGCCTCGTGCTCTCTGGGTGCTCCTCCTCTTTAGATGTTTAATTCTGTTAATAAAATGACCACATGATGGTTTGACAGATAGTTACTGTAGAAGGGAGGAGCTTAGTGAGGTCTCTGTGGAGGGGAGGAGCTTAGTGAGATCTCAGATTTAGAGTGAATAAAAGTCACAGATCAATCAGTGTTCTGAAGGTTAGTGCAGCGCTCACTAAGTCCACACAACAAGAGCAAACTGCAGTGATTGGTGCTAAAACTGATGATGAAAATGAAGATGAGGAAGCTTCATGGAGGACCATTCAGCTTTTCCTCACCCTCTCATCTCTGAGGGTGAGGAGAGGCTGTGAGCCCCACAGTTTTTCCAGCAGAGTTTAGACAAACTGATGGTGAGACTGAAGAAGACTCAGTCAATGATCAGTCCTCCTTTACCTGCACAGGTGACCTCATTTAAATCAATCACTGAATCCCACAGGGATCATGGAGCATTACAGCCCCCTCACTACACTGTCCCCCTTACTACACTGTTCCCCTCACTACACTGTTCCCCTCACTACACTGTCCCCCTTACTACAATGTTCCCCTCACTACACTGTTACCCTCACTACACTGTCCCCCTTACTACACTTTCCTCACTACACTGTCCCCCTTACTACACTGTTCCCCTCACTACACTGTTCCCCTCACTACACTCTCCTCACTACACTGTCCCCCTTACTACACTTTCCTCACTACACTGTCCCCCTTACTACACTGTTCCCCTCACTACACTTTCCTCACTACACTGTTCCCCTCACTACACTTTCCTCACTACACTGTCCCCCTTACTACACTGTTCCCCTCACTACACTGTCCCCCTTACTACACTTTGCTCACTACACTCTCCCCCTCACTACACTGTCCCCCTTACTACACTGTCCCCCTCACTACACTGTCCCCCTCACTACACTCTCCCCCTCACTACACCGTCCCCCTTACTACACTTTCCTCACAACACTGTCCCCCTCACTACACTCTCCTCACAACACTGTCCCCCTCACTACACTCTCCTCCTCACTACACTGTCCCTCTCACTACACTGTCCACCTCAGTGAGGACTCGGGGCCCAGCTTTGACTCTGCTCCTCCTTCAGCGTGTTTATTTTAAGAGAAGTCTTTATGATGAACCTTGGAGGTGTCCTCAGAGCCCTGCTTGGCCCCTCAGACCATGATCAGGACCAAGATGGCCTCCTGGTTTGGTCATGTGACCTGTGCTCCTGCGGGGCGTCCTGGTGTGGTCCAGACCTTCTGTTCTGTGAGGTGGTGCTGGGACACTCGGTGCTTCACGGTGTTTTTCTAGACTTTGTGTTGATTTTCGGGGGGGGGGGCTCAGGCCTCCTGTGATGTGATTGGTGGGCTTGTTTTGTAAGTTTTTGGGTTAATAAATCACAAATACTCCTTCATACAGACTTACTGTCAGGTCTCTTCATTTAAAGGAGAAGCTCGACCACCCTGCTCCTCTAAGGTCTGAGTGTCTGCAGGTCCTCCTCATGGACCGAGCTCCATGCTGCAGGACCATCTGAGTGGAGGTGAAGGTAGGAAGATGCTCAGGCCAATGACGGAGAGGGGCCCAAAAATAAAGCAACACTTAAGAAGAAGAGGTCTTCCTCTCATTTATCCTAACACCATCTGATTCAGGCCTCACCGTTACACATGAAGGATCCAGGAGTCCCTCAGGACCATGTAGAAGGACACCAAAGGGTCTGAGAGACACTTGAGAACATTGAACCTGAGCTTCTCTCCATAGTTTGAGGCTGAAGACTCAACAGAATAGTGTGGCTGTGGTTATGATTCAGAGCCATCAGATTAGTTTATTTACTTCACAGAAGCTTCAGTGAAAAAGCAGAGCAGCTGCTAGTGCAGACACAGACACCATGAAGAACCAGGCAGTGAGGAAGAGGATCATGAACGAGTGACACAGAGTCCAGTTCGTTAAAACAGGATTTATTGAAGCTGTGTAGAGTCTCAGTCTGAGGGTTACAGAATGTCCCTCAGGACTATTGAACCATCACAAACACTTAAGGGTCCTCGTCCTCTCAGTCGTCCTCCTCCTCGTCCTCATCCTCCTCCTCCTTCATCACCTTCACCACCCTCCTCCTCTTCCTCCTCTCCTTCACCTCCTCCACCTCCTCCTCCTCGCCCCCCTCCTCCTCCCCTTCCCCTCCCCCCTCCTCCTCGCCCTCTTCCCGGGCATTGCAGCGGCTGCAATGCCTCCTGAAGCCGCCCAGATACTCGGACCTGAAGCTGCAGAAGGGGCAGGCGTAGCGTCCGGGCCGGTGGGCCGTGTTCACGTGCGTCTGCATGCGGCTGGGCAGGAAGAAGGCCTGCTGGCAGATCTTACAGCGGTACGGCCGCTCCACGTTGTGGCTGCGCTCCACGTGGCTGATGGCAAAGCCTGCAAGGACGAGCAGAGGGAGGCGTTAACCCACAGGCCTGAGTGATAAGAGTTAGGGATGCAGCAGGTCTCAGTGAGATGTTAAATAACATGAAACACTTAAGCCTGACGTCCTCTGGATTAATGGGCTTTGAGGCTTCTGCACAAACACGCGTCTGAACCTGCTGTCAGACACTCGGACCTGAAAGAACTTAACCAGAAAAACCAAGACCATACCGGGCCACGAGCTGCTGCATCCCTGAGACAAACTGAGACAAAGAATCAGACCCTCGATGCCCACCCCTACCAGTGTTAATTTTGTTGACTAATAATTTTCATTAACAACCTTTTTTCCCTGATGAAAGCTAGACAGTAACTCATAAAAACAAGTGCACATGGACAAAAACTCAAACTAAATTAACTGACATTTTCATCAACAAATAAAAACTAGACTAAAACGTTTGACAGAGACTTAATCCAATCAGACCTAATTTGGTCATGTAGAAAGTAGGGACAAGTTAGGAATATATCCAATCACAGCTGCTTTGGTTGTGTGGAAAGGTTGGATGAGTTCAGAGGGACATCCAATCACAGCTGCCTTAGCTTGGTGGTGGTGGGATAAGTTGTGGAGCGATCCAATCAGAGCTCCTCTCTTTATGAATTGATATATTCATGTAGAGCAGGTTCACTGTTTGTTGTCAGTTCTGGTATTGTAACTGAGATGCTCTGCCAGGTAGCCTAAATAAAGGTGACTGCATTTCACACAAAAGGAAAATTTGTTTCTGTTCATTTATACATTCAGACTTTACTAGCATTCAATAAAGGGTTATTAGATGTTTGATTTTATCCAAGTGTAAAACATGACTTCAGAAATTCAAGGAAACATAAAAATGCCTTACCCTTTACACTTCATATTGTAGTCGACTAAATTTACAGGAGATTTCGACTTAAACTAGACTAAAATTAAAACAATTTAGATGACCAAATTATGACTAAAAGTAAAAGATATTTTAGGCAAAAGACTAAAAAACTCAATTAAAAAGTGTTGTCAACATTAACACTGGCCCCTGCCCTCTGACCCCTCACTGTACCTTTGAGTTTGGTCTTCCAGCCGCAGATCAGACACACGAAGCGGCTGGAGATGAAGCGGACCACCTTGGAGATCACCTCCATCTCCTCCTTCACCATTTCCGCAGTCAGCCCCGCGGCCCCCTCCTCGTCCTCTGCCCCGCCGCCACCCTGCGACGGTTTGAGGGCAGCGTCCAGGTGCTGGCGCAAGGACTGGTTGGCGTAGGCTCTGGGGATGTCGTGCTTCCTCACCACGTGGTTGATGCCCGGGCCCTTCTTGCTGCTCCTCCAGTTACAGATCAGACAGCGGTACCCGGCGCCGTCAAACACCAGCACGCTCTCGTCTCCCTCAGGCTCAGCTTTCTCTGACCCCGACATCTGAGGGGCGGGGCCTTCCTCAGCTCCCTCCCCGTCCTCGTCCTCCTCACCCTCACTGCTTCTCTTTCGTTTGATGGCCTCCTTCTCCTCTTCCTTCTCCGTCTCCTTCTCTGTCTCCTTCTCCATCTCCTTCTCTGTCTCCTTCTCCTCTTCCTCCAGCCCCTCCCCTGTCTTCCCCTCGGTCTTGTCCTCCCCGTCATCCTCGCAGTGCGTGGAGATGATGTGCTTGTAGAGCTTGGTGAAGTCCCGGCTGGTGAAGAAGCACTCGGAGCAGTGGAACAGCCGCGCCGTGCTCTGGTACATCACGATGTTGCCCAGGCGACCCACGCTCACGTGGTCCAGGTTGATGGGGTGAGAGGCCGCCACGTGGGACAGCTGGTGGGCGTGGCTTTTGGAGAAGTGACCGCAGAGGGGGCACTGGAGGTGGGCGGCCACGCCTCCACCGGCTTCACCACGGGGATGGATGATGACGGACATGGCTGCTCTGACGCCAGCTGAAACAAACGTTTGCGTATAAATTATATTTTCAGAATTTAAGAATTCTAAAAATATAGAATGAACAGAAGAACACATCTCTATGATATTATCTTAAGTTAAGGATTACAATCATCAAACTTTCTTTGAGGCTCTCTCTAACGAGGTGATTATGACCACAGCTTCTCAGATTAAAGGATCGCTGAGTCACGTGACAGGCTGCAGGGTTAAATTACTCCATCAGTCATTTTGTACCTAATATTCATTCACTGATGTTTTCATTTATTGGTTGGTTTTGATTCTTTCTTCTGTTGGAGAATATAATGTTTCTCACACAAACAGCCATCATTGAGAGAGGAACAGGTGAGCTCAGGTAAAGGAGAATTATCGATGATGAGTTTGGAAACATCTGCATGTCCCTCGTTTTCTCTTGAATTAAAGTCTTCAGTCATTCATTACGCTTCAGTGATTGATCAGGTTTAATTATCACAATAATCCTGACTCTGCAGCCCAATCACGAAGTGCTGGACAAGCAGGTCGGTGCTCCTGCCCAACAGTCACAAGGTTGCCGGTTTGACTCCCCGTCAGTCTGCTCATATTCTCCTGTGCCTGAGTGGATTTTCTCCAGGTTCTCTGGTTTCCTTTCACATACCAACAACATGCTGGTTAGGTGTGAGTGAGTGGTTTTCTGTGTATGTATTTCAGCCCTGTGATTGGTTGGTGAACAGTCCAGGTGTGCCCTGCGTGGATTTACCCTGGGAGAGAGGAGCAGGACAGGTGACAGACAAGGTGATATCATGTATTTAAGATTTTTATTGTTGGAGAATTCACATTTATTTTCACATCAATGAGCTTTGTTTTGCTTGGAGACTGAAACGGAATAATAATAATATTAAAGATAATGTTAGTAATCATATGAGCTACACAGGATCGTGATTTTAGTTCACTAATCTGAACTCAGAAGCTTTTTACTGACTTTAAACCATTTTAGAGCTCTGAATTCTATATTTCAGGTTTATTTTCACTGACAAACTGTCAAATTAATTTAAATATATTAAAATTATAACTTTAACAGTTCTTTCAGGTCATCATTTACACTTTAACCCAAATCCATCTTTAAGTTCTTTTGTCCCGTTAAAATGATTTTAAATGACTTTAAAGTCCTTTGTCTCCACAGCAGGGTCCCGGCGGAGCATCTCTGAGCTAATAGGCTAACTACAGACACTCAGGTATTAAGACACCTTTACACTCCAAATCCCACAGTCCTTCACTTCATCCATATCCATGATTACACCTTAAACACGTTAACATCAGGCTAATCACTCAGCGGCTCCATTTTTCGTCTCTTTAATGAAATCATTCAATCAATACCCACCGATCTGCTCCTCACTGTGCAGACGAGAATACGCTTCCGTGTTTACCTTCTGCGCAGCCAATCAGCGAGCCTCATCCATCCAGCGAGACCATCTGCTTTTCTCTGCAACCCTCGCGAGATCTCAGCGCTGCGCTGAACCAAAACGGTTCTTTGTTTTGATTATGAAGCAAAAATGGACGAAATAATGAATGTATACAGAATTAAACTACAGCAAGTAAGGCTGTACCTGAGATTATGTACTCTATATTCAACAGTTTAAATACACTTTAAATGTTTATTTTCTTCTTTATAAGATTAAATCTTTGGAACCCCAAAAGATTCATAATTAAATAAATAAAAACAACATTTTGAAATTAATACAATTTTGACAAATAACAGACAAATATATGATATGGCCATTAAATTGTAAAATAAGGCAATATTATTATGAAATATATTTAATTATTCTTTAATATGTTTTATTATTCTTTAATATCGAATTATTATAATGAAACATTTCATAATATTTATTTTAACAATTTCATACTTTTTAAAAATAATGACTTTTTATTTATTATCCAAGCTTTTATAAAATCAAACAAACGTATTTTTACAAAGTCAATTTTTATTTCATAATGTTGTTTTTCAGCAGAATGACTTGGTCTGTCAATCAAAGCGCAGAAGGCGGAGCCAGTCCAGTGATTGGCTGATCCTTTACACACACATCACAGCAGCACCTGCAGTATCGAGTCAAAGTGGAGACTCCTCACTAACGCTGAGGCCTGAAGAGCTGAACACACGAGTGCATGACACGTCTGACACAGAATGGCTGCAGCAGAGAGGTCAGCTTCAGAGGTGCTCAGGTAACTATAAATCTGTTGGATGGTCCCGTGAGGCCTTCACCTCCGCCTGAGAGAGGACTGCAGCAGCAGCCTGTGTTTGACGAGGTGGTGTCTGGAAGTTCACAGAACAGCATCGACGCTCACAGATGCGAACGCAGGTGACCACACCCCACGAAACCGATCAAGCAGAGGTCCCACCCTTTAGCTTTGATTGACAGACCAAGTCATTCTGCAGAAAAACGACATTATGAAATAAAAAGGCCATTGTGGAAAAGGACATTGACAAAAATGGACTTTGTAAAAAACGTATTTTTTATTTTATAAAAGCTTGGAAAATAAATAAAAAGTCATTATTTTAAAAAGTATGAAATTGTTAAAATAATCATTATGAAATATTTAAATATAATAATTCGATATTAAAGAATAATAAAACGTATTTCATAATAATATTGCCTTATTTTACAATTTAATGGCCATATTATATATTTGTCTGTTATTTATCAAAATGTTATTGATTTCAAAATGTTTTTATTTATTTAATTATGAATATTTCGGGGTTCCATGTAAATCCAGTCCAGTTTATTTAAACAGCACAATTTAAAAAACAACCAAGTTTGCAAAAGTGCTGCACAGTGACGACCAAGCAGGAACAGAATGAAATGAAAGACAATAATAAAAGCTAAACATAAATCCAAATCATGGTGTACTAAATAACATAAAAAGTTGATAAAGCACTTGAAAAATTAAAAAAATATATAATTAGAAAAAAAGGATATGAATACAAATTAGGATAAAATTTACACATAAGAATAACAATTTAAAAATTTGAAGAAAGAGAATTGATATTGAAAGAAAATAAAATTTCAAATAAAACCTTGAATAAAAATAGAAATTTCAAATTTGAACAAAAATTACCAATTTGAATAAAAATTACAAATTAGAAAAAGAAGTACAAATTAGATTATAATTACAATTAATTGAACAAAATTTAAGAAAAAAGGCAAAGGGTTAAAAATGAACAGTTTAGTTTAAGAGTTGAAGAGTTGAGCCCCTGGTGCTGATGAGTGTGCTGTGTCTGTATCTGAGCTGCTCCTCCTCTAAGGTGATTAATGATCTATTCCTGGTCCACAGGAGTTAACCTGAAGAGAGAGAGAACCTCCTGTTGGTGATGTCTGTCTGCTCATTGGCTGCTGTGGGACATACCTGTGTGGCTGGTTACCTAGTGACAACTCAGAGCTGCAGAGAATCAAAAAGGTGAGACGATAAGTGAGTAAGACGCTCGTTATTTTAGACATTATTTATATTACATTTTAATTTTATGCACATTTTATTTTACATGGGAGAGGAAGGCAGGGCGAGCGAGGACTGAGATGATGAGAGAGAGAGAGAGAGAGGAAGGCAGGGCGAGCAAGGACTGTGGTGATGAGAGAGAGAGGGAGGCAGGGCGAGCGAGAACTGAGATGATGAGAGAGAGAGGGAGGCAGGGCGAGCGAGGACTGAGATGATGAGAGAGAGGAAGGCAGGGCGAGCAAGGACTGAGATGATGAGAGAGAGAGAGAGGCAGGGCGAGCAAGGATTGAGATGATGAGAGAGAGAGAGAGGCAGGGCGAGCGAGGACTGAGATGATGAGAGAGAGAGAGAGGGAGGCAGGGCGAGCGAGGACTGAGATGATGAGAGAGAGAGAGGCAGGGCGAGCGAGGACTGAGATGATGAGAGAGAGAGAGGCAGGGCGAGCAAGGACTGAGATGATGAGAGAGAGAGGAAGGCAGGGCAAGCGAGGACTGAGATGATAAGAGAGAGAGAGAGGCAGGGCGAGCGAGGACTGAGATGATGAGAGAAAGAGAGAGGCAGGGCGAGCGAGGACTGAGATGATGAGAGAGAGAGAGAGGCAGGGCGAGCGAGGACTGAGATGATGAGAGAAAGAGAGAGGCAGGGCGAGCGAGGACTGAGATGATGAGAGAGAGAGAGAGGGAGGAGGGGTCTTTTATTTTGGTAGAACGAGGGAGACTCAGGGGAGAGAGAGAGAGAGGGGAGTGTTTGAACTTCAGTCAGCTGAGATTCACTCACTCTGAGGAACGCCGGGCGAGCGAGGACAACATGCTCAGCTTCACAGGTGAGGGGGGGGGGGGGGGGGGGGGGGGGGGGGGGGGGGATGGGGGTTGTAGAAGGTGTGTGGGGGGGTCCATCATGAAGACATGATGCTGATTAAAGAGAGAGAGTTTATCTTCTGCTGTGCTGGAGCACCACAGGGTCGAGCGAGCCTCACTCTATATGGGGGGGTCTGCAGCATTCTTGAGTCTGAGTGTGAGTGCTGATGTGAGCATGGACCTGCCCAGGCAGGTAGAGACATCCTCCTGCTCCTCAGACCAGATGTTTCCACACCCTGATCTGCAGCTTGAGACTCTGAGGAGACAACAGGGACACCTGAGTCCTCCATGAGACACCAGGAGACACCGGAGTCCTGAGGGCAGGGGTAGTTAGAGGACCATCATGCACTGGGGCTCAGTGAGGGTCTTTACCCTCACACTCTTATAAAAACATAAAACAAATTAAAAACATCTGAAAAAAACATTTTGATTAAAACATCTTAATTTAAACATCTGAATGAAATATCTTGATTAAAATATTTCAATTGAAAAAACTTGATATTCTAAAAACAATCTAGAAACCTCTGAACTAAAACATCTTTACAAAAGATCTTAAAATATTTCAAGCAAAAAACTTTTATTATAAAAACATTTTGATTGAAAACCTCTGAACTAAAACATCCTCATCCTCACCAAACACCAAACCACATGTCTGCTCAGACCAGTTTCTGCCTGCCGCCCTTGCTGACCCCCCTGCAGTCTGGGGGGGCGGCCCCTCCGGTTCTGCTGTCCAGGTCTGGTTCTGTGGTCCAGGTCTGGTTCTGTGGCCCAGGTCTGGTTCTGTGGTCCAGGTCTGCCCCCCCCCGGCCCTGCAGGCACCATGTGGTCCCTGAGGTAAATACCTGTTTGCAGCGGGCCATCTGCAGGGCGGGATAATCCTGGTGAGACGATTAGAGCAGCAGCACACGAACAGACGGCTCTCTGAGAGGAACAGCATTCAGCTGGACCTGAAGGTCTGCACAGGGTCTCTCCTCAGAGGACTTCCTCTGAGGGACACGGAGCTGCTGAGAAGTTTGGACCAGAGGACCTGAGGAGGCTTCAGAGAGGAGAGGGGCTGGGACAAACACGAGGCCCTGATGGAGGAGCTGTAACTCTGTTTCTGTCCAGAAGGACAAAGAAGAGGTCAGTGTTTGGACCATGAGGATGTGAGGAACATCTCAGCTCCACCTGTGGACAGCTGTGGACAGCTGAGCATCAGACCGAGACATTTCTGATGATGGACGATGTCCTGAAGTGTCTCTGTCTTTAAAATAATTCATGAGGAATGAAAAACAGATTTGAAGCTTCAGACCACAGTTTACTAAGAACTCTGGGCTTTTATTGTGAAGAAATATTTTGGTAAGGGGGATGCTTAAACTGTGAAGTAGGAAAAAAGAATATTTTGGGAAAAGGAGTTTCATTTGGACTTTATTGTGAAATTTTTATTTTGAATGAGTGGGATTCTTTTTTGACCTTTATTTTGAAGGATTTTTTGGAAGGAGGTGGATGCTCTTTGGACTTTTATTGTGAAACCAACTAGAGGAAGGAGGCTTTTATTGTGAAGGTTGTTTTTTGGAAGACCGTGAAGCTGCAAGAGCTTTTATTTTGAAGGACTTGTTGGAGAGGAAGGGATGGTGCTTGGACTTTTATTGTGAAGGGTTTTACTGGAAGTAGGGGGCTGCTGTTTGGGCTTTACTTTGAAGTGGACCTCTAATAGGACTTAGAGAGACTTTTATTATGAAGGGTCACAGAGCCACACGTGGTTGAAAAGCCATCACTGAGCCATGATTTCATACGTGGAGTGTCTGAGTGGCGAGGGGGCGGGGCCTGGAATGGCGTCACGCTGCTGGAACTCGAGTCCCGATGAAGAGCTGGACGAGCTTCTCCCGCGCAAGATGGCCGCCCTGCAGCCCAAAACAGAGGGCAGCCTTCGCCGTCGCCTCCTCAGCGCCAAAATCTACCAGCAGCACAGCGCCATGTTGAACGTAGGCAGCACGGGACGGCCCGGTACCCCCACAGGCGACAACAAGCCCCTCCCACCTCACCTGCAGTCTCCAGCCAACAGCCCGTGGTACCTCCGCCAGCACCTCCCGCCCCGCCCACACATCCACCCCTCTCTCCCCCCAGAGGCTCATGGGAAACTCTTCTTCGGCCCCGAAGCTAACGGGAAAGCCAATGACCAAACCCCGCCCCTCCAGCTGCCCCGCCCCTCCTGCCCCGTCCTCTCCCAGCGATACAGGACCGGTTCACTTCTGCCCACGCCGGAGCCCCGCCCCGGCTACACGCTGCCCTCCCCCCTCAGCACCAAGCCCCCCCTCAAAGAGCCAGAGGTGCCCCCACAGTATCGCTACGAGCCCAGCAGGCGGCGCCGGACAGGCCTGTTCCACCTCAGACTGCGCAGGGGGCGGAGCTCCAGGAGGGAGGCTACGCACACCACGCCGCTGCTGTGTAAAGGTACTGCAAGGAATTCTGGGTAGAGGCACAAGTTTGTATACCATTTTCATGAGGCGCTTCTATTTTCAATCAATCAATCAGTTCATCAGTCATCAGTCAGTCAGTCGTTATCTGTGGAGCTGCAGTTCATAACAGTGTTATCACAAGGCTCTTTACAACAGAGCAGGCTGAAGACAAACTCTTCATTCATAGATACACGTATATACATATAATGAATATATCTGTTTATCTACACATCCATCCATCCATCCATCCATCCATCCAGGCAGGCTGAGACAAAGGGACTGAAAATAAGAATTAAGGACAGAGACAAACCCATGGACGCCCAGATCATACATCTGTCCTCATCACATTAACATGTTTCTAATAACTTAACAAAGAGATGTATAAATAAATCAATGAATCAATGTAACAGTGAGGTTTTATAACATTCTGACATTAACCTGACATACATTCAGAGCTTTAGCTGCTTATTTAAAGATATTTTAAGGACATTGTTACTCTAATAATCCATCCAGTAACTCACTGAAGAGAACTGCAGCCGTGACCTGGAGCTCTCTTCCTCTAACCTGGTGTTCATTCTCTGTTGTAACGGCAGATTTTGTCACGTTTTCTTCATGTCTTTACATTTTTGTGATGCTTCAGATCAGGGGTCTCAAACTCAAATTACCGGGGGGCCACTGGAGCTACAGTCTGGGTGAGGCTGGGCTGCACAAAGTATTCCGCAAAAAAGGGTCCCAAGTATTAAAAAACAAAAAGAAAGATCCATTTAATCAACATCCATATCATTAACTCTTTCCCCGCCAGCATTTGTCAAAAAAGTTGCCAGCCAGCACCAGCATTTTCACTGAAATTTTTTAGATTTGAACTGCCTACTTATTTTTCTGTTTTGTTTCCAACCCAGCCCACCCCTATCAGCCAATGTTTAGCTTTGTTTAGCTTTGCTGTTTAAGCAAAGTTGTCTGAAATTAGAAAGAAAGAAATGCATTACATTTGGCTGAGAGAGAACAGTTTCAGTCACAATAAGTGACTTGTTTAACCTTATTTTCTCTGTAAAGTCCACACGCAGCAGTTTCCAGCCTTGACAGCCGCTGTGTGTGATCAGGAAGGAAAAAATGAAATCACCATGTGACCCCTATCTTATACCTGACAGGAGAAAACTGTGGTGTTAAAACTCTTCTAGTGTTACAACCATCCCCGGTCTCCCCTAAATCATTATAAATAAATCAGTAGTGCGCCTATTTGAATAACTACTGTTTGATTCTTTTCTTCCATAAAAACTTGAGAGGAACACTTTTATCTGTGTAGTTATGGACAGAGTCAGACCTGTCCACACAGACCTGAAGGTGTGTGCGCGTCAGGACGCACGGCTGTGCCGTTATGGAGCGCACTGCGGGGTCTGCTGGTTCGTTTATCAATCATATTGAACTCCGTTAGTTCTCCCGTCCGTCTCTGTCTGTTTTATCCCAGCCCTGTTTAACTTTTCTCTAGTTTTGGGAGCTCGCAGTGGCGTATGAGCGCTTTCTCCATAGGTGTGTAATATGCGTGCCTGTCGTCCTGATCAGACGGGAGAGGCTGACGGGCAGTTTACGTCGTGTTATCAATACATTTGTAAATATAAGTTTAGCATCAATTTCATAACCTGGTACTGATGTTGTCCATTGATTAATTTAATCCACATAAAAAACGTGATCTTACCACTGAATCCCCTCTCCTCGCAGGTTGTCATCTCTCAGGTGGACGCAGGAAGGCTCTTACAGTAAATCCACAGTTATTTAGATAATATTCTGATAAATCATCCTCCAGATGAGCAGACAAGGGATCAAAACGTCACAAATAAGTACTTTAAACGAACAGGGTCGTCCGTTTTGATTGTTGCGCAGCGTCAGCGCCTTTTTCTCTCTCTGATTTCAACGTGCACCTCGGCTCTGTGGTTCCCTCAGTGAGGTGTCTTGTTTACGGTCACAGGAGAGCAGAACTTCTCCACGAAAGAGTGCCAACTACCAGAGTTCAATAAAAACACGGAATGACGAAAAACTCCTCAGTGATGGCGACGCATTCTGTCCGATAAGACAAAATAACAGAACATGAATGGCAAATGGCTCTGTTGATTAAAAAGGTTGCAGACCCCTGCCGTAATTGATAAAAAGATAATGTAAAAGTCCAGGGCAAGCGTGGCATGCGCAATGACTCGGCAAAAATGTGCATTTGACAAACATGCAGGGGCCGCACTAAGGGTTGATGTCAAGTAGGGGGCCACAAAATATTGCCCTGCAGGCTGCAAGTTTGAGACCCCTGCTTTAGATTGACTGACGGGCCGCTCTGAGTGAATAGGAGGGCCCCTTGTGGCCCCAGTTTCCCACCCCTGGGATGCTGCTGCTGGGATGAGCCTCACTGATCTGGGCTCTAAGATCAGCCCGTCCTAAAGATGGTCCCAGGACTAAAGTCAGCAGGACTCCCACTCCCAGGTACAGAGTAGTCTGAACTTGCAGTGCAGCCGGATCAGCCTGCAGAGGCACTGATCAGTGTCCTGGTGAGGAAGAGGAGGAGCTACGAGCAGAAGAACTGAAGACTGGAGAAGCAGAGGAGGTCTGGATACTCCTGTCATGTCAGCTGGAGGTGGAGAACATCTCAGCATGAACTGAAGAACAGAGAAGAACCCTGAGAACATTTCTCTCTCCACTTTGATGATCACTGACCTGACCCTGCAGAGTTTCTCACTGATCTGACTGGACCATCCTTCTGTCAGTCACATTCAGTAAAGACCAATCAGATGATGTAGTAGGCGGGCCCTGCTGCTGTGATCATCTCTGTGGGTTTAATCTGCTGTGTGGGTGTGAGCGGGGATTAGCCGCTGCTCCATACGCTACGCTCATGGCTAATTCCTCTAACAGCAGATGTACAGGCTTTTCCCGAGCAACAGCTGCTACCTGTTAGCTTCGGTGCTACCTGTTAGCATGGCCTGCTGTGAGGGTGTGGTCTGCTTGTTGATGTTGGAGCATGTTGTCAGGTGATGGAGGTCCAGACCCTCCCTCCTCTGGTCTCTGCGGCCCTGGTTCAGACTCTCTCAGGTCTATAAATAACCTTGAGGAACAATGAGAGTGTGACCTACTTACTGTCTAATTAATAAAGTTAATTAGAACCACAGGGAGGTGACGACAGACAGACGGACGGACGGACGGCCGTCAGCCGTGAGGACTGGAGTAATGAGCTGCTCCACTGGCCCACATCGCTGGCACACTTACAGACGGGACTGTCCCGGTTTAGGATGAAGGTGACTCCATCAGAGGGCCCAGACAGGAGACTACAGCAGGCGATGGTGGAGGAGACTTTGACCTTGAAGTCACCCTGACCAGGACCATGATGCTGAAGTTCAGGGTCAGTTAGCTGGGACGTACTGTCTTTCTTCAGCTTTAGCCTCACACACTGACTTCTGCTGATGTGAGCCCACACAGAAATATGAAATAAACTAATATATAATATTAACGTTTAACTGAAGCAGTTTGAGATAAAGATTAAAGCTCCATGTCCTGTTGAATGTTCTTCTCTTTAATGTTGAAGAGCCTGTGGAGCAGAAGATCAGGACTCCTCTAACTGAACTCTCCCTCTTAAAGAAAATGACCCTGGAACGCTCTGTTTTTACTTCCTGGTGTTTATGATGTCATAGCTGTACGGCCTCTACCTATATAAGTGTTTTCTACTCCTCACAAGCAGACGCCATGACTAGTTCACTCTGCAGCCTTTAGCCCCTCCTCCCCCCTCCCAGCAGACATGTTATGGGCAGCCAATCAGGGCAGAGCTCATGGTAATAGCCTCCTGTAGCCCTGACCCCTCAGATCAGAGCATTTCTGAAGGGGAGGGAAAATGAGCTGCAGATCCTCCACGGAGAGGAACTTTCTGTTCTTACTTCAGTCCTTGATGTAGACTCAGAGGATTGTAGGAAGGAGGGGCTGATTAAAACAGAGAGAGGGGCCAAAATTAAATCAGAGGGAGGGGCCACTTTTAAATCAGAGGGAGGGGCCACTGTTAAAACAGAGAGAGGGGCCGATTTCAAATCAGAGGGAGCGGCCAATGTTAAAACAGAGAGAGGGGCCGATTTTAAATCAGAGGGAGGGGCCAATATTAAATCAGAGGGAGGGGCCAATGTTAAAACAGAGAGAGGGGCCGATATTAAAACAGAGAGAGGGGCCGATTTCAAATCAGAGGGAGGGGCCAATTTAAATCAGAGGGAGGGACCAATATTAAAAAAGAGGGAGGGGCCGATGTTAACTCAGAGGGAGGGGCCAATGTTAAAACAGAGAGAGGGGCCGATATTAAACCAGAGAGAGGGGCCGATTTCAAATCAGAGGGAGGGGCCAATTTAAATCAGAGGGAGGGACCAATGTTAAAACAGAGAGAGGGGCCGATATTAAACCAGAGAGAGGGGCCGATTTCAAATCAGAGGGAGGGGCCAATATTAAATCAGAGGGAGGGGCCAATTTAAATCAGAGGGAGGGACCAATATTAAAAAAGAGGGAGGGGCCAATGTTAACTCAGAGGGAGGGGCCAATGTTAAAACAGAGAGAGGGGCCAATATTAAATCAGAGGGAGGGGCCGATATTAAAAAAGAGGGAGGGGCCAATGTTAATTCAGAGGGAGGGGCCAATATTAAATCAGAGGGAGGGGCCAATTTTAAATCAGAGGGAGGGGCCGATATTAAAAAAGAGGGAGGGGCCGACGTTAATTCAGAGGGAGGGGCCAATATTAAATCAGAGGGAGGGGCCGATATTAAATCAGAGGGAGGGGCCAATATTAAATCAGAGGGAGGGGCCGATATTAAAAAAGAGGGAGGGGCCAATGTTAATTCAGAGGGAGGGGCCAATATTAAATCAGAGGGAGGGGCCGATTTTAAATCAGAGGGAGGGGCCAATATTAAATCAGAGGGAGGGGCCAATGTTAAAGCAGAGAGAGGGGCCGATATTAAAACAGAGAGAGGGGCCGATTTCAAATCAGAGGGAGGGGCCAATTTAAATCAGAGGGAGGGACCAATATTAAATCAGAGGGAGGGGCCGATATTAAATCAGAGGGAGGGGCCAATGTTAAAACAGAGAGAGGGGCCAATATTAAATCAGAAGGAGGGGCCGATATTAAAAAAGAGGGAGGGGCCAACGTTAATTCAGAGGGAGGGGCCAATATTAAATCAGAGGGAGGGGCCGATATTAAATCAGAGGGAGGGGCCGACGTTACTTCAGAGGGAGGGGCCGATGTTAACTCAGAGGGAGGGGCCAATATTAAATCAGAGGAAGGGGCCGATATTAAATCAGAGGGAGGGGCCAATGTTAAAACAGAGAGAGGGGCCAATATTAAATCAGAGGGAGGGGCCGATATTAAAAAAGAGGGAGGGGCCAACGTTAATTCAGAGGGAGGGGCCAATATTAAATCAGAGGGAGGGGCCAATATTTAATCAGAGGAAGGGGCCAATATTAAATCAGAGGAAGGGGCCAATATTAAATCAGAGGGAGGGGCCAATTTTAAATCAGAGGGAGGGGCCAATGTTAAAACAGAGAGAGGGGCCAATATTAAATCAGAGGGAGGGGCCGATATTAAAAAAGAGGGAGGGGCCAACGTTAATTCAGAGGGAGGGGCCAATATTAAATCAGAGGGAGGGGCCAATTTTAAATCAGAGGGAGGGGCCGATATTAAAAAAGAGGGAGGGGCCGACGTTAATTCAGAGGGAGGGGCCAATATTAAATCAGAGGGAGGGGCCGATATTAAATCAGAGGGAGGGGCCGACGTTAATTCAGAGGGAGGGGCCGATGTTAACTCAGAGGGAGGGGCCAATATTAACTCAGAGGGAGGGGCCAATATTAAATCAGAGGGAGGGGCCAATATTAAATCAGAGGGAGGGGCCAATTTTAAATCAGAGGGAGGGGCCAATGTTACAACAGAGAGAGGGGCCAATATTAAATCAGAGGGAGGGGCCGATATTAAAAAAGAGGGAGAGGCCAACGTTAATTCAGAGGGAGGGGCCAATATTAAATCAGAGGGATGGGCCAATTTTAAATCAGAGGGAGGGGCCGATATTAAAAAAGAGGGAGGGGCCGACGTTAATTCAGAGGGAGGGGCCAATATTAAATCAGAGGGAGGGGCCAATTTTAAATCAGAGGGAGGGGCCGATATTAAAAAAGAGGGAGGGGCCGACGTTAATTCAGAGGGAGGGGCCGATATTAAAAAAGAGGGAGGGGCCGACGTTAATTCAGAGGGAGGGGCCAATATTAAATCAGAGGGAGGGGCCGATATTAAATCAGAGGGAGGGGCTGAGGTCTTTTATTAAGAACAGGTAGATATGAGGGGATAATTTCAAAACATAAATCTATTTATTAAACTTAATAATAAAATGTGAAGCTGTGCTGCTTCAGCTCAGCTGCACCATTCTTTTGATTAAACTTCCTCAAACATGTCAAAATAAGGTATGACGTGATCCAGCATCTTTATCTATCGGCTGGTCTAGACCCCCTTCTCACCTGGACCAGACACCAGGTCTTTGGTCTGCACCAGAGTTCATGTACAGCAGCTCAGAAGGACTATTGTCTTGGACCAAACATGTTTTTAGCTTTTCCATCTGTGGTGCCTGGCCCACTCTGCAGAGGCAGGATCCTATCTTCTCTGGTCTGTATCAGGATCTCTTTAAGGTGGGCAGGACTGTCATAGACCGTTACAAGCAGCCAAACCACCTGCTGTCTGATCAGAGGGAGTCTGGGAGGTCACACAGCATCCTAAAGCTGACTATACAGAGACCATCACGGTTGAACCCTGCAGGAGGGGATCTGAAAAACTGTTCAGGCACTGGACATAGTCCTAAGTGTGAAAGCACCTCCTTATGTGTCCCTTGGTTCCTCTTAGGGACAGTTCAGGACTGGGACTCCCTCATGAATCAGGACTTTTTCTGGTCCACATGCTGCCGCGGTGAGGAGCGTCCCAGCTTTTATCCAACGTCTTCAGAGTCCTCGCAAGGCTAGAAATACAAGAACAAAGAGAATCAGGGATTAACAGCCTCAGAAATCAAACGCACACACACTAACACACACACACTAACACACACACACTGATACACACACACTGATACACACCATGAGTCTGTGAACATGAGGGGGCGATAAAGAGAATAATACGTCTTTGTGTGTGTGTGCGCTGCAGTATTTGGGGTAACCTTCATCACCCAGTGACACACATGAAGGACGCACACGTGGACTGGCTTCCTGCCAGCGTGGCACGAGAGGGGTCTCAGAGAGAGAGGGGCGAGCAAGATAAAGGGGGAGGCAGAAGGAGAGAGAGACAGAGAGAGAGAGAGAGGGAGGAGGCGAGTGAGATAAAGGGGGAGAGAGAGAGAGAGGCTGATCAGAGCGGCGCTGCAGCGAGCGGAGCCTCATTTCTGCTGCTGCCTCCTCGTCGCCACTGCTCAGCGTGTGTGTGTGTGCGTGTGTGTGTGTGCATGTGTGTGTGTGTCTCTGTGGCGTCGTCATGGTGCTGATCGGAGCGGCGATCAAGTCGGTCCTGAAATACCTGAGCCGGAGCAGAGGTGAGTGTCTGCGTCATTTTGATGATCTGAGCTGTGTGTGAGAGAGCATCACTGAGAAAGAGAGAGGTTGACCTCATTATCAACGCTGCCCTGTGATTGGCTGTCACAGCTGCAGCACCTGTCAGAATCAGAGCTCCAGGTGTGCCTTAGCATGGGCAACCATGGCAACAGTACAAAACAGGTCATCCAAGGACTCCTGGATTCTTTTTGAATTCCATCCCAGCTTCTTCAAAGATCTCTGAGTCTTCTCAAGGACCCCAGGGGCCTCCCTCAGGACTCATTTCAGGCCCACCTCCTCAAAGATCCTGGAATTCCATAAGTCATTCAAGGATCCTTAAGTTCAGCAAGGTCCCTGGAACTTCTTCAAGGAACACTCAAGGCTTTTGTAGTACCCTCAGTGTCTCACCAAGGCCCCGGGAATTTCCTCAAGGACCGTTCAGTTCTACTTTTGGACCCACAGTACCTTATCATGGACTGTTGAACTTTTTCAAGGACCACCCGAGATTCCTGATGCACTTGCAGGAGCTCCTTGAAGATCTTTGAACTTCCTTCAGAATTATATAAGGCTCCTTTAGCACCACAAAACTTGCTGAAACTGTCTTGAGGAATGTCCAAGGCCTTGAGCAGCAGCAGAAGTACCTCAGCAAAGACCCTGGAACTCTTTCAAGGAACAAATTCAGGCTCCTTTACACCAGTAGTACCTTCTCAAAAACCCTGGACCTTCAGCTAGGAACAATCAAGGTTCATTACATCTTCAAAGTTCCTTTAACTTCCTCAGAAGGACCATTCAAGGTCCCTTTTGTACCCACAGTTCTTCCTCAAGAAAACTGGAAACATCATTGAGGGGCATTCAATACTTCTTTAAAACCAGTAGGGCTGCAGCTATCGATTCTTTTTGTAATCGAGTACTCTATCAAATTCGATGGCGATTAATTGAGTAATCGGACAACGGGTACATTGCGCGCACTGCAATTTTTTTTACACTGAATCACTTTGGCTTTATTGAAAAGCATCAGTAACACACAAAACAGAAAAAAAGCTAGGTCTCTTCAATGAAGAAGTAATTATTTCCTTTTTTTCAACATTTTGAGCATAAATGGGATCCCAAAATCAAAACACATATTTTTTTATTGGTAAAAAGTAGTTTCTACATGAAACTGCTCACAAGGTCTGCAGATTACCTGAGCAACCAGGTCATGAGTTTTAGAACGAGACTCTAGTTCTGAATTTTTCAGATGTGTTTTTGGTGCTTTGAGCATCACAGGACTTTTATGCCAATGCCAGTTATACCAGAGAGAAGGAAGACATCTGTACAGCTGATATCTCAAACATGTTCAACTCATACATACAGTAAAAACCTAAATGGATGAACAGGCCCTTTAGTTATAATGATAATGGTCTCTGCAGTGAGCACTAAACAACAAACTAACAACTAATCAAACCATATTGATATTTACCCATGTGCAATGGTAAAAATATTTTTAAACAATGTTCTTGCAGTTTTATTGTTTCTTTGGGTCATATCTTGCTTTTTTAGTACATTTTTTAGTTTGGTTATATGATATGATTACCCTTATATGATGTTGTTGAAGCTTCTCATATCTCCATGATATCAAGGGTCTTTATCAAGGATGTTCCAAACCTCTCCAGACGTCCCTGTCAGTGGCCCCTGGAGACACCTCCAGGTCTCCAGGAGGGTCTTTAGAGGACATGTCTGTTAACGATCCATGTGATTTATCAGATTATCGTTCCAGAACCTGGACAGGAGCAGGGACTGAGCAGGTGTTTGAGGACTTGAGTGGAAACAGCAGAACCTGGAACATTCTTGATTTATGTGGACAGCAGTGACAATGTTTGACCTGTACCAGTGTCAGCCCTTTGCTGCCCAGGCCCCTCGCTGCACAGCCCTCTCTCTGCACAGGCCCCTCACTGCACAGCCCCTCTCTGCACAGACACCTTGCTGCACAGCCCTCTCTCTGCACAGGCCCCTCGCTGTACAGCCCTCTCTCTGCACAGGCCCCTCACTGCACAGCCCTCTCGCTGCACAGGCCCCTCGCTGTACAGCTCTCTCTCTGCACAGGCCCCTCACAGCACAGCCCTCTCGCTGCACAGGCCCCTTGCTGCACAGCCCTCTCTTTTTCCTATTAATTATATGAAATTACTGAGCCCGTCTCAGATGGTGTGTGATTATCTTCAGAGCTCTGCGGCGAGGAGATGAAGCAGGTCCAGTCTGCAGGAGATGTCTCTGCCTGTGGTCCTCAGTGGGAACAGTTTGGACATCCTGATTATGATTCACATGATGAGATTCATCACCTTCATGCTGCTGTGCTGTTACAGCTTTGTGTTTGCTCCTGTGGACTGTGGCTCCTGGTCAGGCTCCTGACAGGAGGAGTGACTGATTCTTCTTCTGTTCTTCTGCTCAGGAGCTTCTCTGTGAGATGTTCAGGGATTAATGAAGTGAATCAAACTGATGAAGTTACCTGAGGATTAAGACAGGGTTTCTTCCTATCAGCTGAGGGCAGTCTGATCACATGACAGGTCAGCGCTGACCCTGAACATACATGTTTAAGCCCACATGTATGACCTCTGCTTCACTCACATGATGGTGGCACCTGGTGGAGAGCATGGCAGTGACTGGTTAAGGTGTAACTGATTAAGGGTTAACTGGTTATGGTGAGACTGGTTAAGGTGTAGACTGTCTTTGTATCGTCTGCTGCTCCTCAGAGGACTGAGGTGACCTTCATCAGAGTCTCTGTGTGGATGATCTACAGGAACCAGATTAAACTCTGCATCCCCCCCCTTCTCTCTCCCCCCCCCCCCCCCCCCCACAGCAGGAGACGGGGACAGGAAATGGTCGGTTCACTACACTACCCAGAATCCCCAGCAGGGTCTGCTCTTCATTCCGGGGACAAAGAGACGATCAGGCAGCGCTGAGGATCTACAAGGTCAGAGGTCACATATAGCAGAGTGGATGTGGTCTGCTCTGCTGTAGCTCATGGTTTCTGAGGTCATCCAGGAGAGGAGCAGGTCCAGACCGGGTTCTCATGATTCTGGTCCCTCCTGGACTGGTCTTTTTCAGATGTGACCCTTGACCTCAGACAGAGCTGGCCCTACCCGATGTGTGGCCCCCCTCCAGTTGCGATTTATATACACTTAGAAAAGAACAGCACTGTTTTTACCATTGTCTTTAATTTATAAGATATCATGTCACCCAGTTTACATGTTTAACAAATTACAGATAAATAAAAAAACATCTGAAATACAGTACAGATACCCTCACAACAAAATAAACATCCTGTAAATAAGTGAATAAATAATAACAACTGATTTGGTATTTTCATTTGCAGTAATGTTAAAGGTGCCGTTGGTAAGATTTTGGCACACAGCCAGCTAAGATGGCGATTAGAAAACCAGCACAGCCCCTCCCATCCTGTTTTCTCTAAGGTCACTTCCTCACGCGAGTTTAGCCCCTCCCACAAAAATGTGCCCGCAAACGAGACAGTGTGCCCGCTGGTATCAAAACACTCCAGTACAGTGAGCTGTTTACCGAAAGGCTTCTCAACAACGAGCAACACAACTGCTGCGACAAAGCCCCATGGGGGAAACAGGCTGTGCTGTCACGTATAAAGTACATGCCAATAAGGTACTCGTCTAAGAGGGAATCTAAACATATCTGTTTGTTTTATATTATAAAACCGAGTAATACATCGCATGTTGCGAAACAACATAAGAGGAAAAAAAATAACTTACCTGTCCAACAGAAACGTAGCTAGCTCTGCATCGGATTTGAAAGCCTTGAGATCCCGAAGGGTCCTCCACCTCTCGAACACAACGCCGACATTGATTCTTGTTTTATTTTGTGCACGGTCCTCCTCCTTCTTGTACTCTTGCTTTTCGGTAAGCGTTCCCACGGTCCTTGTCTTTTTGGTGGAAGCTGCCTGGGGCATAGGTGGAATCGGCACTTTCCCGCTGCCCACTGGATTATTGCTGTCCGCCATTGTTCGAGATTTGTTGTTGTTCTTCTTCCTCATGCCCGTTCACAGGAACGAAGAGCTTTACAACCAATCACGATGAAGGAAGAAGCGCCGCCCCTCGACCAATCAGGATAGCAGCCTCAGGGGCTCTTCTGGTTGGTCAAAGATACCTGGAGCAGTCGAATATTTTTGACAGCTCATAACAGAGACAGATGGAAACGCAGAGATCTCGCGCGAGTGCAATTATACTGCTCTCATAAAGGGATCTCAGTGGATATTCCAACATTTGATATAAATGGAACACAAAAAAATTAGCATTGGCTAGCAAATTCCTACCAACGGCACCTTTAATTGGGTATTGCTTTACATTTGAATCAGCATGGGCTTGTCCATTTAATACTTTATAGTAATAACTAGTTTTAATATCATTTTATTGAAGGTAAATTTTTTTTCCTGATTTTGTGGCGCCCCCTGGAGGCCACAGCACCCTTCGCATTTTCCTTCATAACATAACAGGCCAGCTGGCCCTGATCTCAGAGCAGCGACCCTGTTGCATCTTCTCTGAGTTTATTTATTTGTTCGGACATGGTGCTTTAGGCCCCTGATCTCTCTGGAGGGCCTCGTTTGAAAGGTTCCTAGGAACTCTCAGGTCCTCAGAGGATCTTCAACAACCCCAAACTTAGGAGCTGAGAGGGAGATGTGACCTCTGATGAAGGATCACACCCTAAGACTGAGCCCTGCTCACCCGGAACCTCTACAGAGAAGATACCACAAGAGACCTGGTACCACATCCCTCTTTGACATAAGGAGTTCCTGGGTCCAGGAGGTACTACAGAGTATAAAAGGACCTTTAGAGGGCAGACTGCAGCTCTGATCAGACTGTTACTGATCACTGATTGGATGTTGAGGCTTTTATTCTGGTGATTTTAGCTCTGATTGAACACTTAGAGGGCAGGCTGCTGCAGCACACTCCAGTGGGCTGCAGACTGCATCATCATCATCATCATCATCATCACAGCAGCTGCAGTGCTTCATGCCCCCCCCCCTTACAGACAAAGGGCATACTCTGAGTATTGATTGGGGGGGTTATTGCTTCGTTAGTGATTGATTAACAAGGATCAGCGTCATGGAAACACAACTGAACATGTGATGGATGGATTTACTGCAGCTGAATTAAAACACCTCAGTCTCATTACAGCTGATAACAAATGATCCACTGATTGATTATCTGATACTGACTGATTATTTATTTTCTATATGATCTTCATTAAAGTCAGATTTTCTCTTTGTGTGTGTGTGTGTGTGTGGGGTGTGTGTGTGTGTGTGTGTGTGTGTGTGTGTAGGATGTAATGGGCTGACTCAGCATGGTCAAACCAGCAGCTGCCAGCCCCGTCCCCCAAGCCCATCCTCCTACAGGATCAACCAATCAGAGGGCAGCACGACCCGCAGACGGTGGAGGGACAAAAGCAGGAAGATGGTTGGTGACACACACACGCTCCTGATTGGAAGATTCAGTATTGGCTCATGAATATTAATGAGGTTGAGCAGACTGCAGCAGCTCTCTGATCACCCTGCTGATGGTTTCTGTTCTTTCTTTCACTGTCTCTGTTTCTACCCCCCCACATGTCCGTCTCCTCAGAGGTCCTCATTTATGGATCTGTTCTCTCAGTCTTGCTTTGCGGTCTGTTTGAAGTGTTCAGATTGGAGGAGAAAGGTAAACACAGGTAGATGTAGCCTGAAGTAGACTGACAGTCCTAATCCAATCCCTGTTTGTAGACTTAGATGTACTTTAGTTAAACCAAATTTGACTGGCTGCTGACCAGTCTAGGGTGTTACCCTCACTCTCGCCCAATCTCAGCTGGGATGTGCTCCAGGTCTGCTCAGCTGCCCTCAGGGATAATCAGTAAAGATGAGGGATGATGGGTAGTTTAAGTTAAACTTAAACTCAAGCCCTAAACCTCACCTCAGGATCAACTCTGACTCTGCAGCCCTGAAGCCTGATTTATACACCCATGCTGAACACACGCCATGACCTGGAATGTACCCTGCACGGCACTCAGATCCTCATTTCAGCTCAACTATCAAGAGAGTGTCTCACCTTCACCTTAGAGCAGACAAATAAGTCTACACTCACAGCCTGACTGCACCTCCTCTTAGCTGTAACTCTGAAACAGAGCAGACTCTTAGCCCTGTGGCAGGTCCCCTGGGTGGCACAGAGGGACTACCAGTCTGCATAATATCATCTGGGATTGTTTGTAGGGATATAAAATATTATCAGAAAATATCAGTATCAGCAGATATGACTTTTTCTTCATATTGGCCATATACAGTGCCATGAAAAAGTATTTGCCCCCTTCCTGATTTCTTATTTTTTTTTGCATATTTGTCACACTTAAATGTTTCAGATCATCACACAAATTTTAACATTAGACAAAGATAACCTGAGTAAATACAAAATGCAGTTTTTAAATGATCATTTTATTTATTGAGAGAAAAAAGCTCTCCAAACCTACATGACCCTATGTGAAAAAGTAATTGCCCCCCCCTTGTTAAATCATGAGTTAACTGTGATTAACCACATTTTTTTGAAAGCTGAGTTCAATTTCACTGACCACACGCAGACCTGATTACTGCCAGACCTGTTGAATTAAGAAATCACTTAAACAGAACCTGTCTGACAAAGTGAAGTAGGCTGCAAGATCTCGAAAAGAAACACATCATGCCACGATCCAAAGAAATTCAAGAACAAATGAGAAAGTGATTGAAATCTATCAGTCTGTTACAAAGACATTTCTAAGGCTTTAGGACTCCAGTGAACCACGGTCAGAGCCATTATCCACAAATGGAGAAAACTGGGAACAGTGGTGAACCTTCCCAGGAGTGGTCGGCCTACCAAAATTACACCAAGAGCACAACGACGACTCATCCAGGAGGTCAAAAAGAACCCAGAACAACATCTAAAGAACTGCAGGCCTCACCTGCCTCAGTTAAGGTCAGAGTTCATGACTCAACAATAAGAAAGAGACTGAGCAAAAATTGCATCATGGGAGAGCTTCAAGGCCAAAACCACTACTGACCGAAAAGAACACAAAGGCTCGTCTCACATTTGCAAAAAAACATCTTGATGATCCCCAAGACTTTTGGAAAAATATTCTGTGGACTGATGGACAAAAGCTGAACTTTTTGGAAGGTGTGCGTCCCATTACATCTGGAGTAAAAACAACACAGCATTTGATAAAAAGAACATCACAGCAACAGTCAGACATGGTGGTGGTAGTGTGATGGTCTGGGGCTGCTTTGCTGCTTCAGGACCTGGACGACTTACTGTGATTGATGAAACCATGAATTCTGCTGTCTACCAGAAAATCCTGAAGGAGAACGTTCGGCCATCAGTTCATGACCTCAAGCTCAAGCGCACTTGGGTTATGCAACAGGACAACGACCCGAAACATGCTAGCAAGTCCACCTCTGAATGGCTTAAAAAAATAAAATTAAGGTTTTGGAGTGGCCTAGTCAAAGTCCAGACTTAAATCCAATTGAGATGCTGTGGTGTGACCTTAAAGATAAAATAAGATATTCCTTTATTAGTCCCACAGGGGGAAATTCCAAAATATACAGCAGCTGCAGGATACAAGAGAAATATAAGAAAGAAGCATTATACTGAAAATAAGGTAATTACAAATCAAATACAGTAATGTAAAAATAGGAATAAAATTTTTGCAAAGTATAAAAAAGTATATACTATATAGTAAGTGGCATATTAACAGTCCTTATGTACATGTTTGTTGTTTAACAGATGGTTATGTACATGTTGATATTTTACAGGTGGAGATTTGAGATATTATAATGGTGGTTAATATGGTGGTTATGTACATAAACAGGCAGTTCATGCTCGAAAACTCTCCAATGTGTCTGAGTTAAAACAATTCTGAGCAGAAGAGTGGGCCAGAATTCCTCCACAGCGATGTGAAAGACTCATCACTAGTTATCGCAAACGCTTGACTGCAGTTATTGCTGCCAAGCAGCACAACCAGTTATTAGGCTCAGGGGGCAATTACTTTTTCACATAGGGACATGTAGGTTTGGACAGCTTTTCCCTTAATAAATAAAATCATAATTTAAAAACTGCATTTTGTATTTACTCAGGTTATCTTTGTCTAATGCTAAAATTTGTGTGATGATCTGAAACATTTAAGTATGACAAATATGCAAAAAAGTAAGAAATCAGGAAGGGGGTAAATATTTTTTCATGGCACTGTACATCCTCCTCTGTGATATTGTCAAAGTGTCTAGTTGGCCCATCAAGTTTGACTTCATCATCACTGAATGACCACTCTTTAAATCAACAGGATCATTTATTAAAGAAATAAATGTTGTTTTTCTTGTTTCATCAGTTTCTAACACAAACAGTCACCTTGAGGGAGCAGGTCAGTTTGAGTGAAGAGGAGGCGAAAGCTCCTGAATATATAAAATATCATGGTTATATGATGGAGGACACGTGAACCCTGAGAGATGTGGCTAAGCAGGGTAGGTAGGTGTGAAGCACCAGCCTACAGGTGTGAGTGTGGGCAGCCACAGCACAGCCTCAACCGTATCAACCAGGCTGACGGGTGAGACGCTAGAGCACACTGAACCCCAAATCCAGTTTGTTTGACTCGTGTCAGTGCTGCGTGCAAGTCTTTGACCTTTGCACTCTTCAATACAAATGCAAAGGCTCGGGTAAGCAGCGTAACCATGACGGGAAGTCAGTGTCATGCAGCCAAGTCTGCAGTCCGCTGGTGTTTAGTTAACGTGATCCTCTTCCTTCCCTGTTCCACCACTGGTCTGGACTCTGCACCAGGACCAATCAGGCCTGAGCCCAGTCACCTCTGCTCCAGCCTGATCACATCAGTATGTTTATGTCAGTCCATCAGGTGTGTCCATGCCCACTGAGAAGGAACATGGGTCAAACAAACCGACCTTTTGGGGTCAGGTGTATAGTGCAGATTGTCTCCTGTAACCTAAAAATGTTAATCCTCCGTGTGCGTGTTCTTAGTCCTCAGTTTTCTCTGATGAAGATGAAAAGATCATCTTGAACAACACGCGCCCCATGACTCCACTGGTCCTCAACCCCGTCCACGGCTCCTCCTCATGGGATGTCTTTGCCCCGGCCTGGGAGCCGACATTCGACGAGGAAAATGAGACAACGTCTCGCCTCCCAACACCCGAGGAGAAGATGAGGCAGCAGGCCGAGGCGGTCAGAGCAGATATTGTCCCGATAAACGTCACAGGTATGTGAGCAGGTGAAATATCCATCCTGGACCTTGTGGTTTGACTCCTGGAAACCAGTTTTTTCTGTTTGCTTTTGGTGAACCCAAATCCAACTCAAATATTAGGCCGAAGCTGAACTCAGACTTGGACTTTGGCTTAGCTTTTATTTAGAGTCATAATTATACACCCTGCTTTAATCATATTGTGGCGGTTCTTGCTGTGTTTTCAATCCCACCCTCCTTTAGGTGAGAGTTTTGACCGTCAGGCCAGTTTTCGAAGGACAGCTGGTAAAACCGACTCAGTAACTCGGCGACCTCGTAACCTTGGGCGGCGAAAGACGGTAACTGGAATACCTGAAGGAGCCAGCCGGACGAAGGGTAAAGCTTCCCTCTGCTTAACTTTCCTTGTCCTTCCCCATAGCTAACTTCATCAAGATTTAAGAGCAGGTCTTTGCCTTCCTCTGTTCCAGGATCTCCTTCATGTTCTCCGGTTCTTCCGGGTCAGTTTTCCACTGTGGGCCGACCCGCCTCCTCCTGCTCCTCTGCACACATGGAGAAGAAAACAGACAAGGAGGCAGAAGAGCTTGGGAAGCGAGAGGTTCGAGACAAGGGTCATTCATTGAGAAGGATCAGGGCTCCACGAGGAGAAGGTATGTCCAGCCTCATGGCCTCTCTGACCTCCTCACCACTCAGTGGTCTACGTCAGGACCGCAGCGTCACCTCCGGCACCTCCTCTGAGTTTCATAGCCTCCCATATCTGAGCACTAACTCCTCCCTAAACTCCCAGACCAGCTGCAACAGCATCTCCTACAGGACACTCAGTGCTTCTTCATCCATAGGCCAGGTTGGTTTAGGAGAATTGATTTCCATAAATGTGACTTCAGTAATCAACAACTGTCTGATGGACATGTGTCCAAACCCTAACAACCAACACCCTCATTGTCTCCTTTGTCTCTGTTTCCAGTCCAAAGATCTTCAGGGTTTCCCCAGTGACTTCCAGCCTCTACTGCCCTATGACCCAACTGCCAGGATCATCCCTCAGTCTCCCTCATCGTCCTCCTCCTCCTCATTCCCCTCCTCACCCCTCACCTCCTCCCTCCTAGGGACCCCAAAGTCCCCCCTTAAATCAGAGTGGTCTTACCCAAGCGAGAAGCCGCTGAACGAGATGTCACATCTCAGTTCTTCCTCCCAGTATCTCTCTGATTCCTCCATCACACACTCGGACTCACAGTTCAGCTACCAGGCCATGGATGACCCAGCTGCCCAGCTGGACTCTGAATGCTCCTACAATGGCAGCTCCTGCAACGGGGACACATGGAACTATCAAGTCCTCTCTCCGAGCTCCAGCATCCAAAGCAGCCAAAGCGGCATTGACTGGAACGGCCTTGCCCAGGAGCTGAGGAGTGCCTCCAGGGAAGGTTGGAGCTGTGATCCTCTGCTCTCTTCAGGGCGCTCTACACCCTCTATGGCTGACAGCAACTCTGTGTGCTCGGAGCGCTCCTCGCCATTACTAAACCAAGACAGGAGGAAGTTCAGCACCTCCTCACACACCTCCACCAGAAGCATCTCCCTGCGTAAATCCAAGCGTCCGCCTGCTCCACCGTTACGCTCGGACTCCCTGAGGCGCCGCTCCGGTCGTGTTAAACCTCCACGCTCCTCCTGCAGGAGCCCTTGTGTGGAGGGTAATTCTAAGTCAACACTGTCCTCATGTCCTCAGGCCTTTCACGATCCCTGGGTTCCTCGGAGCAGCACCAAAAGACGCCAGAGTGGGCTCAACTGTGGGACCGTCTCCACCTTTGAACCTTTACCTCAAGACTGTCAGACCACTTCCTCATCAGAGAGCCTCCCCTTCCAGCAAGAACAAGCAAGACCCGGTGAGGTTCAGGGCCAGGACCTCACCACAGGCTCCATGGAGGCGGTGCAGGCGTCTGCTCCCTCGGTGGTCAGGTTTCATCGCCTCGCCTCCCCTTCCAGCGGGTACTCCAGCCAGTCCAACACCCCCACCCCCGGCACCCCAGTATCCTCCCCGTTGTCTCCATCCTCCCCTCTCACAGCCAGCTCCGGATCCTTCGTCCACTCCCCGACCTCCCCGCTCGCCCCTGTATGCCCATCTTTTTCCACTCCCACCGCTGTCTCCTCAATGCCCAGGGTGAGATCTCAAGGTGAGGGGCGACCAAAACCACCCATACCAGAGCGCAGATCCTCGCTCTCCTCTTCATTTTCATCGATGTCCTCGCTTTCCTCTCTCACCTCGTCAGACTCCAGCGCCAAACACCCTCTACTCCCTGCCCCACCCCCTCCACCTCCCCTTCCTCAGCCTCGTCCTTCTTGGTCCATCCATCCCACTGCTGCAACTTCTCCTGCACCTTCAGCTCTACCTCCGGCCCCTCCCCCACCGCCTCCCCCTCCTCTCCCGCCTGCATCGATACCAACTCCCCCTCCTCTTCCCCAACTGTCCTCTCGGCCGCCTCCGCCCCCGTACTCCTATGCCATCAGGCAGAGATCCCAGCATGCTTTGCTGCCATCCAAATCATCATCAATCAGTTCTCAGACCTCCTCGACCTCCCAGCCTCTTTCTCCACTTCAGAGCAGGTCAGAAGTTCCCATGATCCCAAATGAGGTTCCTTCACCACCCCCACCCCCACATCCACCCTCTCTCCCTCCCCCTCCAAAATCCCCTTCATCCCCTCTCTACCTGCTGGGTGTCAGCAAGTCTCCGAGCCTCAGTGTCAGATCATCCACGCCACCATGCCCCCTCGTCACTGCCCAGGCCTTGCAGGGTGTGAGGCTGCGCTCCGTCAAGAACCAGGATGGACTTCCCACTGCTGCATCTGCTGATGCTGTCCTTCAGAGCCAGACTGATACAGTGTCAGCTAATGCTAACCATGCTAACAGCATCCATCTTCCACCCAGCAAAGATGCTCATCCAGACAGTGCTGATGCCAATCCTGACAGCCAAGATCTCATCAAAGGAAAGCTACCTGGAACTGGAGCTCAAAACTGTGTCAGCAATGAAGCTATAAGAAAAGATCAGTTAAAGGCTAAAGCTAGCATTTACAGCACGGTGAATGTTGATGCGAAGCAGTCAGGATCGACACCAGAGCAGGACTACTACAATCTAACAAACACTGAGGCCAGGGCACCAGACAGGGAGTTATCTTCTACTATCCTTCAAGACCTTCAAGGTGTTGCACTCAGAGCCAACCACAAAGGCTTGGGAGCTAACCTATCTAATGGTGAAGTTCCTCAGGAGATGTTTTACAAAGAACAAAAGATGGAGGTTTTGGAGACATACCCTAAGCCGAAAAGTAGTCCTGTCTCCAGTCCTGATGGTCCCTGGGTCAAAATGTCTACTAATGCTTATGTCAACATCTGCGACCCAAAAATCAAACATGAGGCTCTGCAGCAGCTGGTCACAGAGAGAATCTTCGAAGATCCTGAGAAGGCTGCAAATAAACAGGGAAGCACAGAAGATGTTTCACAAACAGAGTCTTCATACTGGACTCTCTCTGGAACAAAACCCAGAAGAGGCAAACCATCTCGGGATAAACATGCCATGAGGACAAATGAGAAGACTCCAGAGATCCAGCTCCACAGCACAGCTGGGGAAGACTCCGTAGCGCGCAATGATCTGAAGAAGAACCACAGGGTACAGAGCACTGGCAGCCTGAAGACCGGCAACCCAAAGACCCTCCGCTCACCTGAGAAGCCGGTACTGCCAAAGAAACCTGATCTCTGCATCCTGAGCCTGATGGCATCCCCCGAGGCCAGGAGGGGACAAGGTGACCGTGTGCTCCCCTCTGGACTCAACAACCAGTCACTTGTTCCTAATGGGTCTCCTTCAAATGCACCTCAAACCATCAACGGTGTTGTAAAAATTACTGCTCCAGACAAATCAGTGACCCACAGTCTTCCCCCACATCCAGTGAACGTCTCCAATTGGCCGTCAGATATATCATCGCCTTACTCGTCTTTGAGTTCCCCTCAGAGACAGAAACCAACGATTTTAAACAAGAAGCCCGATCTGATGATGAGCTCACCCAAAACTACCAAACCTCCACGCTCATCCAAAAACAGAGCGGAGGTGTCCAGAAGCACCTCGGAGACTCCTGGCTCCTCTGAGACCTCTGGTGTTTCACAGATCCAGAGATCTTCAGGGATCATGGAGACCACAGTGGCTGAAAAAACATTCAATGGGACCTCTCAGTCATTGGACACAGTGCAGACCAGAACCATCTCAGGGCCCATGAGTATCTACAGGAACCTCAGTCCTTCAGAGATCATGGAGATCACATCTGAAAAAACATTTAATGCTCCCCCTGGACCGAACTCAGTGCAGACCTGTAGCAGCTCCGAGACCATGGGCATTTATGGGAGCTACGGTCCTTCAGGGATCATCAGTTTTGCCGAGTCCTGCTGCAGATCATCTCTTGATGCCCCTGATGGAAGTCCTTTGGACAGCTTTAGTCTTCTAGGATCATGGAACACCATGCAAGCAAGAAGCAGCTCTGAGACCATGGGCCTCTATGGAAACCATGGTCCTTCAGGGATCACAAGTGCTGCTGAGCCCTGCAGCAAATCAGTTCCTGGAGGAGTAAGTCCTTTTGAGAGCCGTGGTTCCTCAGGACCATGGGAACCAATGCAGACCAGAACTGGTTTAGGTTCCATGGGTGTGTATGAGAATCAGAACCCCTCTGGGATCATGGGTACTGCTGAGCTCTGCAGGAAAGTAGCTCCTAACACCACAGAAGGAAAAATGGGTTACCGTGCTCCTCCAGAATCCTGGTGCCCAATGCAGACCCGGAGCAGCCAGGGGACCATGGGCATATATGGGAACTGTGGCCCCTCGGGTATGAATGATACTGCTGACCTTTGCAGGAAATTGACTTCCAATACCACGGACCGACGAACAAGCCCTTTGGAGAGCTGTGGCTCCTCAGAGACATGGGACACCTCTAACACCTTGGAAAACCTGACAGCACATGGACTTACCTCCACCAAAACTGGAGCAGCAGACCTCCATGCTGCCATCAGTAGAACCAGACCTCACAGAAGTAATGAAAAAACACTGCCCCAGAGGACCATGAGGTCTTCACTGGCTGAAGATGAAGAGAAGAATGTGAGGGACGATGAGGGCGAGATGAAGACCATGATGAGGTCCTCAACCTCCAGCAGGAGGGACAAAGCCAGAAAGAGGAGGAAGAGACGGGCCGGCAGGCAGCTGCTGATAATGTCATCAGCCATAGAGCCCTCACCTTCATCATCGTCAACACCATCATCTTCGTCATCCTCTTCATCATCATCTTCACCTTCATCTGGAGACGAACAGGTCCTAACAAAAGACAGAACCATGCAGATGCGACAGACAGCGAGGACAATGGAAGACCGCCATGGGTTCAGCAGTGACTCTGAAACCTCCTGCCCTCTGATTGGTCACAAGCTCCCTCTCAGAGGTGCAGTGTCCAGCGACAGCCTGCAGGGGGAGCTGCCACTCCCAGAACTTCTAATACAGGAACCAGAGGAAGAGGAGAAGGAAGAGACGCTTCGTGATGGAGCCGTGGTGATGGAGAATGGACGACCTAAAGATGGTGAGTTTGTTTGGCTGAAGCCCCTCATGACCCCTGACCCCCTGCCCTCCTGTCTTAGACTTGAGACAGTCCTGTTGGGTACGACAGGCTGCCTTTGGTGTAGCAGCCTGATGGGACCACTGGACTTAATGTTGTGGCCTCAGCTTTGGTCAGATCCATCTGACCCTTGAGCAGGACTCTTTATGTGAGATCTCTGAACTGGTCCCACTCTGGAGTGCCTTAAGTCCTGCGTGAGTCCAAAGACCCAGGACCCCTGATCAAGGCCCTGCAGACATGCAGCTTCTGTAGGTCATTGTGCAGGGCTGCAGGACTGGCTGATCCTCTGGTCCTTTGGCAGGTCTGCCTGCGTTCTTTAGATGTTACCCTGTGAGAACCTCTGGACCTCCACTCTGAGCGTCTAGTTAAGAGAGACCAAGAGTCAGTGAGAGGTCAGGTGGTCACCTGTACCTGAGAGTGCTAACAATGTGATGGAGCTCTCCAGAAAATCTGAGATAGAGGTCCTCTCTGGAGTTTCACAAACCACCATGGACCCCAAAAGGTGAGGAACATCATTGTGGAGATCTGATGTGAGGCTCGCCCCTCACCGATCTGATTCTGGATGGTTTAATGTTCTGTTTTGATTTTGAAATGTCCTCCTTCTGGTCAGTCAACCTTAAATAGAGGGTCTACACTGTGAGGGACAGTGTCATTGGTCTTAGACTTCAGGATTCGCCATGGCAGTGACAGCGCGTCTCTGTGCTCCTTCTCCGCTTTAGTCATGCTGGCTCTGGGTGAAAACACGTTTAGCCTTCGCCAGCAGGACTACCTAGTGCTTTATGTCCCTCTGCTCATAGTTTATAGACCAGAAGGACATGAAGCCTCTACAGGACTTACCTGGTCTATGTGAATACAGATTAGAAATCTTCACTCAGGAGGACAAGTCAGACTGTTGGCAGAGGCAGTTTGACACAAATGAGGACATATTTATGAATGTAGACACTGATTTTAGCTCATAAATTACTTAAAACGCTACACATTGTCCCTTTAAAATGTAGATTAGTCTGATTTATGTGTAATGGTGATAAATTAAACATTTAGAGCTACAGTTCGGTTTATATTTAGATGCTGAGCATATATATATGTATGTAAACATGTAGTTACTGTGAGGAAAAAATGTAGTCCTAAGATATCGAACTGATCTATTTTATTTATGTTTATGTATGTATATATATATGTACATATGTGTATATATACACATATATATACCACATATATGTATATATATGTGTATATATACATGTATATTTATACTCACATATGTATATATATGTGTGTGTGTGTGTGTATATATGTATATATTTGTGTATATATATATATAAACATATATATGTATATGTATGTGTGTGTGTATATATATACATACATATATATATATATATATATATATATATATATATATATATATATATATATATATATATATATATATATAAATATAGTTAGATAGATCTTTGGTAGTCCTAACTTGGATGCTGTGCTGGTCTCTGTTCCAGCTGACGTCTTCGTCCAAGTGTCCGCTGATCAGATGTTGGTCTCCAGTGGACAGAGGACCACGGACGACCTGTTTGCCGTCATCCACAGGTGAGGAACAAACTGTGCTCGCTCTCGTCCATATCTCAGTTCATCTTCATGCTCATGTCTGCTGTCTCTCTCTGTGGAGCAGTGCATTATGGGAGGGCACGGCCTGAGCGTCCTGATAGGTGACAGCCCCAGGTAAAGACCAATCAGAAACCGGTGTCTGTAGACCAGTTTAGATCCTGAGCTGTGACTGGTAGATCCCCTTCATCCAGGTGTCTAGACTTAGAGGTGTCCTTCAGATTCTTCCTCCCTCCTTCCATCTGTCCTGAAGTGATGTCCTCTGAGATGTTTGACTGGAGAACTGTGTGAGGACGTCCTCCTGTGAGACGTCCTCCTGCGAGACGTCCTCCTGTGAGACGTCCTCCTGTGAGACGTTGGACCTCTTGTCGAAGCTCTTGATGGACGGAGATGTTTCTCTGTTTCAGGTCCAAGAGGAAGCTGCTTGGCAGGAAGCCCCCAGAAGATGACAGACGTTGCTCCTCCTCCTCCTCTTCATCCTCCTCCCCTCCGGTCTCCCCCACTGACCCCCTCCCCTGTCTGACCCGCCCCTTCACCCTCAGAGGTCAGAGGTCAGCAAGGAGCGAGAGCTTTAAGGCCCTCCTGCTGAGGAAGGGGAGTCGCTTTGAGGTGTCCTCTCGACTCTCCGCCGTTGAGCGCCTGCGAGTGGACGCAACGTCCAGAAGTGACTTCAGGAGTGTGATGTCACTTCCTCTGCCACCCCCACCGCCGCCTCCACCTGAGGAACCCGAGCAGGAACCAGCAGGCCCAACATCAGACCCATGTGACATGAAGACCCACCTGACCCTGGACGTCCCCGTGTCCCCGTCGTCTCCGTGCGCTCCAGACTTTTCCGTGATGTTCACATGGAGCCAGAACCCCCTCCTTCTTAACCCCGCCTCCTCGCCGTTCTTCTTCCTGTCCTCCTACTCCCTCCGTCCTCGCTCCCGCACGCCGCCCTGCTCCTCCGGCCGGCGCTTTGCTGCCCGCTGTCGTCTCTACGCCGCCCCAATGACGGCCATCTTTGAGGAGGAGAGCGAAGAGGAAGGAGACAACGAGGTGTTTCTAGAGGATCCTGGAAGTGGCGCAGGAGAGAGCCAGAGGCTGCTGGAGGCGTCATGATGGACCTCCTGGAGATCCAGACCATGGCTTAATTAAGACACTTTAATTGGCTTTAATTGGTTCAGCAGTCAGACAAACTCGTTAGCAGCCTCCAGAGAGGAGCTCGGGCTCTCTGATCCAAATATTTCAGACCTTCTTTACCAATGAAGCTCCAACTTTAATCCAGACTCAGAGTGACCTGAAGCTGCTGGACGTCTTGAAGAACACCGGGCTGATCTTTAATGGAGAACCATGAAAGCAGGTAGCATCAGTGGACTACAGGAGCCTCTGAGGGACACCAGGATGTCTTCAGCCTGAAGAACATCAGGCTTTTTTTGAGGGCATGAAGCTCCTGTGCCTGGAGAAACATCTGGACGTCCTGAACATGAAGCTCCTCTCTGACTCTGTGGTCTGCTGCTCTTTGTCCTTTTGTTCTGATGCACGACTCTGAATCTACCTTCATATTCTTTAATGGCTTTACTTTGATTCATCATATTTGAAAGCTCTAAATGTTTGATTCATCATATTTTAAAGCTCTAAATAATTTTGAATTTACCATATTTGAAAGCTCTTATTGACCTCTTGTAAATCATAATAATCAAATTAATGACAGACTCTGTCCTCACGACCTCTGTCTGCTCAGATTTAGTAATAAGAATGAAAAATTCGCTTCATCTGGAGACATGTTAGCTACAAAACTGGTGAATTTTATTATTTAAAAGAAAAAAACTCAGTTTGATAAATATTTTTAGTAAAATTACCCACCCAAGCTCCAACTGTGACATTCTTTAACATAAAACATCATTTAAAGCCAGGCATTTATTGTGAAATTGTTTACCTACCACAACAATTCACACAATGTCTGGGTCTTTTTTGTGAAAGTATTCAAAATCATTCAATAAAAGTCCAGGATACGTAATGAAGTGTAATAGTAAATTAATGATGACAATTTTATGGTAAATAAATTATTTCAAAATAAAAGCCCAAGTCAATAAACACAGTTTAATTAGCTCATTTCATAATAAATCAAAAGAATATTAAAATTATATTCACAGTAAATGATGATGTTTAAGGTCAAACATTTCACAATAAAAGGCTTTGATATTGCATGATGTTTTACTGCATGTTTTCTTTTATGATTTATTTTGATAAAAGCACAGTATAATCTTTACTATTAACTTTATTTTATATCCTCAGCTTTTATTGTGAAAGATTTGACCTTGACACAAACCCCTCAGACTTTTCAATAATTTAAATATTAACTCTTAATATCACATTAAAATGATCTTTGTTTTATTGATCATAGAGCGCGAGTTATAATAATCAGTTATCTGAATATTTCTCACATTTTCTTTCTATGAAATATTAATGTGTTTTATTGATGAATGTGGATTATAAGCTTTTCTATGAATATAATCTTCCTGTTTTCTACGTGACTGTAACCAGCTATAAGCTTGACCTCCTGCTGTAGGCCGTCCTGACTGTAAATAGTGACCTTTGACCTGCTGCTGACTGTTTCTTCTTCTCCTTTAGCTTCAGTGTTAGTCTGAGGAGCCTCACAAGAGTCTTTAGTTTTAAAGTTGAAGGTAGTGAGAAGGTCTGAAGAGACCCTTTAGGAGGACTGATGGAGTAACTGAACATGAACACATTAAGGATAGAGGGTGTCCTCCTCAGAGCTGGGTGGAGGTCTGGACCAGGAGACGTGTGAATGTAAATAAAGAAAGTGTATGTATAGCAGAGGAGAGCAATAAACTGAACATGAAGATGATCTTCTTCAGCCTCATTCTTCTGCCTGATGCTCCTAAAGGTCGTGACCCTCAGCAGAGCAGAGAGGGTGGATCCTGAGGGTGCAGTTCCTCCTCAGAGCCTCTGGGTGGAGCTGCTGACCAACATTCATCAGCACTGAGGTCTGAGATGGAGGCAGAGTGGCTCAGACCAGGCAGGTTCTGAAGGTTCTTCTGGTTCCTAGGTGGTCCAGAGGATCCTGGAGGAGGTTTCAAAGACCTCGAGGAGTTTCCATAACAGTTGCAGTGATGATCTGGTTCCTGCCTCATTTATAAAGCTTGCATACGGACAAAAGAAAGCGTACGCCACTTGTAAGCAATGTTTAGGATTTATGAAAAACAAACTTGACGGGAGAATGTGCGCACCTCCACGGCAGCTCTGACCCTGCCGTACACACAAAATCTGAAGAAATGAGAAACTAAAACCCCGACATTAGGAGGATGAAATTAAAGACAGCTCTGTGACACTGACAAATTTATGTGAAATATCGAATATTACACATTTCACAACACATTATATATGAAGGATATATTTGCAAAAACAAAGAAAGAGGAGAAATGTATATTGATGACCCAGGGACTTTGCAAACGCATGCACGAGCGCGTCACACACGTGACCTATATTGTTGAATCAGTTATGTATTAAAACGTCATGATCCTTGCACCAAACTGCTGATCAGTTAGGCTACAACACCTGTAGCTGTTCAGGAAGTGAAGTGATGGTTGGATATAAAAAGGTGTAAAGACGCACAGTGGCTGATCTGCTCTGCTGGAGACTCCGGCGCATTTGGTGCATCGGTGTCCCTCCGCCCCATCACCACACCGCTCAGGAGCGATTCCCCAATGACCCCAGACTGCTTTTGTCTGTGGGGGGGCTCCGGTGTGCCCTTTCCCTCATCTGTCGCTCAGACACTCTTTCTATGGAGAGCGATTCACCTTTTCTCCTCCACTTTTATTTCAGATCATTTCTTTTCCCTTCAGCCACAGTCTGACCCTCTGAGGCAGCCTTACTTACAGCATCAGCCACAGGTTTCTCCTCTTTTGTCTTTCTGGCATTAGTGATGCCCGAACTGGGTCCACCTATCAGTATCTGCACCTCACATTGAGTAAAATTTCTTTTTTTTTTTTTTTTTACTCGTTTTCCCTCTCGGTCCATCGTGAAACGGGTATCATTGACCACTCATCAAGCGCGTTGACCTGACCATTTTAGGCACCGTATGGGCGGGGCAAAGCGTTCCCTCACGTGCGACAGCTTTAGAGTTGGTTGTGATTTATAAATGAAAGCCGGCGTAGGACATGCGTGCGCACTCTTTGATAAATCTGAAAGTTTTTGTGTGCATGCATTTCCTATATTTCCGGCATACGCCACCTATAGTGATCTTTCCTACGCAGTTTTATAAATGAGGCCCCAGGTCTTCAAAAGTCTTCCTGCTACCTCCTACAGGTGTGACCATCAGCAAGATCTCCGTCAGAGAGCTCCTAAAAGTCCAGACCAGGACCCGCAAAACTCTCATGATAAACTGCTTCGTCCTTAGTCCACATGCTGTGACTCCATCGTGAGCTTTTCTGAGGGACTTTGGTCCAGAGCTGATCTGAGCTCGTTCTACAGAATCACCTCCTGACAGAAGGTCAGAGGTTCCGGTCAAGGGTTCAGGTCAGAGGTTGAGGTCAGAGGATCAGGTCAAGGGTTCATGTCAGGGTCAGGTCAGGTTTTGGAGCACACGCTGTGTCAACACTCCATCATCACTCCTGACCTCTCGTCTGCAGCACCAGATGACCCTCCTTTATTCTTCCATCTTTACGTGGGATGAAGGTCAAGGGTTCAAACCCTATGCCCCGTGGCTCCAGAGGTCAGGGCTGTAGACCCTCTCAGCTGTAACCGGTGCCCCAGGAAGTCCAGACCAGCCTGTGAGTTTGTCTCTATCGGGACTTGAACCCCCAGTCCCAGCCCTGACAGACTGAGCCGGTGAGGCTTAAAACAGCCCTGAGAAGTTCACAAGACCTCCATTTAGTGTTTTACCCCCCCTGAGGGGTCCAGAGCCCACTTTCAGAGTTCAGTGGTGGGTCACTGACCTCTGACCTCTGACCTTGTTCCTCCATAATTTAACCAGTCCATCATCAGTCAGGGAGGACAACTGAAACCCCTCAAAGAACAAACGCCATGATCATCCAAGGACAGTTGACCTCCAAAGTCTGTCCAGTTTGACCTTGAGACAGAGAGCTCCTTGAAAATCCTGGAGAGTGTTTTTGAGATTCACAAGCAGGGGAGGAACAAGACACCCTCTGACCTCCAGAGTCTACAAGGTCACCCTAAAAGAAAGACCTGCAGGCTTTAGTCAGAGACTGGGTTGACCTTGACCTTCGACCCATGACTCAAGAGCTCAACAACTGAGTAAACTCAACATGACCTTCAACTTCTTCAGCCTTCCATCTAGGTCTCCATCCCTGATCTGAATCACCTCAGCATTAGGGTCACCAGCTGACCAGGATGTTCTTGGTCTGAGGGGAGGTCAAAGCACCTGGAGGGACCTGCGAGCTCCACCAGCACTCACACCTGGATGCTCCATGGTCTGCTTGCTCTGATTGGCTCATGCAGGTTTACCAGCGGGGCCAGCCGGACCTGGTTCTGAAGGTCACGCTGGAGCCTCCTGGTCTGTTAAACTGTTTTGATGTGAGGCTGAAGATGTTCTGACTTGTTGAGGAGCACCAAAACTCAAATTGACAGCCCTCACTTCAGGGGTCGAGCATTCAATCAGGTCTAACCATCAGTACCAGGCTCACATCAGGTCCAGACTTTGGCCTGGATCTTCTCACATGGAGCCAGCCTCAAAGAGATCTCCTGAGCTGTGCAGGTATTCCATGAGTTCCTACAGTTTGAGATGTTCCTCAGATGTTCCTCAGATGTTCCTCTGCAGAGCAGGGGGGTCCGTGGGCGGTGGAGAGACCAGGGGATTTTTCTGTTCCCTGAAATCATGGTCTAGGATCTAAAGGATCTCCTCTGATTAGTTTTGCATCTGCTCAGTAATTGTGTCCTGACTGAACCCCGAGAAGCCCTCAGAGATGTTGTGAGTCAAACAAACAGCCGTTGTGTTCCTCACGGCGCCCGGGGCCTTGATTATCAGAGCCTATATGTGAGGCGTGGAGGTCCGACCAGCAGAAGAATCTCTGCATTGTGAGGGGGGAGCAGACCTTCAGCAGCTGCTGCAGGGACACGCTGGCTGCAGATTTATGGAGCTCCATGTTGGAGATCATCGTCTCCAGGGTCACACACATAGTTTACCATGACCTGCCTGGTCCTGCCCCCCCGAGACCGCCCCGCCTCGGTCATTAAGACGTCTGAAAGCCCGTCTGAGTCTGCAGCCAAAGTCAGCACGCAGGGCTCATGGTCCTCAGCCTCAGCAGAGGCCGAGCCCTGATGGAGGTCCAGGAGAGGCTCCACCCACCGTGACCTCACAGAGGAGTATGGTCAGAGGTCCTTATCTCCGCGACCTCACAGAGGAATGAGGACTTGAGCTTCATATCCGTCTGGTCTTATAATCCTATAATTCAGACACTTTTAAGTTCAAGAGCTGTCACCTCTCTGTGAGGTCACTGTGACCTCATCTCTCTGTGAGGTCACAGTGATGAGGACCTCTGACCTCATCTCTCTGTGAGGTCCTCATCAGCAGAGAGTGAACATTCAGAGGTGGGTCACTGACCTCTGACCTCATTCCTCCATCATGTGTCAGCTGTCCTCAGTCAGAGAGGACACCTGAGCAGAGTCTGGCAGGAGGTGAACATGAGGCCCTTTTCTTCTGGCCCTTCTTTGTACAGAGCTCAGCCAGCGTGTCCTCCACCACCGCAGGAGGTTGAATGTACCTCTGCAGAGTCAGAGGACAGGAGTTTGTCCTCTGTATGAGGACACAGTCCTCTGGTTTGACCTTCTTGTACCTGCTACCTTCACCTCCAGTGAGGTCCCAAGTGAGCTGAGCCTGAGACACTGCTGGCCTCTGATTGGTCAGAGCATCACTGTGAGTCGGGGTATCTGAGGCAGAGTTGTAGCGCCCCCTGCTGACCCCCCAGACTCTACTGCCTCAGGTGCTGTGTGGTTTTTCTGCTGGTGGCTGTTTCTAGAAGATTCCTGTCCTCACTGGGGGGCTGCGGCTCTATGGCCTCTGCTGCCCCGCTCCTGTTGTGACGGAGGTTTGTTCATCTGCACCACCACCCGCCCACCGGACAGAGGGACAGGATGAAGGTCCAAACCGTGCAGGGCGGAGCCCAGCTCAGCAGATCAAGTGAAGGTTCTGAGGTGGCTCTGGTCTGCTGTGATCAATTAACAGGTGAGAGGGTCTTCAGGTGTGAAGGTCAGGTCTTTGAGATGGTCCAGACTGATGGTCCACCTCCGTCTCAGTGAGAGCTCTGCATCTTCACTCAGGGTTCACGTCCAGTTCTTCATCTGAGCACCAGGACACCTTCAAATCTGATCAGTCAGATTAATATGAACTTCAGTAAATGTAAAGTTTGATCTATAATCAAAGTTATTATTGTTATATGTTAACTTTGATCTATGATCAAAGTTATTATTGTTATATGTTAAGTTTGATCCATAATCAATTAAGTTATTATTAATTATGTGTAAAGTTTGATCTATAATCAAAAAAGTTATTATTTATTATATGTAAAGTTTGATCTATAATCAATAAAGTTATTATTATTATAATATGTAAAGTTTGATCTATAATCAATAAAGTTATTATAATATGTAAAATTTGATCTATAATCAATAAAGTTATGATTTATTATATGTAAAGTTTGATCCATAATCAAAGTAATTAATTATATGTGAAGTTTGATCTATAATCAATAAAGTTATGATTTATTATATGTAAAGTTTGATCCATAATCAAAGTTATTAATTATATATAAAGTTTGATCTATAATCAATAAAGTTATTATTATATGTCAAGTTTGATCTATAATCAATAAAAGTTTTATTATTATAATATGTAAAATTTGATCTATAATCAATAAAGTCATGATTGATTATATGTAAAGTTTGATCCATAATCAGTAAAGTTATGATTTATTATATGTAAAGTTTGATCTATAATCAATAAAGTCATGATTATATGTCAAGTTTGATCTATAATCAATAAAAGTTTTATTATATGTAAAGTCTGATCTATTATCAAAGTTATTATTTATTATATGTGAAGTTTGATCCATAATCAATAAAGTTATGATTTATTATGTGTAAAGTTTGATCTATAATCAATAAAGTTATTATTATTATATATAAAGTTTGATCTATGATCAGTAAAGTTATTATTATATGTAAAGTTTGATCTATAATCAATAAAGTTTTTATCTTTTATATGTAAAATTTGATCTATAATCAATAAAGTTATTATTATTATATGTAAAGTTTGATCTATAATCAATACAGTTATTTATTATATGTTAAGTTTGATCTATAATCAATAAAGTTATTTATTATATGTAAAGTTTGATCCATAATCAGTTTAGTTATTATTATATGTAAAGTTTGATCTATAATCAATAAAGTTATTTATTATATGTTAAGTTTGATCTGTAATCAATAAAGTTGTTTATTATATGTAAAGTTTGATCTATAATCAATAAAGTTATTTATTATAAGTAAAGTTTGATCTATAATCAATAAAGGTATTATTATATGTAAAGTTTGATCTATAATCAATAAAGTTATTATTATATGTTAAGTTTGATCTATAATCAATAAAGTTATTTATTATATGTTAAGTTTGATCTATAATCAATAAAGTTATGATTTATTATATGTAAAGTTTGATCTATAATCAATAAAGTTATTATTATTATTATATATAAAGTTTGATCTATAATCAAAGTTATTATTATTATTATATGTAAAGTTTGATCGAAAATCAATAAAGTTATTATTTATTATATGTGAAGTTTGATCTATAATCAATAAAGTTATGATTTATTATATGTGAAGTTTGATCCATAATCAATAAAGTTATTATTTATTATATGTAAAGTTTGATCTATAATCAATAAAGTTATTATTATATGTAAAGTTTGATCTATAATCAATAAAGTTATGATTTATTATATGTAAAGTTTGATCTATAATCAATAAAGTTATGATTTATTATATGTGAAGTTTGATCTATAATCAATAAAAGTTTTATTATAAGTAAAGTTTGATCTATAATCAATAAAATTATTTATTATATGTGAAGTTTGATCCATAATCAATAAAATTATTTATTATATATGAAGTTTGATCCATAATCAATAAAGTTATGATTTATTATACGTAAAGTTTGATCTATAATCAATAAAGTTATTATTATTATATGTAAAGTTTTATCTATAATCAATAAAGTTATTTATTATATGTGAAGTTTGATCTATAATCAATAAAGTTATGATTTATTATATGTAAAGTTTGATCTTTAATCAATAAAGTTATTAATTATACGTGAAGTTTGATCTATAATCAATAGTTATGATAATATATATAGTTTGATCTATAATCAATCAAGTTATTATTATTATTATATATAAAGTTTGATTTATAATCAAAGTTATTATTATTATTATATGTAAAGTTTGATCAAAAATCAATAAAGTTATTATTTATTATATGTGAAGTTTGATCCATAATCAATAAAGTTATGATTTATTATATGTAAAGTTTGATCAAAAATCAATAAAGTTATTTATTATATGTGAAGTTTGATCCATAATCAATAAAGTTATGATTTATTATATGTAAAGTTTGATCAAAAATCAATAAAGTTATTTATTATATGTGAAGTTTGATCTATAATCAATAAAGTTATTTATTGATCATAATTCTGAGAGCAGCTGCAGCATCTTCTCATAAAAACACATTTAGATCTCATCTTCAAAACAGTTGCTGCAGCCTCTGAAGATTAAACCATCATCTTCATCTTCATCACTGATGACTCCCTTGATCAGACCCTGGACCTGGTCTCCTGTGGCGCAGGTGAGTCCAGGATAAACTGTTTCTGTGTAACAGAGGACAGAGTTCACACACCTGCTGTTGTTGGTTTTGGCCCTGCAGGTCCCTGTTGTTGGTTTTGGCCCTGCAGGTCCCTGTTGTTGGTTTTGGCCCTGCAGGTCCCTGTTGTTGGTTTTGGCCCTGCAGGTCTGTGTGAGGAATGCTAACATGAATGAAGCTGGCAGAACGGAACGCTTTCTCTCTTGTGTTTGGTTTTTGTCTCGGCTCTCATCGCCCTGCTGACGTGTTTTGATCTGCTGACACGTGGTCCTCAGGTCTTTATTCATCCTCAGATCCTGCAGCCTCAGATTATTGTTCTCCTGAGGGCCTCCTCAGAGGGTCTGCACAGTCCTTCAGAGAGCCCTGACAAAGACCTCCACCATCCTGGCTCTTCTGAAGGTTCTTGTGGTTCTCCTGGAGGTTTTGGACCTTCTGGAGCACATTTCAGGAGCATGTGGCAGAGACTGGAGGTGTGCCCGTCTACATTTTGTGGTTTCTTCAGAGAACACTGCGGGCTCAGAGCCAGGCACAAACATAATCACCTGATCAAACACAGGTGTGTTCAGGTGTCACAAGGTTTGGACCAATCAGAGCTCGCCTCTCTCTCATATAAAGTTTAGAGACTCGTGCTCAGGTCAGTTTTCTTTCTCCCTGCTCCGGGAGATCCAAAGGCCCTCAGATCATTAAATTAAACTTTCTTCTCCTGTTTGGACGTCTTAGTTTTTGGAGAACACTCCTCCCTCTGTTAGCTTCTCTTGTGTGAATTAAAAACTCCTCATTATTGTCTGCTGTCTGACCCTCACACTCGTGTGTAATACCAAAAATCAAAATACTCTCTCAGCTTTACTTTCTTACTTCTGATATCTGAACTTTGTTTACTCAGTGTGGAGGCCACAGTGGGCCCCCGAGCCCCAGGTCCCCTCCTCAGGCCTCCAGCCTCTGCAGTTTGGCTTCATCGTTATTCCAGCAGATGATGTTGACATGAAAAAGTCTTCATGGCCCTGTGACCAGGCTGCAGATCCTCCTGATTGGAGGTCAGAAGTCAGAGTTTTGAAGGCTTCAGCCGTGAATAAATGCCCCCTCAGGGAAGGATCCAGACGTTCTTGGAGGTGGTCCAGAGCAGGGCTTGCTCTGAATGTTCCAGTTCTAAGATTCTGGGCTGAAAATGTGATGTTAATGACCGTGAGAGAGGAGCGACCTGTAGGGGGAACAGACGGCATGCTGGGAAACATGCTGGAGAGCAGTCTGGGTAAGTAAAGGGTTAAAAAAATGTCCATGCACTCCTTCATACAGTCTGTGTGTGAGATAGCATGAGATAATTCATCCTAACAGCATGTCAGGCTGCACACACTCTCAGTGTTATATCTGGATTTGTGTGATTGTGTTTTTTATGTTTCATGTTTTTTACCTGCCTGCAAAGCAAATTTCCCTTAGGGGACAATAAAGTGAAGTCTAAGTCTAAGTCTAAGTCTACACACTCCTGCTGAGGCCTGATACTCTCTGAATCACTGTTCCCACTAGAGCTGCTCACTGATTGGCTGCTTCAAAAGGACGGAGGAGCTCAGTGATTGGCTGTGATGGACATATCTAAATATTAGAGGTTGAAGTCAAAGAGCCTCATGTTCACCTGTTGCCTGTGTAATTATTCCTGTGAAGGTGACATCACTCTGATGAGGGATGAGGGACCACAGCACAGGAAGGGGCTGATAAGATTTTGAAGTCACAGGTCAAAAGTCAAGGTCATAGAGCCTGGGTCATTCTTTGCTCTGGAGTGTGATAAAACGTTTCTCATTTGTCTCTGCCTGAGACATGTTGAAGGTCATTGGACCTGTGACCTGTTGGTCAGCTCTGGTTGGTGACCCCTGACAGGAGTGAGGCCATAAGGTCACATGGTGTCGCATTTTCTCATGATGTTTGTCTGGAATGACCTCCATGTGTCTCCTGGTGCTCTGATCACCTGCAGCTGGCCTCAGCTCTCACCTGCTCCTCGTTAGCTCTGTGGTTTACTCCTGGGACTGTTGGTGGTTTTTGCTCAGCCTGTCCTCTGGATCTTGGACCTGGACCCGGACCTGGACCTGGTCCTGCGGGGTTTGTTTGCTCCATTGGTCGGACTAGGTGAGGGGGAATTCAGCTCTTCTTGGTGATCTGGATCCTTTGGCTCAGCTCAGCACGAGGCCCCATGAGGCTCTGTGGTAAAGTTTAGACTTAACGAATGAGGCAGTCAGCAGGTCTTTGACCTCTAACTTTGACCTCTAACTGATATCCATGTGTTTATTTCAACCAGCTGTCATTCATCTGTAACAGTGACCTGTTTGATGATGATCTGTGCTTTATTATTAAATACTGTTTTTACTGAATGGGTCTGACAGAAGGTGTGAGGTCATCTGAGCTGTAGCTTTGTGTCCTCACCTGTCCCTCCATCAGAGACCACTGAACAGGTAAGTTTAGCTTTAGCAGTGTTAGCCTCACCTGGCTGCACTCACAGGTGGCTGTGATTGGTTAGGTAAAGCTCCTATTGCCACAACAATGAGACAGTGATGAATGTGCAGTTTATAAAATAACATAATCCCCCCCCCCCCAACACACACACACACACACACACACACACTACACACACACTCAGCCCTGTGATTGGCCTGCTGCTCTGCACCAGGTGAGTCTGGGAGTTCTCTAAGACGTTACCATGGCAGCAGAAGACGCCCCAACTTCAATTAAACCTGCAGGCTGCTGCCTGAAGTCCGAGTGGCCTGTTTATATACCTACATAGATCTGTACATGTAGACAGGACCCCTCGGCTGCTCCTTAATGGCTGTCAGAGAGCCTGGATCCGGATCAGAGCAGGTCTACAGCAGAGGAGGATCAGGAGGGAGTGGCGCACTGCTGCACACATTTCTGTCAAACTTTAATGCGCGTGCAAGTAGGCGTGCGTGCCACATTTAAATATCAACACTCCTCCTCCTCGTGCTGTTTCCTTAGTCCTTCACAGTACGGCGCGTGCGGAGCAGAAGGAGATTAACCGCAGAGGAGCGAGGAGCGCGCGCGCTGCAGACTCACCTGGAGAGGAGCTGCAGAGGGGGGGGCTCGAGCCTGAAGCGTTCCTATCTGGACTCTGGATATCCTGGGACGTGATCTGAAGTCCTTCAGGTCCGCAGAGACGTGGTCCCGTCCGACAGCAAGTGATGGCTCTGATGAAGATGATGAAGAAGGTGCTCTCACGGCTGCACGCGCTCACGCTCTGACCCGCACCTGGATAAGATGCCACCGGGCCCCGGGGCTTGGCACGCGGCCCGGATCGTCAATAACCCGGGATAACTTACCCGGGATACTTAAATACATCAAACACTCACGCAGGGCTCCAGGACCGAGCCGAGCCGAGCCGGGAGGAGGGAGGGAGGAGAGGCCGGGAGAGAGCGAGGAGCGCCGGGGAGAGGAGGCGCAGGGAACCGCTGACGGAGCAGAGGTGAGAGGGGCGCCTGAGGGACTACGGTTTAAAATAGGTTAAATAAGTTTAAAATGAGTTTAAGATAAGTAAAAAAAAAAATAAGTTAAGTCCTTTGATGGTCCAAAAGTCTTTTTACTGGTCACTGAAAATATCTGAGCATCAGTGAAAGCTTAAAGCTCTGTATTCTCCTGTCTTTGATGGTTCATAAAGTCTGCACACACCAGATCTCCTCTTCCTTTACAACAGTGGTTCCCAACATGAGGGTTGGGACCTGCCCAGAGGTCACAGGACACCAAAGTCAAGGTCACGGGTCAGATCGTTCTAATGGAGCGTACCATTAGCCTAACAGGTGCACCACTCACCGGCCACTTTATTGGGTACATCTACTCAATTGTTTGTATACACTCATTAACTATAATGACATGGCAGCAACACAATGCATTTAGCCTCACATGGTCTAGATGTGGAGATCAAACCAAGCATCATGCAGAAGGACATTTATTGACCTGACATGGTTGTTGGAGTCTCAGAAACTGCTGATCTTCTGGGATTTTCTCACACAACTATCTCAAAGGTGTACAGAGAATGGTCTGAAGAAGAGAGAAGATCCAGAGAGCAGCAGTTATCTGGTCCTTGTTGATGCCAGAGGTCAGAGGAGAATGGTCGGGGTGGTTGGAGATGATAGAAAGACAACAGGAACTCAAGTTAGGTCTGAAGAAGACCACTTGTGGGGACACAGAGTGTCCAATCATGAAGCAGATGGTCCACGGCAGCAGGAGACCACACCAGGGTCCACTCCTGTCAGCTAAGAACAGAAACTGAGGGTCTGACTCTCCAGAAGTGGACCACAGAAGACTGTAAAAGTGTCTCCTGGTCTGATGAGTCTGGATCTCTGCTCCACATTCAGATGGTAGGCTCAGAGTTTGGTGTGAACATCAAAAAGCATGGATCCATCCTGCCTTGGATCAGCGGTTCAGGCTGCTTCTGGTGGCCCCTTAGTCCCACCTGAGCATGGTTCAAACCCCACAGCCTACCTGAGGATTGTTGCTGACCATGTCCATCCCTTTATGACCACAGTGGACCATCTTCTGATGGAGACTTCAGCAGCTCCATGTCTCAGAGCTCAGATCATCTCACACTGGTCTAACTTCACTGAACTCCAGAGGCCTCCACAGTCACCAGATCTCAGTCCAGTAGAGCAGCTTTGGGATGTGATGGAGCAGGAGATTCTCATCATGGATGTTCATCAGCTGTGTGATGCTGTCATGGAGACATGGACCAACATCTCTGAGGGATGTTTCAGCTCCTTGACACATTTAGGAGGTCCATGCTGGACCAGAGAGGTGTCCCTAATGAAGTGGCCCATCAGAGCCTCAGACTGAGACCTGATTCTGGTCCACAGGTCCAGAAACAGCCTGGGCCTGTATTATAGGTTTTACAGTAGCTCCAGGCTCTGATTGTGTGTTCTCTGTTGGTGTAGAAGGGTTTCATAAGGCTGACACAGACCTGATCACTGAGGCTCTGACTCCAACCTCCTGGACCTCAGGCTGCTGTGGAAACACCTCAGAGCTAAAGCACGGAACAGGCTGTGAGGTTTTTATTCTGAAATAAAACATCAGGAACAGGCTGTGAGGTTTTTATTCTGAAATAAAACATCAGGAACAGGCTGTGAGGTTTTTATTATGAAATAAAACATCAGGAACATGCTGTGAGGTTTTTATACTGAAATAAAACATCAGGAACAGGCTATGAGGTTTTTATTCTGAAATAAAACATCAGGAACAGGCTGTGAGGTTTTTATACTGAAATAAAACATCAGGAACAGGCTGTGAGGTTTTTATTATGAAATAAAACATCAGGAACAGGCTGTGAGGTTTTTATTCTGAAATAAAACATCAGGAACAGGCTGTGAGGTTTTTATACTGAAATAAAACATCAGGAACAGGCTGTGAGGTTTTTTTTCTGAAATAAAACATCAGGAACAGACTGTGAGTTTTTTATTCTGAAATAAAACATCAGGAACAGGCAGTGAGGTTTTTATTCTGAAATAAAACATCAGGAGCAGGCTGTCAGGTTTTTATTCTGAAATAAAACATCAGGAACAGGCTGTGAGGTTTTTATTCTGAAATAAAACATCAGGAACAGGCTGTGAGGTTTTTATACTGAAATAAAACATCAGGAACAGGCTGTGAGGTTTTTATTCTGAAATAAAACATCAGGAACAGGCTGTGAGGTTTTTATTATGAAATAAAACATCAGGAACATGCTGTGAGGTTTTTATACTGAAATAAAACATCAGGAACAGGCTGTGAGGTTTTTATACTGAAATAAAACATCAGGAACAGGCTATGAGGTTTTTATTCTGACATAAAACATCAGGAACAGGCTGTGAGGTTTTTATACTGAAATAAAACATCAGGAACAGGCTATGAGGTTTTTATTATGAAATAAAACATCAGGAACAGGCTGTGAGGTTTTTATACTGAAATAAAACATCAGGAACAGGCTGTGAGGTTTTTATTCTGAAATAAAACATCAGGAACAAGCTGTGAGGTTTTTATTCTGAAATAAAACATCAGGAACAGACTGTGAGGTTTTTATTCTGAAATAAGACATCAGGAACAGGCTGTGAGGTTTTTTCTTTATTCTGAAATAAAACATCAGGAACAGGCAGTGAGGTTTTTATTCTGAAATAAAACATCAGGAACAGGCTGTGAGGTTTTTATTCTGAAATAAAACATCAGGAACAGGCTGTGAGGTTTTTTCTTTATTCTGAAATAAAACATCAGGAACAGGCAGTGAGGTTTTTATTCTGAAATAAAACATCAGGAGCAGGCTGTGAGGTTTTTATTCTGAAATAGAACATCAGGAACAGGCTGTGAGGTTTTTATTCTGAAATAAAACATCAGGAACAGGCTGTGAGGTTTTTTCTTTATTCTGAAATAAAACATCAGGAACAGGCAGTGAGGTTTTTATTCTGAAATAAAACATCAGGAACAGGCTGTGAGGTTTTTTCTTTATTCTGAAATAAAACATCAGGAGCAGGCTGTGAGGTTTTTATTCTGAAATAAAACATCAGGAACAGACTGTGAGGTTTTTATACTGAAATAAAACATCAGGAACAGGCTGTGAGGTTTTTATTCTGAAATAAAACATCAGGAACAGGCTGTGAGGTTTTTTCTTTATTCTGAAATAAAACATCAGGAACAGGCAGTGAGGTTTTTATTCTGAAATAAAACATCAGAAGCAGGCTGTGAGGTTTTTATTCTGAAATAAAACATCAGGAACAGGCTGTGAGGTTTTTATTCTGAAATAAAACATCAGGAACAGGCTGTGAGGTTTTTTCTTTATTCTGAAATAAAACATCAGGAACAGGCTGTGAGGTTTTTATTATGAAATAAAACATCAGGAACAGGCTGTGAGGTTTTTTCTTTATTCTGAAATAAAACATCAGGAGCAGGCAGTGAGGTTTTTATACTGAAATAAAACATCAGGAACAGGCTGTGAGGTTTTTATTCTGAAATAAAACATCAGGAACAGGCTGTGAGGTTTTTATTATGAAATAAAACATCAGGAACATGCTGTGAGGTTTTTATACTGAAATAAAACATCAGGAACAGGCTGTGAGGTTTTTATTCTGACATAAAACATCAGGAACAGGCTATGAGGTTTTTATTCTGAAATAAAACATCAGGAACAGGCTGTGAGGTTTTTATACTGAAATAAAACATCAGGAACAGGCTGTGAGGTTTTTATTCTGAAATAAAACATCAGGAACAGGCTGTGAGTTTTTTATTCTGAAATAAAACATCAGGAACAGGCTGTGAGGTTTTTATTCTGAAATAAAACATCAGGAACAGACTGTGAGGTTTTTTTTTTATTCTGAAATAAAACATCAGGAACAGGCTGTGAGGTTTTTATTCTGAAATAAAACATCAGGAACAAGCTGTGAGGTTTTTATTCTGAAATAAAACATCAGGAACAGACTGTGAGGTTTTTATTCTGAAATAAGACATCAGGAACAGGCTGTGAGGTTTTTTCTTTATTCTGAAATAAAACATCAGGAACAGGCAGTGAGGTTTTTATTCTGAAATAAAACATCAGGAACAGGCTGTGAGGTTTTTATTCTGAAATAAAACATCAGGAACAGGCTGTGAGGTTTTTTCTTTATTCTGAAATAAAACATCAGGAACAGGCAGTGAGGTTTTTATTCTGAAATAAAACATCAGGAGCAGGCTGTGAGGTTTTTATTCTGAAATAGAACATCAGGAACAGGCTGTGAGGTTTTTATTCTGAAATAAAACATCAGGAACAGGCTGTGAGGTTTTTTCTTTATTCTGAAATAAAACATCAGGAACAGGCAGTGAGGTTTTTATTCTGAAATAAAACATCAGGAACAGGCTGTGAGGTTTTTTCTTTATTCTGAAATAAAACATCAGGAGCAGGCTGTGAGGTTTTTATTCTGAAATAAAACATCAGGAACAGACTGTGAGGTTTTTATACTGAAATAAAACATCAGGAACAGGCTGTGAGGTTTTTTCTTTATTCTGAAATAAAACATCAGGAGCAGGCAGTGAGGTTTTTTCTTTATTCTGAAATAAAACATCAGGAACAGGCTGTGAGGTTTTTATTCTGAAATAAAACATCAGGAACAGGCTGTGAGGTTTTTATTCTGAAATAAAACATCAGGAACAGACTGTGAGCTTTTTATTCTGAAATAAAGCATTAGGAACAGGCTGTGAGGTTTTTATTCTGAAATAAAACGTCAGGAACAGGCTGTGAGGTTTGTATACTGAAATAAAACATCAGGAACAGGCTGTGAGGTTTTTATCCTGAAATAAAACATCAGGAACAGACTGTGAGGTTTTTATTCTGAAATAAAACATCAGGAACAGACTGTGAGGTTTTTATACTGAAATAAAACATTGTCCTCCTGCTTCAGCACTGCAGGCTGAGGTTCAGGCGGACTTTAAGAGCCTTTAACCCTGACAGATGGTCTTTATGACCACCAAGCTTTAACTTTGACCTCACGCCTTTTCACAGACACAGGAAGTTTTCGGAACACAGCGCCGTGAAGTCCTGCTGCAGTTAAATAATCTTGAACAGATTAACGCTGGTGACAGCACAGAGTGAAGAGAAGAACAGCTGATGGAGGACTCTTTGAGTCTCTCAGTCTGCAGTCTGTCTGCATGTCAAAGGTCATTTAAAGGTCATTTAAAGCTGCTCTGAATAAACTTAGCGCACAGATACCGCTTTCACACTAAAATTAGCACAGGTTTTTTCAGCGCAGGTTAACCCGCAAACAATCGGCAAGTAACTCCCTTCCCACTGCCAGCAGACCCGGGCCTAATCAGCAGCAGACAAGCTGCGTGGCTTTTTTTTTCCTCTGGCACATCAAGCTGATATCATCACGTTGATGACATCATCAGCGCGACGAAACACGACCACGTAAACAATGAAAAGGAGCAGGGAAGGCATGGACACGGTTTTCTGTACTTTGTACTTTTGTCCTTTAAAAATGTACAAACTTGGCGCTGATGATACGAAGGCGGATGGAATTTGTTGCTGAGATGGCAAAGAGTCGCGTAAGTTACACACAGAGTGATATTATGCTGTGAGAATGTTACGCCGACATTATGAAGTAAATTAGCGGGTTGACCCGGGTGAGATGTTCCCACTGTAGCCAATCAGAGGTGAGCCGATAAAAACCCAGTGTCGCTTGCAGGGTCAGTCGACCCGGGTCAACATACCGATTTAACCCTTTGAAACTGTCGACAGGAGCCGATTGTTACCGGGTTTAAACGGGTTTTTTATCCAGTCTGAGGCTCTGAGTGGCCACTTCATTAGGGACACCCCTCTGGTCCAGCATGGACCTCCTTCATGCTTGAAAGAGCTGAAACATCCCTCAGAGATGTTGGTCCATATCTCCATGACAACATCACACAGCTGCTGAACATCCATGATTAGAATCTCCTGCTCCACCACATCCAAAAGCTGCTCTACTGGACTGAGATCTGGTGACTATGGAGGCCTCTGGAGTTCAGTGAAGTTAGACCAGTGTGAGATGATCTGAGCTCTGAGACATGGAGCTGCTGAAGTCTCCATCAGAAGATGGTCCACTGTGGTCATAAAGGGATGGACATGGTCAGCAACAATCCTCAGGTAGGTGTCTCCAGAGTTTAAAAATGTCTCCAGAGTCAAAAAATGTCTCTAGAGTTAAAAAAAATCTCTCCAGAGTCAAAAATGTCTCCAGAGTTAAAAACGTCTCCAGAGTTTAAAAACGTCTCCAGAGTCAAAAAATGTCTCCAGAGTTAAAAACGTCTCCAGAGTTTAAAAACGTCTCCAGAGTCAAAAAATGTCTCCAGAGTTAAAAACGTCTCCAGTGTAAAAAAAAACTTCTCCAGAGTTTAAAAATGTCTCCAGAGTTAAAAATGTCTCCAGAGTTTAAAAATGTCTCCAGAGTATAAAATGTCTCCAGAGTTAAAAATGTCTCCAGAATTTAAAAATGTCTCCAGAGTGAAAAATGTCTCCAGAGTATAAAATGTCTCCAGAGTTAAAAATGTCTCCAGAGTCAAAAAACGTCTCCAGAGTTAAAAAAATCTCTCCAGAGTTAAAAATGTCTCCAGAGTTTAAAAATGTCCCCAGAGTCAAAAATGTCTCCAGAGTCAGAAAACGACTCCAGAGTTTAGAAATGTGTCCAGAGTTAAAAATGTCTCCAGAGTCAAAAAGGTCTCCAGAGTTAAAAAAAAAAAAATGTCTCCTGAGTCAAAAATGTCTCCAGAGTTTAAAAATGTCTCCAGAGTTAAAAATGTCTCCAGAGTCAAAAAACATCCCCAGAGTTTAAAAATGTCTCCAGAGTAAAAAATCTCTCCAGAGTCAAAAAAACGTCTCCAGAGTTAAAAATGTTTCCAGAGTCAAAAATGTCTCCAGAGATTAAAAAATGTCTCCAGAGTTAGAAAAAAAGGCCTCCAGAGTCAAAAATGTCTTCAGAGTCAAAAAACGTCTCCAGAGTTTAAAAATGTCTCCAGAGTAAAAATCTCTCCAGAGTCAAAAAACATCTCCAGAGTTTAAAAATATCTCCAGAGTTAAAAATGTCTCCAGAGTCAAAAAACATCTCCAGAGTTAAAAAAATGTCTCCAGAGTTAAAAATGTCTCAAAAGTTAAAAATGTCTCCAGAGTTAAAAATGTCTCCAGAGTCAAAAAACGTCTCCAGAGTTAAAAAAATCGCTCCAGAGTCAAAAATGTCTCCAAAATTTAAAAAGGTCTCCAGAGTTAAAAAAGTCTCCAGAGTCAAAAAAACGTCTCCAGAGTTTACAAATTTCTCCAGAGTAAAAAATGTCTCTAGAGTCAAAAAACGTCTCCAGAGTTTAAAAATGTCTCCAGAGTTAAACATGTCTCCAGAGTTAAAAATGTCTCCAGAGTAAAAAAACATCTCCAGAGTTAATAAAAAATGTCTCCAGAGTTAAAAATGTCTCCAGAGTTTAAAAACATCTCCAGAGTTAAAAATCTCTCCAGAGTCAAAAAACATCTCCAGAGTTAAAAAAAAAATCTCTCCAGAGTCAAAAATGTCTCCAGAGTTTAAAAATCTCTCCAGAGTCAAAAATGTCTCCAGAGTCAAAGAACGACTCCAGACTTTAAAAATGTCTCCAGAGTTTAAAAAAATGTCTCCAGAGTCAAAAACAGCTCCAGAGTTTAAAAATGTCTCCAGAGTTAAAAATGTCTCCAGAGTCAAAAACATCTCCAGAGTTTAAAAATGTCTCCAGAGTAAAAAATCTCTCCAGAGTCAAAAATGTCTCCAGAGTTAAAAACGTCTCCAGAGTTTAAAAACGTCTCCAGAGTCAAAAAATGTCTCCAGAGTTAAAAACGTCTCCAGAGTTTAAAAACGTCTCCAGAGTCAAAAAATGTCTCCAGAGTTAAAAACGTCTCCAGTGTAAAAAAAAACTTCTCCAGAGTTTAAAAATGTCTCCAGAGTTAAAAATGTCTCCAGAGTTTAAAAATGTCTCCAGAGTATAAAATGTCTCCAGAGTTAAAAATGTCTCCAGAATTTAAAAATGTCTCCAGAGTGAAAAATGTCTCCAGAGTATAAAATGTCTCCAGAGTTAAAAATGTCTCCAGAGTCAAAAAACGTCTCCAGAGTTAAAAAAATCTCTCCAGAGTTAAAAATGTCTCCAGAGTTTAAAAATGTCCCCAGAGTCAAAAATGTCTCCAGAGTCAGAAAACGACTCCAGAGTTTAGAAATGTGTCCAGAGTTAAAAATGTCTCCAGAGTCAAAAAGGTCTCCAGAGTTAAAAAAAAAAAAATGTCTCCTGAGTCAAAAATGTCTCCAGAGTTTAAAAATGTCTCCAGAGTTAAAAATGTCTCCAGAGTCAAAAAACATCCCCAGAGTTTAAAAATGTCTCCAGAGTAAAAAATCTCTCCAGAGTCAAAAAAACGTCTCCAGAGTTAAAAATGTTTCCAGAGTCAAAAATGTCTCCAGAGATTAAAAAATGTCTCCAGAGTTAGAAAAAAAGGCCTCCAGAGTCAAAAATGTCTTCAGAGTCAAAAAACGTCTCCAGAGTTTAAAAATGTCTCCAGAGTAAAAATCTCTCCAGAGTCAAAAAACATCTCCAGAGTTTAAAAATATCTCCAGAGTTAAAAATGTCTCCAGAGTCAAAAAACATCTCCAGAGTTAAAAAAATGTCTCCAGAGTTAAAAATGTCTCAAAAGTTAAAAATGTCTCCAGAGTTAAAAATGTCTCCAGAGTCAAAAAACGTCTCCAGAGTTAAAAAAATCGCTCCAGAGTCAAAAATGTCTCCAAAGTTTAAAAATGTCTCCAGAGTTAAAAAAGTCTCCAGAGTCAAAAAAACGTCTCCAGAGTTTACAAATTTCTCCAGAGTAAAAAATGTCTCTAGAGTCAAAAAACGTCTCCAGAGTTTAAAAATGTCTCCAGAGTTAAACATGTCTCCAGAGTTAAAAATGTCTCCAGAGTAAAAAAACATCTCCAGAGTTAAAAAAAAATGTCTCCAGAGTTAAAAATGTCTCCAGAGTTTAAAAACATCTCCAGAGTTAAAAATCTCTCCAGAGTCAAAAAACATCTCCAGAGTTAAAAAAAAAATCTCTCCAGAGTCAAAAATGTCTCCAGAGTTTAAAAATCTCTCCAGAGTCAAAAATGTCTCCAGAGTCAAAGAACGACTCCAGACTTTAAAAATGTCTCCAGAGTTTAAAAAAATGTCTCCAGAGTCAAAAACAGCTCCAGAGTTTAAAAATGTCTCCAGAGTTAAAAATGTCTCCAGAGTCAAAAACATCTCCAGAGTTTAAAAATGTCTCCAGAGTAAAAAATCTCTCCAGAGTCAAAAAGACGTCTCCAGAGTTAAAAATGTGTCCGGAGTAAAAAATGTCTCCAGAGTTTAAAAATGTCTCCAGAGTTAAAAAAAAAAAAAAAGTCTCCAGAGTTAAAAATGTCTCCAAAGTTTAAAAATGTCTCCAGAGTTAAAAACGTCTCCAGAGTCAAAAAAACGTCTCCAGAGTTTAAAAATGTCTCCAGAGTAAAAAATGTCTCCAGAGTCAAAAAACGTCTCCAGAGTTTAAAAATGTCTCCAGAGTTAAACATGTTTCCAGAGTTAAAAATGTCTCCAGAGTCAAAAATGTCTCCAGAGTTTAAAAATGTCTCCAGAGTTTAAAAATGTCTCCAGAGTCAAAAATGTCTCCAGAGTCAAAGAACGACTCCAGAGTTAAAAAAATCTCTCCAGAGTCAAAAATGTCTCCAGAGTTTAAAAATGTCTCCAGAGTTAAAAAAAAGTCTCCAGAGTCAAAAAACGTCTCCAGAGTTAAAAAAATGTCTCCAGAGTCAAAAACTGCTCCAGAGTTTAAAAATGTCTCCAGAGTTAAAAATGTCTCCAGAGTCAAAAACATCTCCAGAGTTTAAAAATGTCTCGAGAGTAAAAAATCTCTCCAGAGTCAAAAAGACGTCTCCAGAGTTAAAAATGTTTCCAGAGTCAAAAATGTCTCCAGAGTTTAAAAAATATCTCTAGAGTTAAACATGTCTCAAGAGTTAAAAATGTCTCCAGAGTCAAAAATGTCTCCAGAGTTTAAAAATGTCTCCAGAGTTAAAAAAAAAAAGTCTCCAGAGTCAAAAAACGTCTCCAGAGTTAAAAAAAAATCTCTCCAGAGTCAAAATGTCTCCAGAGTTTAAAAATGTCTCCAGAGTTAAAAATGTCTCCAGAGTCAAAAACATCTCCAGAGTTTAAAAATGTCTCGAGAGTAAAAAATCTCTCCAGAGTCAAAAAGACGTCTCCAGAGTTAAAAATGTTTCCAGAGTCAAAAATGTCTCCAGAGTTTAAAAAATATCTCTAGAGTTAAACATGTCTCAAGAGTTAAAAATGTCTCCAGAGTCAAAAATGTCTCCAGAGTTTAAAAATGTCTCCAGAGTTAAAAAAAAAAAGTCTCCAGAGTCAAAAAACGTCTCCAGAGTTAAAAAAAAATCTCTCCAGAGTCAAAATGTCTCCAGAGTTTAAAAATGTCTCCAGAGTTAAAAATGTCTCCAGAGTCAAAAACATCTCCAGAGTTTAAAAATGTCTCGAGAGTAAAAAATCTCTCCAGAGTCAAAAAGACGTCTCCAGAGTTAAAAATGTTTCCAGAGTCAAAAATGTCTCCAGAGTTTAAAAAATATCTCTAGAGTTAAACATGTCTCAAGAGTTAAAAATGTCTCCAGAGTCAAAAATGTCTCCAGAGTTTAAAAATGTCTCCAGAGTCAAAAACTGCTCCAGAGTTTAAAAATGTCTCCAGAGTTAAAAATGTCTCCAGAGTCAAAAACATCTCCAGAGTTTAAAAATGTCTCCAGAGTAAAAAATCTCTCCAGAGACAAAAAAATGTCTCAAGAGTTAAAAATGTGTCCAGGGTTTAAAAATGTCTCCAGAGTTTAAAAATGTCTCCAGAGTTAAAAATGACTCCAGAGTTAAAAAAAAAATGTCTCCAGAGTCAAAAATGTCTCCAGAGCTTAAAAATGTCTCCAGAGTTAAAAAAAAAAAGTCTCCAGAGTCAAAAAACGTCTCCAGAGTTAAAAAAAAATCTCTCCAGAGTCAAAATGTCTCCAGAGTTTAAAAATGTCTCCAGAGTTAAAAAAAAAAAAAAAGTCTCCAGAGTCAAAAAACGTCTCCAGAGTTAAAAAAAAAATCTCTCCAGAGTCAAAAATGTCTCAAGAGTTTAAAATGTCTCCAGAGTTAAAAACGTCTCCAGAGTCAAAAAATGTATCCAGAGTATAAAATGTCTCCAGAATTAAAAATGTCTCCAGAGTTAAAAATGTCTCCAGAGTAAAAAATGTCTCCAGAGTCAATAAACGTCTCCAGACTTTGAAAATATCTCCAGAGTTAAACATGTCTCCAGAGTTAAAAATGTGTCCAGAGTCAAAAAACATCTCCAGAGTTAAAAAAATGTCTCCAGAGTAAAAATGTCTCCAGAGTTTAAAAATGTCTCCAGAGTCAAAAAAAATGTCTCCAGAGTTAAAAAAAAATCTCCAGAGTCAAAAACTGCTCCAGAGTTTAAAAATGTCTCCAGAGTTAAAAATGTCTCCAGAGTCAAAAACATCTCCAGAGTTTAAAAATGTCTCGAGAGTAAAAAATGTCTCCAGAGTCAAAAAGACGTCTCCAGAGTTAAAAATGTTTCCAGAGTCAAAAATGTCTCCAGAGTTTAAAAAATGTCTCCAGAGTTAAACATGTCTCCAGAGTCAAAAATGTCTCCAGAGTTTAAAAATGTCTCCAGAGTTAAAAAAAAAAATGTCTCCAGAGTCAAAAACTGCTCCAGAGTTTAAAAATGTCTCCAGAGTTAAAAATCTCTCCAGAGACAAAAAAATGTCTCAAGAGTTAAAAATGTGTCCAGGGTTTAAAAATGTCTCCAGAGTTTAAAAATGTCTCCAGAGTTAAAAATGACTCCAGAGTTAAAAAAAAAATGTCTCCAGAGTCAAAAATGTCTCCAGAGTTTAAAAATGTCTCCAGAGTTAAAAAAAAGTCTCCAGAGTCAAAAAACGTCTCCAGAGTTAAAAAAAATCTCTCCAGAGTCAAAAATGTCTCCAGAGATTAAAAATGTCTCCAGAGTTAAAAACGTCTCCAGAGTCAAAAAATGTATCCAGAGTATAAAATGTCTCCAGAGTTAAAAATGTCTCCAGAGTAAAAAATGTCTCCAGAGTCAATGAACGTCTCCAGACTTTAAAAATATCTCCAGAGTTAAACATGTCTCCAGAGTTAAAAATGTGTCCAGAGTCAAAAAACATCTCCAGAGTTAAAAAAATGTCTCCAGAGTTAAAATGTCTCCAGAGTCTAAAAATGTCTCCAGAGTTTAAAAAAAATGTCTCCAGAGTTAAAAAAAAATCTCCAGAGTCAAAAACTGCTCCAGAGTTTAAAAATGTCTCCAGAGTCAAAAATGTCTCCAGAGTCAAAAAACGACTCCAGAGTTTAAAAATGTCTCCAGAATTAAAAATGTCTCCAGAGTCAAAAACGTCTCCAGAGTTAAAAAAAAAATGTGTCCAGAGTCAAAAATGTCTCCAGAGTTTAAAAATGTCTCCAGAGTTAAAAATGTCTCCAGAGTCAAAAACATATCCAGAGTTTAAAAATGTCTCCAGAGTAAAAAATCTCTCCAGAGTCAAAAAAACGTCTCCAGAGTTAAAAATGACTCCAGAGTCAAAAATCTCTCCAGAGTTTAAAAATGTCTCCAGAGTTTAAAAAAAATGTCTCCAGAGTCAAAAATGTCTCCAGGGACAAAAAACGTCTCCAGAGTTTAAAAATGTCTCCAGAGTTAAAAATGTCTCCAGAGTTTAAAAACATCTCCAGAGTCAAAAATTGTCTCCAGAGTCAAAAAACGACTCCAGAGTTTAAAAATGTCTCCAGAATTAAAAATGTCTCCAGAGTCAAAAAATGTCTCCAGAGTTAAAAATTTCTCCATAGTCAAAAACATCTCCAGAGTTTTAAAATGTCTCCAGAATAAAAAATCTCTCCAGAGTCAAAAAAACGTCTCCAGAGTTAAAAATGTCTCCAGAGTCAAAAAACATCTCCAGAGTTAAAAATGTCTCAAGAGTTTAAAAATGTCTCAAGAGTTTAAAAATGTCTCCAGAGTTAAAAAAAACGTCTCCAGAGTTAAAAATGTCTCCAGAGTCAAAAAACATCTCCAGAGTTAAAAATGTCTCCAGAGTTTAAAAATGTCTCCAGAGTAAAAAATGTCTCCAGAGTCAAAAAACGTCTCCAGAGTTTAAAAAAATCTCTCCAGAGTTTAAAAAAAATGTCTCCAGAGTCAAAAATGTCTCCAGGGACAAAAAACGTCTCCAGAGTTTAAAAATATCTCCAGAGTTAAAAATGTCTCCAGAGTTTAAAAACGTCTCCAGAGTCAAAAAATGTCTCCAGAGTTAAAAATGTGTCCAGAGTCAAAAACATCTCCAGAGTTAAAAATGTCTCTAGAGTTTAAAAATGTCTCCAGAGTTAAAAATGTCTCCAGAGTTTAAAAATGTCTCCAGAGTCAAAAAATGTCTCCAGAGTATAAAAATATCTCCAGAGTTAAACATGTCTCCAGAGTTAAAAATGTGTCCAGAGTCAAAAAACATCTCCAGAGTTAAAAAAATGTCTCCAGAGTTAAAATGTCTCCAGAGTCTAAAAATGTCTCCAGAGTTTAAAAAAAATGTCTCCAGAGTTCAAAAAAAATCTCTCCAGAGTCAAAAATGTCTCCAGTGTTTAAAAATGTCTCCAGAGTCAAAAATGTCTCCAGAGTCAAAAAACGACTCCAGAGTTTAAAAATGTCTCCAGAATTAAAAATGTCTCTAGAGTCAAAAACGTCTCCAGAGTTAAAAAAAAAAATGTGTCCAGAGTCAAAAAGACGTCTCCAGAGTTAAAAATGTTTCCAGAGTCAAAAATGTCTCCAGAGTTTAAAAAATGTCTCCAGAGTTAAACATGTCTCCAGAGTCAAAAATGTCTCCAGAGTTTAAAAATGTCTCCAGAGTTAAAAATGTCTCCAGAGTTTAAAAACGTCTCCAGAGTCAAAAATTGTCTCCAGAGTTAAAAATGTGTCCAGAGTAAAAAACATCTCCAGAGTTAAAAATGTCTCTAGAGTTGAAAAATGTATCCAGAGTTAAAAATGTCTCCAGAGTTTAAAAATGTCTCCAGAGTTAGAAATGACTCCAGAGTCAAAAACATCTCCAGAGTTTAAAAATGTCTCCAGAGTAAAAAATCTCTCCAGAGTAAAAAAAACGTCTCCAGAGTTAAAAATGACTCCAGAGTCAAAAATCTCTCCAGAGTTTAAAAATGTCTCCAGAGTTTAAAAAAAATGTCTCCAGAGTCAAAAATGTCTCCAGGGACAAAAAACGTCTCCAGAGTTTAAAAATGTCTCTAGAGTTAAAAATGTCTCCAGAGTTTAAAAACATCTCCAGAGTCAAAAATTGTCTCCAGAGTCAAAAAACGACTCCAGAGTTTAAAAATGTCTCCAGAATTAAAAATGTCTCCAGAGTCAAAAAATGTCTCCAGAGTTAAAAATTTCTCCATAGTCAAAAACATCTCCAGAGTTTTAAAATGTCTCCAGAGTAAAAAATCTCTCCAGAGTCAAAAAAACGTCTCCAGAGTTAAAAATGTCTCCAGAGTCAAAAAACATCTCCTGAGTTAAAAATGTCTCAAGAGTTTAAAAATGTCTCAAGAGTTTAAAAATGTCTCCAGAGTTAAAAAAACGTCTCCAGAGTTAAAAATGTCTCCAGAGTCAAAAAACATCACCAGAGTTAAAAATGTCTCCAGAGTTTAAAAATGTCTCCAGAGTAAAAAATGTCTCCAGAGTCAAAAAACGTCTCCAGAGTTTAAAAAAATCTCTCCAGAGTTTAAAAAAAATGTCTCCAGAGTCAAAAATGTCTCCAGGGACAAAAAATGTCTCCAGAGTTTAAAAATATCTCCAGAGTTAAAAATGTCTCCAGAGTTTAAAAACGTCTCCAGAGTCAAAAAATGTCTCCAGAGTTAAAAATGTGTCCAGAGTCAAAAACATCTCCAGAGTTAAAAATGTCTCTAGAGTTTAAAAATGTCTCCAGAGTTAAAAATGTCTCCAGAGTTTAAAAATGTCTCCAGAGTCAAAAAATGTCTCCAGAGTATAAAATGTCTCCAGAGTTAAAAATTTCTCCAGAGTTTAAAAATGTCTCCAGAGTCAAAAAACGTCTCCAGAGTTAAAAATATCTCCAGAGTTTAAAAATGTCTCCAGAGTTAAAAATGTCTCCAGAGTCAAAAAACGTCTCCAGAGTTAAAAATGTCTCCAGGGTTAAAAACATCTCCAGAGTTAAAAATGTCTCTAGAGTTGAAAAATGTATCCAGAGTTAAAAATGTCTCCAGAGTTTAAAAATGTCTCCAGAGTTAGAAATGACTCCAGAGTTAAAAAAAAAATGTCTCCAGAGTCAAAAATGTCTCCAGAGTTTAAAAATGTCTCCAGAGTTAAAAAAAAGTCTCCAGAGTCAAAAAACGTCTCCAGAGTTAAAAAAAAATCTCTCCAGAGTCAAAAATGTCTTCAGAGTTTAAAAATGTCTCCAGAGTTAAAAAAAAAGTCTCCAGAGTCAAAAAACGTCTCCAGAGTTAAAAAAAAATCTCTCCAGAGTCAAAAATGTCTCCAGAGATTAAAAATGTCTCCAGAGTTAAAAACGTCTCCAGAGTCAAAAAATGTATCCAGAGTATAAAATGTCTCCAGAGTTAAAAATGTCTCCAGAGTAAAAAATGTCTCCAGAGTCAATAAACGTCTCCAGACTTTAAAAATATCTCCAGAGTTAAACATGTCTCCAGAGTTAAAAATGTGTCCAGAGTCAAAAAACATCTCCAGAGTTAAAAAAATGTCTCCAGAGTTAAAATGTCTCCAGAGTCTAAAAATGTCTCCAGAGTTTAAAAAAAATGTCTCCAGAGTTAAAAAAAAAATCTCTCCAGAGTCAAAAATGTCTCCAGTGTTTAAAAATGTCTCCAGAGTCAAAAATGTCTCCAGAGTCAAAAAACGACTCCAGAGTTTAAAAATGTCTCCAGAATTAAAAATGTCTCCAGAGTCAAAAACGTCTCCAGAGTTAAAAAAAAAAATGTGTCCAGAGTCAAAAATGTCTCCAGAGTTTAAAAATGTCTCCAGAGTTAAAAATGTCTCCAGAGTCAAAAACATCTCCAGAGTTTAAAAATGTCTCCAGAGTAAAAAATCTCTCCAGAGTCAAAAAAACGTCTCCAGAGTTAAAAATGACTCCAGAGTCAAAAATCTCTCCAGAGTTTAAAAATGTCTCCAGAGTTTAAAAAAAATGTCTCCAGAGTCAAAAATGTCTCCAGGGACAAAAAACGTCTCCAGAGTTTAAAAAATGTCTCTAGAGTTAAAAATGTCTCCAGAGTTTAAAAACATCTCCAGAGTCAAAAATTGTCTCCAGAGTCAAAAAACGACTCCAGAGTTTAAAAATGTCTCCAGAATTAAAAATGTCTCCAGAGTCAAAAAATGTCTCCAGAGTTAAAAATTTCTCCATAGTCAAAAACATCTCCAGAGTTTTAAAATGTCTCCAGAGTAAAAAATCTCTCCAGAGTCAAAAAAACGTCTCCAGAGTTAAAAATGTCTCCAGAGTCAAAAAACATCTCCAGAGTTAAAAATGTCTCAAGAGTTTAAAAATGTCTCAAGAGTTTAAAAATGTCTCCAGAGTTAAAAAAACGTCTCCAGAGTTAAAAATGTCTCCAGAGTCAAAAAACATCACCAGAGTTAAAAATGTCTCCAGAGTTTAAAAATGTCTCCAGAGTAAAAAATGTCTCCAGAGTCAAAAAACGTCTCCAGAGTTTAAAAAAATCTCTCCAGAGTCAAAAATGTCTCCAGTGTTTAAAAATGTCTCCAGAGTCAAAAATGTCTCCAGAGTCAAAAAACGACTCCAGAGTTTAAAAATGTCTCCAGAATTAAAAATGTCTCCAGAGTTTAAAAATGTCTCCAGAGTCAAAAATGTCTCCAGGGACAAAAAATGTCTCCAGAGTTTAAAAATATCTCCAGAGTTAAAAATGTCTCCAGAGTTTAAAAACGTCTCCAGAGTCAAAAAATGTCTCCAGAGTTAAAAATGTGTCCAGAGTCAAAAACATCTCCAGAGTTAAAAATGTCTCTAGAGTTTAAAAATGTCTCCAGAGTTAAAAATGTCTCCAGAGTTTAAAAATGTCTCCAGAGTCAAAAAATGTCTCCAGAGTTAAAAATATCTCCAGAGTTTAAAAATGTCTCCAGAGTTAAAAATGTCTCCAGAGTCAAAAAACGTCTCCAGAGTTAAAAATGTCTCCAGGGTTAAAAACATCTCCAGAGTTTAAAAATGTCTCCAGAGTCGAAAAATGTCTCCAGAGTTAAAAATTTCTCCATAGTCAAAAACATCTCCAGAGTTTTAAAATGTCTCCAGAGTAAAAAATCTCTCCAGAGTCAAAAAAACGTCTCCAGAGTTAAAAATGTCTCCAGAGTCAAAAAACATCTCCAGAGTTAAAAATGTCTCCAGAGTTTAAAAATGTCTCCAGAGTAAAAAATGTCTCCAGAGTCAAAAAACGTCTCCAGAGTTTAAAAAAATCTCTCCAGAGTCAAAAATGTCTCAAGAGTTTAAAAATGTCTCCAGAGTTTAAAAATGTCTCCAGAGTTAAAAACGTCTCCAGAGTTAAAAAAATGTCTCCAGAGTTAAAAATGTGTCCAGAGTCAAAAACATCTCCAGAGTTAAAAATGTCTCCAGAGTTAAAAATGTCTCCAGAGTTTAAAAATGTCTCCAGAGTTAAAAACGTCTCCAGAGTCAAAAACGTCTCCAGAGTTAAAAATGTCTCCAGAGTTCAAAAATGTCTCCAGAGTTTAAAAACGTCTCCAGAGTTAAAAATGTCTCCAGAGTCAAAAAACGTCTCCAGAGTAAAAAATGTCTCCAGAGTTTAAAAACATCTCCAGAGTTTAAAAATGTCTCCAGAGTCAAAAAATGTCTCCTGAGTATAAAAATGTCTCCAGAGTTAAAAATGTCTCCAGAGTCAAAAACATCTCCAGAGTTTAAAAATGTCTCCAGAGTAAAAAATCTCTCCAGAGTCAAAAAAACGTCTCCAGAGTTAAACATGTCTCCAGAGTCAAAAAACATCTCCAGAGTTAAAAAATGTCTCCAGAGTTTAAAAATGTCTCCAGAGTCAAAAAAACGTCTCCAGAGTTAAAAAAAAATCTCTCCAGAGTCAAAAATGTCTCAAGAGTTTAAAAATGTCTCCAGAGTTTAAAAATGTCTCCAGAGTTAAAATTGCTCCAGTGTAAAAAAAAACGTCTCCAGAGTTTAAAAATGTCTCCAGAGTTAAAAATGTCTCCAGAGTTAAAAACGTCTCCAGAGTTTAAAAACGTCTCCAGAATTAAAAATGTCTCCAGAGTTTAAAAATGTCTCCAGAGTCAAAAAATGTCTCCAGAGTCAAAAATGTCTCCAGAGTATAAAATGTCTCCAGAGTTAAAAATGTCTCCAGAGTCAAAAAATGTCTCCAGAGTTAAAAATGTCTCCAGAGTCAAAAATGTCTCCAGAGTTTAAAAAACGTCTCCAGAGTCAATAAATGTCTCCAGAGTTTTAAAATGTCTCCAGAGTCAAAAAACGTCTCCAGAGTTAAAAATGTCTCCAGAGTTTAAAAATGTCTCCAGAGTCAAAAAATGTCTCCAGAGTTAAAAATGTCTCCAGAGTTTAAAATGTCTTGGCTTTAGGTCTTCCAGATGTTTCCTGATCTTCAGACCGCATTCCTCATCAGTCCAACGTGTCCCCCTTCAGGTCCTCAGGATGCAGCTCCCGCCGCTTCCCATCCTGTCGGCGCTCCTGGTCCTGCTGCTGGCGGCAGGTCGGTGCACGGCGGCGGCCCTGCTGCGGGGGGACGGACGCAGCATGCTGGAGGTGGTGGGTCGGTACCCGAGGACGAGGCCGGAGGCAGGGCTGGCAGGACAGGGGGCGAGGACGGCGGAGAGGGAGGGCCAGTCCCAGCACAGAGCGGGTACGTCCTTAATGACCGTCACTGATTTAGTTACTGGCAGAGGAGGCGGCGGGTCTGCAGGAAGCTCGGTTAACCGTCAGATACCATCTGCATCCCTCTGCGGTCTGTGGGCGCCCTTTGACCTGAGGGGCCGAAGCAAGATGAAGAGCCACGGCCAATTATGAGCCAATAAATGAAATGATTCATCACACCAGTAATCAACAACATAAAACAGAGGCTGTGCTGGGGATAAAAATATGACTGTTAAAATCAGAGAGTTCAAGCTCTTAATGTGAAAATATGTTTGAATTAACACTCTGAGAGTCAACCTTAAAACTCTTCAAACATGCTTCTTTTAGTTTAATTTTTAAGTGTCTTTTAGGGACAGCAGCTGTCATCTCTGTTTCTTCTGTTTCTTCACAGAGAGCCACCACAGAGTCCCTCAACACAAGGACAAGTTCATCATACACCTGACAGGTAAGGACCTGATCCGTGGAGCTCACCTGTGATGGACCATGACTATCTCTGCTGTCAGTCAGGGATGGGGGACTGTAAAGCAGGGAATCATGGGAGAAATTTACCCTCACCATGATGTCATCTTTTGTTATTGTTTTGATGGGGAGCCCCCTGGTGGCAGGACATGCTGAGTGTTTAACAGATTTAAGAGGAGCTGAAGAGGACAACAACATTAAATTAGAGTCGTCTAATTAGAGTCGATTATTTTTTGGGCACTTTGTGCCTTTATTGATAGGACAGAGAGACAGTGGATATGCTTGTGAAGGGGGGTGGGGGGGGGGGGGGGGGGACACTCTGCAAACTGGCCACAGGCTGGATTCGAACCCGGGCCGACAGAAGCATGAATATGGGTCGTGCCTGGTTCCTTACCACGCCGCCAAACCAGCACCCCAGACCTGTCTCATGTTTAATCTGGATTAATTTAGAGTTCTCTCAAACCTGGTTTAATCTGGATTAAATTTTATTCCCCTCAGGTCCTCTTTGCCTTGTCGTTTCTCGGGGGGTCCACATTGGAGGTTTTTGTCAGAGGACTTGTTCTCGGCTGCTCGAGCAGGTCCCGTCTTATCATGCGAGCGAGGAGGCCTGAGAGTCTTCCCTAGATCTGCAGGTGGATCTCATTAAGATGGAGTGTGAGCTTGTAAACAGCATTATTAACGGGACAGATGGTCATAATTAAAATGAGGTCTGTTTTCTGGAGGGAGGAAATTCATGCAGCATGCTTGTAGAACCTGCAGGATTCAGAGGAATTCAACACAAACAGCAGAGAGAGGACTTCAAACCTGTTTGAGCTTCTTCATGTCTGGTTTCAGTTTGTGTTGCAACCTTCAGAGAGAGCAAACATGGCCTCCGCCTTGGGTCCTCGAACTCAAAGATCTGCAGCATCCTTAGACTCTCGGGAGACTCTGTTCTTGTTTCATTTTGTCTGATTCAGGAGTTCTTCTGATTCCTCACCTCATCTTTTAAATGATTTGATGGTTCAAGTGGTGCACTCCCACCATTTTCAGGGCTGCCTTTAACTCCTTGTGTCCCGCCGTCCTTGACCCAGTTAATGGGAAATGGGTGCAGAGTGAAGCCAGTAATACCCCTCCATCCATTATCTCTACTGCTCTCTCAGGGTCACGGGGGTGGGGCCTATTTTACCTGATGGAGGAAAAGGATACACTGGTCACCATAGAGACGGATAACCAATCATGCTCAGACTCACCTAAAGCACCTTAGACTCAGCAGTTACCTAACAAGCATGTTTTTGGTTTGTGGAGGATACTGGAGAAAACCACACATGCACAGGGAGAGCATGTAAACATAGACAGGCCCTGACCAACAAGGGAACTGAACAGGCACATGCACTACCTGCTGCACCACCGTGCCATCAAGGCTGCTAACAATGATGCTCAAAGCTGTGGTCCTTCATATCATCACCAGGGGGCAGCCTCTGTAATAATGTAAGTTTTCATGTTCTCCATGTGCATGAGTGAGTTTCCTCTAGGTACTCTGGTTTGTTCCTTTGCTTTGGTTGTCTGTCTCTGTCAGATCTGTGCTTGGCAGGCAACCAGTCTAGGATTTAAATGTTCAGAGTGAATTACGATCCTGTTCAGAGCCAAACAGTGTGTAAAGCAGTGCAGGTGGGTGGGGCTTCCTTTGATTGACAAGACACATTTGGCCTTTCTCTCCTAGGTCCTCTTTACATCAACCCAAAGTGCAGAAAGCATTTCAACAGACTGTACTACAGCACCAGAGACTGCACAGTGCCTGCCTGTAAGTAAACACACTCTGCCTGATGGTCCTCATAATGATCAATAAATAACTAACAAATAACAACACACACTCTCTGGTCCTCACAGAGACAGATAAACAAACACAGAAACTTTCTGAGGGGAATTTCACAAAACCTAGATTGGGGATTAAGCTGGAATTTTCTATCCTGGATGAATTTAGCTGTGATTTGGTTTCACCAAAGCGAAGGCACATAAGTTACAATGGAGATTTATTCTGAGCTGCTCCCGACCAGGCTAAGAGTCAAACAACACAAATGGACTATAATAACTATAAGTTGTGTATTCAAAAAAGTATGTACCATCGTATCTATTAAAAAAAGTGCTCCTAAGATGCTTGTGCTGAGAAACTGGGCAGTGAACAGGGCTCAATCTGAGAACTATTCATTTGGCCCCAAAGTTCTAGGACTGGCCCTGTACATTATCAGAATATGCGTGCATATACTTTTGTGTGTGTGTGTATAAATATATGTATATATATAGAGAGAGTAATAAATTATAAGCTTATATGTATAGATGTACACGTTTGCGAACGTCATGAAACTCCTTATAATCATTAGGACGCTTCCTTTCTTCCTCCCACTATCGGCTGTATTTAATTGTCATACTAATGCATGTTCTCTCATCTCTCATTGGTTCTTTTCAAAGATTAATATGGATTTACGCTGTAAAAACACTTTGACTGGTTAGTGGATGTATGTTTTAGGCTGCTCACGCATTCAGGAGGTCTGATTTTATCTTCCACCCTTCCTTGCTCCTTATTACAGTGGCTGTATTTATTTTTTTAAGGACATGTGATGTGTTTGACTTCCTGATAAGTTTCCATCTGAAGCTGTTTTTTCATTTGGAGTGAAGTATGCGCATGCGTCTTCCCTGTTTGGATCAGTATATCTGTGATCTACCTCGTGGTCTTTTGAAGAAAACCGTGAACAAGCAGTTATCCGAAATAGTTTCATCTGGCTTGACCAAGCTGCTCCTTCTCATCCTGGATTGGCCTTCATGAAACACATTAAGCCAGCGTGCTCAGAAGGGACTTGGTCAAGCCTGGCTTTAGTTGGTTATCCTGGATCTTAATTCCACTTTGGTGAAATACCCCTCTGGTCCTCACAGAGACAGATAAACAAACACACACACACACACACATTCTGGTCCTCACAGAGATAAGATAAGATAAGATATTCCTTTATTAGTCCCACAGGGGGAAATTCCAAATATACAGCAGCAGGAAACAAGAGAAATATAAGAAAGAAGCATTATTAATGGAAAATAAGGTAATTACAAATCAAATACAGTAAAGTAAAATAGAAATAAAAAATAAAAAAGTATATAGTATATAGTAAGTGGTATATTTACAGTCCTTATGTACATGTTTGTTATTTTACAGATGGTTATGTACATGTTGATATGTAGAGACAGATAAACAAACACACACACACTCTCTGGTCCTCACAGATACAGATACACAAACACACACACACACACTTTGGTCCTCACGGATACAGATACACAAACACTCACACACACACTTTGGTCCTCACAGATACAGATACACAAACACACACACACACACACACACACTTTGGTCCTCACGGATACAGATACACAAACACTCACACACTCTCTGGTCCTCACAGAGACATAAACCCTCTGTGGGTCCTGCTGATTTAGTCACTGGAGCAGAGCTTCGTTTACTTTGGAAACAGTGGGAGGAAAGTATGTCACCGTGCACGTGTGTGTGTGCGTGCACACGCCTGTGTGTGTGTGTGCGTGCGCTGGGACATGTCCTGTCCTGTCGTTGATCTCTAGCGTGCCGCAGCAGCACCTCTTCTCAGGAACACTGACGGGAATCAAACCTTCGCCCGGTGAGGGCTGACTCTGAGCTGCTTTCTTTGAGCATCAAGGTACGGGAGCTGTGGAGGTTCAGACTGGTTTGATCCAACAGGTCAGAGGTCATCTGACGGATCAGGAACTGGTCAGACTTCAGTTAGGCTGAAATCGGGCTCCAAGGAGGTCTGGGGCTCGAAAGCCAGGTCTAAACCACATCCAGGTCTAAGTATGCCTGGCTTCAGGTGTTAAAAACCAGACCTGGTGGATCAGAGAACAGATGAAGACCATCAGCTGAGTCCAGAGCATACCAGAACCAGCTCAGTCCCAGTGACCAACCCCCTGATCCGGATCAGAGATCCAGATCGGGGGGTTGGTCTGGTCTAAAGCTGGAGCAGTGTTGCAGTAATTAGTCCAGACCCTGGACCTCCATCACATGACCTCTGTTCACCGCAGTCATCAGCGCTGTAGCTGCAGGCTAACGGTGCTAAGCTAAGCTAAGTGGTGTGGTCTTGTGACTGCAGCGCTGGCTTCTTTGAACACAAACAGTCTCTAACCGCAGATGAACTCTTTGTTTGTCCTCAGATTATAAACGATGTGCCCGTCTGCTGACTCGATTAGCCAACAGCCCTCGCTGCTCCGAGAGATGAAAGCCAGGAGACACGGTAAGACCAGGAGACGCCGCTGTGAGGTCACAGGACAAACATGACAGCATGTGGACATATTGATGTTTATTTCTATTTCTATTTATATTTATGTAGATTTTGATTTAGATGTATATATTTAAATTTCTGTATATTTATTTATATACATAAATATATGTATAAATACATCTGTATTTGATTTGATTTGATTTGATTTGAAAAACTTTAATGTCCCCTAAGGGCAATTTGGTTTGCAACACAAGTTAAAACATACATTCATACAGCATCTTACATCACAAAAAAGGAAACGTCCAGATACAACAATGTATGTGTGTATATATATACATATATATATATATATGTATACACACATATATATTTATATATATATATATATATCTGTGTGTGTGTGTATATACACACACACACAGATATATATATATATATATAAATATATATATATATATATATATTTTATATTTATTCAAGATTAATTAATTGTCATTCAACTGTATACCAATAGTACACAGCAGAACAAAATTAAGTTGCACCTGGCTCAAGATGCTTAGAACAGAATAACTAATATTTACATATTACAAGAATTTTTATGCACAATGAGGTACTGTGAAATGTTTGTCGTAGAATTGAGCTTTAGTTCAGTGTAGCAGTATGTAATGTAGTGCAAATAGAGAACAGATGCAAATTAGCTAACAGAATAGACTTATATATGCACACATAAACATAACCTGTCTAACCTTATAAAGATCAGAGCATTGGGTTGAAGTTTGTAGCACTGTACAAATTTCATGGACAGTGCAAATTATTAATAAACAGCACAGTGCAGAAAAAAGCTGTTAAACCAGAGTATTGAATGTAACGATACCTTCAAGTTTTTATATACAGCATGGATTAACAGTGCTCCAAGACGATCAGACTAATATTCACTTATTACTTGTATTTCTATATATATTTATATAATTATGTATATTTCTTTTTTCATATAACTGCTGAGCATGTTTCTATAAACTATAAGCTCTGAGCTCACAGCAGCGGACCACATGAGACCAACAGAGAACACGATTCAGACTTTCGAAGATCAGAACATGTCTTTATTCAGATGAGAGACTGTTTTACTCTGTGCTCTCCTGATGCTTGATGAACTTTTCTTCAGACATACTTTAATTTAAGCCATAAAATATTAATTTGACTAAGTTAACTGTCTTTAGTAGATCAAGTGCTGCCAGTGGTCTCACTTGTTAGTTGTGTCCTCAGGTCTCACTGCTTAGTCATGTCCTCAGGTGTCCCTCATGTCCTTTCCTCAGGTATCACTGGTTAGTTGTGTCCTGCAGGTCTCAATCGTTAGTTGTGTCCTCAGGTGTCCCTCATGTCCTTTCCTCAGGTGTCCCTCATGTCCTGTCCTCAGGTCTCACTGGTTACTTGTGTCCTGCAGGTCTCACTTGTTAGTTGTGTCCTCAGGTGTCCCTCCTGTCCTTTACTCAGGTGTCCCTCGTGTCCTGTCCTCAGGTCTCACTGGTTAGTTGTGTCCTGCAGGTCTCACTCGTTAGTTGTGTCCTCAGGTGTCCCTCATGTCCTTTCCTCAGGTGTCCCTTATGTCCTGTCCTGTAGGTCTCACTCGTTAGTCGTGTCCTCAGGACATGACTAATGTTGTTTACAAGCTGGCACTCCATCTTGATGAGTCCCCCCTGCAAATCTGGGGAAGACTCTCGGGTCTCCTCGCTCAGATCTCTGAGGGATGTTTCAGCAGCTTGAATTAAGGAGCTCTGACGGTGAAGGAGGTCCACTGTGTGCCTAATAAAGTGGCCGGTTATTGTATGAAGCAGTTATTGGCTGAGACACTCTTGTCCAAACAGTGTGTTTGACTGTGTCTTCATTATGTAACTCCAGATTTCTCCCTGATGTCTGATGCTTATCTCTAATGATAATGTTTTCAGGCCCTGGCAGCGAGGGACCCGGGCCGTCCCCGGGCCGTCCCCGGGCCGTCCCTCCTCTTACCAAACAGAGAAACCGCGCTGGTTTATTAAAAGACGTCTTTTCGTAGAGAGGCTGAAGTGACGCGGTGAGTGACGCGGTGAGGGCCGGTCATGGTGGTTGGTGGTTCGTGTAGAGCCTGTTTGAGCGTGAGGCCCTGGCTGAAGGTGTCTGTTGTTTGTTCTGATGGTGCCGGTCTCACTGCAGGTCCACCCCAGAAGGTCCTGATCTGAGGATCTGAGGATTAACATCAGGATCTGACGTCAGTGTGGGCGCCAGGGGGCTGCGGGCGAGCAGCAGGTCACCATGAGACCAAAGAAGAAGAGCACAGGCAGAGCATTGTTCTGAGGAAGTGTTTACCCATCATCTACTAAGCAAACAAATAAATAAACCTTTCAAACAAATACAAGACAAACAAATAAATAAATACAAAATCATCCATCATCTACAAAACAGATTCTGTGAAGCATTCTACTAAGAAACGAATACAAACAAACAAACAAACAAGTAAGATAAACAGCGAGGCTGACCACAAACCAAAATAAGTCATTCTGAAGAACCTGAAGGTCAGACTCTAAGACAGCTTTGAATACTTGGTGACCTCTGACCTTTTCAATCAGCATCAGCGTCTCTGTTTCAGGTGGTCGGTCTGAGTGTGTGCAGGTCGAGTCTTATGAGAGTTTTCAGGGTTGTTCCTCAACTTTACCACGACCTTAATTCAATGATGAACTATTAGATAATAAAGGTCAAAGGTCAAGGTCATAACGTTCAGCAGAAACAGTGCCTTAAAGATACAGATGTGTTCTGCAGGTTCAGGCCTGTGTCTGACGGTCTTCCTCTGACTTTGTCGTCTTCAGGCCTACAGTAGACCTCCCATGATTCAGCAGAAGACGTCTCTTAATGTCCGGTCTCTGTCTCTCATTACAGCTGTCTCTGAGGACACAGGAGGAAGAGGAAGAAGATCTTTGCCCTCAGACCTGTGGATCTACTCTGCTCTGCTCAGGTCATTCCCTTCAGCACTCGTCCATCAGCAGGCTGCTTTAACTCCAAGAGTCAAAGTGTGTCCTCAGTGCTGATGTTCTCCTGATGCTTCATCAGAACATGAGAGCCCACGCCCCTTTAGAGAAGGTCTGGGAGGATGTTACAGTGGTCCTGAGGACAAAGACCTGACCTCCCTCACCCAGACCTGGACCCCTCTCTGTGAATATGAGATGTTTCAGGAGGATTGCTTTCAGAGGTTACTTTTCCAGTCATTTGATCTGCTCTTTCTTACGGTCTATCTACAGTTTGATTGGACGGAGCTCCGTCTGGTTGTGATGGTCCAGCCCATGACCTTCACCACAAACACAGGTCAGTGTGTTTGTGGTGAAGGAGCAGGAAGAAGCTCATGTTCTTCGCCAGTTCTGCCCACTTCAAATGCTGCAAACCTGCTTTTAGAATTTTACTATAATTATTTAAAAAACACCCTCACAGTAACTGAACCTGAACCACTGATGACAGTTTGACATCAAACACTGGTGACCTTCTGACAGGACTTCCCCTCTTCTGGTTAAAAACATGACTTAAGGTCCTGAGCTTTCTGTAATACTCCTCAAAAAGCCTCAGAATAATAATATCTCAATGGGACATCAGGGGCCTCATGTTGGTCCTGCTCTCCCTTAAATCAGAGTGAAATCACTTTATCGTCATTACATCAGAGTGACATTAGCTTATTTTGGGTTCCTCGTGCTGTCTTGAAGGATCTGAGCAGACTTTGGGGAGATCTTTGTGGATCCAGGCAAACGGTTTTTAAGGGGAGACAGATGGATGGGCGCTCCAGCGGCTGAAACAGGACGCCGTGGAGGAGGTCCAGGTACTGATCCTCGCTAAGCACTCGTCAAACATGGACCTGGTCTGAACTGAGGAGCTGGGAGGAATGTTCATCCACATGGACCAGGAGGACATCCACCCAGCACCTGCTGTGCATAAGATCTGGTTTTGGAGACTGTGAAGAGCAGAAGGGGAGTGACTTGCGGTGAAGGAACTCCTCCTGCATTTGTTCACGGACATAACCACCAGGCCGCAGACGCCTCATGGACTTCAGTCTTCTCTGGGAGCTCCTCTGCTCTGATCCGTCCTGTCTTTCCTCCTCAGCTGGTCTCTGTGTGCTTTGGAGCCGGCAGCAGACGGACCGTTGGCCCTCACGCTCAGGCCGAGGGGAAAGATGGATTTCTGCTCTCTGAGAGGATTTTAGCGCTTCTGGTGGAGCTCTGGGATTTCCAGGAACACTTGAAGAAGAAAAGTCCTGTTTGATTTAGAAATGAGCAGCGGGACATCTCCTCGGGGACATGCAGCCGTCTCATGTCCTCGCAGACTGAAGGATTTAAGTTTTGGACAAACAGCAGCTGGACATGTTACTGTTGGACTAGTGTCTGATTGGACGAGGGCTAAATAACAGGATTAAGTCGCCTGACTGGGTTTATGCTTTATAATCATTATCATTATTATTATTATTATTACTATTATTATTATTGTTATTGTCATTATTGTTGTTGTTGTGATTATTATTATTATTATTATTATCATTGTTATTGTTATGTCAGCATATTTATATCAGTAAGCAGCAGCTTTGTGTGCAATATGTACATACAGAGAGAATAAAGACTCATGTTTCATATTTAATCACATTTAGACTTTTTATTTCAGCTGCAGCCTGTTCAACGTCACCGTGACGAGACAAACCTGGTTCATACCAACTGCTGTCCAGCAGGGGGCGCAGGCTCAGAGTCTAACTGCAGGAAAGTCTATGGCTGCCACTGAAACTGCAGAAAAATAATAAATTCTGACTGAGCACTGAAAATGAGCCTATAGCTCATAGTTCATAGTTTGTAACTGTGCGTCTACATATTTATCAGCCTTGCTAGAATGTTTATATGAAACAGAGAAGGTCAAAGGTCATGCTGCACCAGGACACCACCAGCCTGCCATGCAGGGCAAAAACAAATAAAAAGTCATGGATCCATCAGCCGATCAGCTGTTGATGGTGTTACACCGTGTCCTGACTGAGTGAGCGAGTCCAATGTCACGCCGCAGCGTGCAGCACCTCCCATCTGCTGTTCACGCTGCGTACGTCTGAAACTGACCTTTAACCCCACTCAGGGGGAGCGGGGGGCGTGGGGGCTCGTCCACAGCTCTGTGTGAGCTCTAGTGTGAAAGTGAAAGTAAATCATTTCTCTGGCAGAGCCTGATGATGCTCCTCTGACTCTGCCCCCTCCAGCACCCCCTCATCCAATCTCACTCCTGCTCCTGCTCCTCGCTCCTGCTCCTGCTCCTTGCTCCTGCTCCTCAATCCTGCTCTTCACTCCTGCTCCTCACTCTTGCTCCTCACTCCTGCTCCTGCTCCTTGCTCCTGCTCCTCACTCCTGCTCTTCACTCCTGCTCCTACTCCTGCTCCTGCTCCTGCTCCTCACTCCTGCTCCTGCTCTTCACTCCTGCTCCTCACTCCTGCTCCTCACTCCTGCTCCTGCTCCTCACTCCTGCTCCTCACTCCTGCTGCTGCTCCTGCTCCTCGCTCCTGCTCCTGCTCCTCATTCCTGCTCCTGGCTCCACGCTCCTGCTCCTGCTCCTGCTCCTCACTCTTGCTCCTGCTCCACATTCCTGCTCCTGCTCCTCAATCCTGCTCCTGCTCCTGCTCCTCACTCCTGCTCCTGCTCCTCACTCCTGCTCTTCACTCCTACTCCTCACTCCTGCTCCTGCTCTTCCCTCCTGCTCCTACTCCTCAATCCTATTCCTTATTTCTGCTCCTGCTCCTGCTCCTCACTCCTGCTCCTCACTCCTGCTCCTGCTCCTGCTCCTACTCCTGCTCCTCACTCCTGCTCCTGCTCCTACTCCCGCTCCTCACTCCTGCTCCTGCTCCTGCTCTTCACTCCTGCTCCTGATCCTCACTCCTGCTCTTCACTCCTGCTCCTGATCCTCACTCCTGCTCCTGCCCCTGCTCCTCACTCTTGCTCCTCACTCCTGCTCCTGCTCCTGCTCCTCACTCCTGCTCCTCACTCCTGCTCCTGCTCCTGCACCTCACTCCTGCTCTTGCTCCTGCTCCTCACTCCTGCTCCTACTCCTGCTCCTGCTCCTGCTCCTCACTCCTGCTCCTGCTCCTGCTCCTCACTCCTGCTCCTCACTCCTGCTCCTGCTCCTGCTCCTCACTCCTGCTCCTCACTCCTGCTCCTTCTCCTGCTCCTCACTCCTGCTCCACGCTCCTGCTCCTGCTCCTGCTCCTCACTCCTGCTCGTGCTCCTGCTCCTCGCTCCTGCTCCTCACTCCTGCTCCTGCTCCTGCTCCTCACTCCTGCTCCTCACTCCTGCTCCTACTCCTGCTCCTGCTCCTGCTCCTCACTCCTGCTCTTGCTCCTGCTCCTCACTCCTGCTCCTGCTCCTGCTCCTCACTCCTGCTCCTCACTCCTGCTCCTGCTCCTGCTCCTCACTCCTGCTCGTGCTCCTGCTCCTCACTCCTGCTCCTACTCCTGCTCCTGCTCCTGCTCCTCACTCCTGCTCGTGCTCCTGCTCCTCACTCTTGCTCCTCACTCCTGCTCCTGCTCCTGCTCCTCACTCCTGCTCCTCACTCCTGCTCCTGCTCCTGCTCCTCACTCCTGCTCGTGCTCCTGCTCCTCACTCCTGCTCCTCACTCTTGCTCCTCACTCCTGCTCCTGCTCCTGCTCCTCACTCCTGCTCCTCACTCCTGCTCCCACTCCTGCTCGTGCTCCCACTCCTGCTCCTGCTCCTGCTCCTCACTCCTGCTCCTCACTCCTGCTCCCACTCCTGCTCGTGCTCCCACTCCTGCTCCTGCTCCTGCTCCTCACTCCTGCTCGTGCTCCTGCTCCTCACTCCTGCTCCTCACTCCTGCTCCTACTCCTGCTCCTGCTCCTGTCAATGTGAAGGAAGGCCACTGGATAGTCAGAAATAAGGGGGGTACCAAAGTCCAGGGTCAATGGGGTCCAGGACCTGCTGATCGGGATCAGCCAGAGTCAGTTTTATGTGTCCAGGATCACCTCTGGTCCGTCTGGACAGTTTCAGCCAGGTCTTCATCGCGGACTGAAGGTGGTTCCTGAACCAGGTGATGGAGGGTTAGGGGCTCTCCATGTCAGGACAGAGCAGACCTGGACTCAGGGTTCCAGGGTCAGAGCCCCTGATGCTGGACCCTCTCTGCCCCCCCCGACCCGCTGCCTGCCCTTCATCTCTAAACAGAGGAAGAGAGAGGGGGACTTACTGATGCTGTTTTTGGTCTTTAAAGGTGTGGGTCCAGTTCCTCTGTCCTTCAAAATCCCAGACCAGGTGGGATCAGTCCTTCAGTCTCTGTGGCGCTTCGTCCTGCTGCCAGGAATAAAATGTGGGTTTATGGGTTTGGAGAGTCCAGGATCCAGGACTTAGAGAGTCCTGAATGGGAAACTTTCCTCCAGAGGCAGAGTAGCTGAAGCAGTGAGTGGTCCTTGTTGAGCTCCACAAAAGGCCCTTTTAGCTCCACTTCAGGTCCCTGTGGTTGGCATGCACAGTCACAAAGGGGTCCACTGAGGTGCAGCAGACCACAGCAGCCTCAGGGGTCAATCACAGCGAGGTGCGTCACCAGGAGAAGGTCTGCGATAAACCAAGGTTTTCATCTGGCAAGAAGGCCGCTAGGTGTCTTTGTGTGGTCTGAGACGAGGGCCTCGTGGTTTTGAGTGGGCATGGAAACTAAAAATAAAACCAACCTTCCTGCAGAAGTCATTCTCCAAAGGTCTGTAAGAAATGGTCTTGGTTTATCCCCAGGCAGTTTTTGGTGTTCCTGCTGTCGTATGTCAGTAAAGGTCCCTGAATAAGTGATCCAAACTGTCCCAGTCTCTGTCAGGGTGCCACTCATTCTTATCCGACCTCAGAGGGTGGAGCTTAACACTGCAGTTTGCTGATTGGTCAGAAGAATCATCACTTCCTGGTCCAGTCCAGAGCGGTTAAAAGAGAGAGTGGCGTCATCTCCATAGACACCAATTGACCAATTATTTGACAGCAATGGTGGATCATGGGAGCCCTTGATAGTTCCAAACAATGCGACCGAGGCAGTAGGATTCCTATGGGGAATGTATGTTTCTCGCATTTATCGAAGGTCTGTTGACAGGTAGGAAGCTACAGTTGATAGTTTAATGATGGTCATTTTACAAGCACGTTCGAATCAAATCAACAATGTAATTTAAAGCATGATCACTTATGAATTTTAAACAAAATATTGATTTTAATGTGCTCACTGGTCTACTTCTTGATGTATCTTACATCCTTGATGAAAACTCTTTTGCACTAGGCCTATGTGGTTAATCTGAAAACAACAGGATTGAATAAAGAACTCGTGTAAGCCATTGTTTTATTGTTTAATTTTCATTTAATATAAGAAAGTATGGATAAGTAGTCAACCAGTAAAAAACAACACACCGCGGGTTGGTTTTCCTACACACAAGCACACATATCTATATATATATATATATATATATATATGTACACACACTATATTTGTATATATGTAAATATATATATACAGTAGATAGATACCATAAATTAGATAAGATATTTCATACTTTAAAAGACAGGTTCTTACATGTTTTAATTTAATAAAGCTAAGTTACAGCATAGGCAATGTCCTTGAAACATCTGACAGGTTTTCCTGCTCAGGAAAATCACAGGTTTCTTCCTTCTTCGTCTGAAATGTTACTACAAAATAAGTCAGTAATTTTCCAAATCACCAACGCTGATGTTATAAACAAGGAAATAAAATGATGTTACAGTATTAAGCAATGTTTGCTAGTCAAGAACATAAAGTAAAGCTAGTTTACTGTCCACATTCTTACTTTTCAGAGGAAATTTCATCAATTTTAAAAGCATTATCGCAATAATAATGTTCCTACACAAGCGCATAGATTATGTGCCACAGTGGAATTTGCCTAAATCAATGTATGAATGTAAAATACTGAAAATATTGGTTAATAATTACCAGAAACCGCGGCTCTGCAGTTCATTTAAATGGCCCGCCAAGCTTTGTTTGGAACTATTCGGCTGCTCCATGAACCACACGACCCTCTGCATTCTGAACCCTCAATGACGCCACTCTCTCTTTCAACCGCTCTGGTCCAGTCTGGTTACCCAAACGTTGTTGAGTCTTCCTGCTCTGTCAAAGCCTCAGGCCTGAGCGGCATGGTGGCGCACGTGCCTCACAGCAAGACAGTTGCTGGTTCCAATCCTGTGTCTGTGTCAGGGTTGCATGTTCTCCCTGTGCATGTGTGGGTTCTCTCTGGGCGCTCCAGCTTCCTTCCACAGACCAAACCATGCTCATTAGGTTGATCTGTGACTCCAAATTGCCCTTACGTATGAGAGTGAGTGTGAGTGGTTGTCTGTCTCTCTATGTGGCCCTGTGATTGGCTGGCGGCTGGTTTAGGGTGTACCCCGCTTCTCGCCCAGTGTCAGCTGGGACAGGCTCCACCCCCATGACCTCCATAAGCAGTGCAGGTGATGGATGGATGATCAGATCTCACTGTGCTGGATCTCGGTTTGCAGTCACTAAACTGACACCATCATGTGTGCCCTGAAGACCAGAACTCAAACCAAACCACACGGAGGACACGCAGCCTCAGAGAGCAGAGGCCCTCAGGGAGGAAGGGTTCTCTAAAGCAGTGTGTCAGCCACCACAGAGGCGCAGGAATCGTGACGGTTCAGCTTCTGTTGGAAGTTTGAGGGTATTTTTTAGTGAAGGTTGATGGTTGCTGTGAGCCGCCATATTCTGGTTTAAATGAACCGTGACCCTGCAGAAAATGACGTTAGCTCTTTAGAGAGGAACAGCTCTAACACTGATTGTTTCCTGGAGTTTATTTTGAGGTGACACCGGCTGGTGTGACTCTGAGGAGGTGAACACGTTGCTGCTGCTGTTGGTTTTGACTGCAGATGCTGGTTTCCTGTTCAAGTGAATCTTTCCTCTCTGCAGCCTGTCAGTGGGCCCATCTGATAAAGAACAGCAGAACGTTATTTCAAACTTTGGCGAGGACACACTGGTGTGGACTCTCACCAGTGTTTATATAACCATGCAGAAGAATCCAAAGTATCTGCATCTGAGGCTGAGAGATAAAGCTGGTATCTCTATTTGCCCTTTTGGAGGTGTTAAACCCAGAACACGTTCAATCATGAGGGATCTTTACTCCTTTGGACATTATTTTAGAGGCATAGATGTGCCTGTTGGACCGGTTTACAGTGGACCTGGTTGTAGTTTTAGCATGACCAGAGGGACCAGCTCTCACCAACACAGGAGGCTTTGAGACAGCACTCTGAACTAAGTAAACGGATACAAACCTTTAATGAGAATATCTCTTAGGACTGGGAAATAACTGAGTCTCAAAGTCGTCTTTTGTTGCAGCTCCCTGTGATCATAAATACTGAGATAAAAAGATGACTGAGGACAGGCTTCACTTCTTTTCCTCCTTATAGACCAAGACTTTAGAGCTGCTACCTGAGCCAGGTTACCTTTTGTGAAAAACATTTTCATTCTTAATGGGACTTTAAAAAAGGTCAAAGAAATAACCCAGCTTAATGTACAGTATATCATCACTGTCAAGCAAAAACCTCAATTTTTTATGATCCTTTTTTTCATAACTCAGTGCTGTTGGTCATCATACATGTGGTTGAGTTTTATAAACATTTAACCAAGTTCAAGTACAGAAATATAATTTAGATGACAGATGGTTGGATGGACTGTTGGATGGATGGTTGAAAAGTTGGACTGTTGGATGGGCAGATGGTTGGATGCTGACACAGTCTAGTCTCAGACTATCTCATATGTTTTGGTTGCTCTTTGGTCCTTAGACTCTCAGGCTGCACTGAGCTGTGTATGGGGCCTCATGATGCCCGCGGGCCTCTGGTTGCCCATCCCTGCCTCTGCAGCTGTGACAATAATGATAATGATATAATTACAGAGGATTCCTTTAACCAGCTAATGATCCGTCTGTCTGTCTGTCTGTCATCAGGTAAACTGTCAGAGTGCAGGTGTGTGCAGGTGTGTGTGGGTGTGTTTGTGCGTGTGTGTGTGGGGGTGTGTGTGCAGGTGTTTGCAGGTGTGTGCAGGTGTGTGTGCAGAGTTGTTGGCTGAGCTGCTGCAGATCTGGTTTGACTGCTAACACTCCGTGTGGCCTTCTGCTGAGTAGAAGAACATCATGAGGCTCTTGGTGTGAATCTGAACTTGATGAGAGGATCCATGACCACAGTCAGCGCACAGGTCCACAGCTCCATCTGCAGACCCCGTTACTGTCCTCCTCCTACAGACCTCCAGAGAGCAAACTGTCTTCTGCTGCAGACAAACATCTCAGACCTGGACACACCAGCCCAGAGACCTGCTGACATTCTTCTGCTCCTCAGTTCTTCTGTCTTCAGAGATGAGTCTCTTCTTTTCAGGAGGTCTGGCTCCTTGGACACTAATCCTCCATGAAGACCTCCATCCATTGACCAGACCACTGACTTCACTGGTCTTCATCCTCTTTTCTCTGCAGTCCATGACCTGCGTGTTGATCAGTGAAGGAAGGTGTCCTCTTACTGATTCATATCTGGACCTTCACAGATTAACCCCAACCCCCACCCCCATCTCTGCAGCTCACATCTTCCTTCAGTTCAGCAGGAGTTTGTGAATCTGGCAGCTCTGGGTTCACATGATATCAGGGGACTGTTCGTCCTCATGACTCCACACAGAGTCTTATTTTCCTCTAACCTACTTTCTTTTTTGTGAGGTCTCTATTTTTGTCTACTCATCTGCTCCAACCCCGAGATCATTTTTTATTTGGAGCTTTAATAACAGCTCTTGTTTTTCCTTTTCTGTCCAGGGTGTTATTGGTCGTTTATGGAAAAGCTGCCCAAAGCGGTTCATGATGATGTTGTTGGATAATTAGACTGAACAATTCAGCCAGGGCTGGTTTTAGGAGTTTGGAGGCCCTGGGCCTATTAAAAGATGATTATTCTGTATTGATTTTCAATAGTGTTTAATTCTTCATTGATTATTTAAAGAGTTTAAGTCTTTATTGATTTTCTAAAGAGTTTAAGTAGTTAATGATTTTTAACAGTTTAAATATTTGTTGACTTTAAAAGAGTTTCAGTCTTTGTTGTTTCTTTATATAATTTACTAAAGTGTTATGACATGAATAAAATGAGGACCTGGAGGAGGAGCAGGGAGGTGACTAACACATGAAGCAGGCACTGACTAATCCCTGATGAAGGACACCTGAACATCTGCCAAAGCCGCCCTACTACTGAGCACACACCCACACAGGTGCACGCTCACGTGCACTTTAAACAAACAGTGTGTGTGTCCAACATTCCTGGGAGTGCATGTTTGAGTGAGGGCTCTGCGTTTATGTGAGCGTGACCGAATCCTCATGAGAGCAGATGTTTTGTTGTCTGAGAGGACACGGCATGTTTATTAGATGTTTCCTGAGGGTAACCATGGAGACAGACCAGGTGACTTCACCTGGACCTGAGAGGAAAAAATCCTGGAGAGGTGAAGGTCCCTGTCAGCTCCTCCTGTCCACTCCTGAAGGTCCGTGTCCACTCCTGAAGGTCCATGTTTACTCCTGAAGGTCCATGTCCACCCCTGAAGGTCCACGTTTACTCCTGAAGGTCCATGTCCACTCCTGAAGGTCCATGTTTACTCCTGAAGGTCCATGTTTACTCCTGAAGGTCCATGTCCACTCCTGAAGGTCCATGTCCACTCCTGAAGGTCCATGGCATCTTCATGGAAAAGGTCTGATGTCTTCATGCAGACTAGTGTTACAGTGTATACCATGACTCTTCATCTGCCTAACCTCTGACCCTGGACCCTTGTTGTCCTGTAGCAGGCGTGGTTCATAAATGGGTTAAAGGTGGTTTTAGGGGCACTGATTTTGAAGAACCTCATGAGACCTTCAGGAGGACCTGGAAGGCAGTCACCAGAGTGAGGAGGTGAGGCTGGTCTTCAAACTCTTAAGTCCTGTTGATGGTTTCTAATGATCCCTGATGTTCTTGGATGAACGTTGGAGGAGAACATGTCCTCTCTGATCATGTCAGACTTCAGGTGATCCAGATCAGACCAGGATGTTGATGCAGCTCACGCTGAGGGACTTCTTTACATCATCAGAGTGAGAAGGTCCTTCAGGTTCAGACCTGGTTTGGCATCTGAACTCATTTTTCATGTCCTCGGTCTTCCAGGTGTGACCCTGAGGGGTCCTGGGGAGCGGGACTCTCTGGGCCCACATGAAGGGGTCCTAAAGTAAAACCTCGGACTGCAGGAGCAGGAAGTGTCTTTGACTGTAGACCTCAGGCAGGCTTAAAAAGACCAGGAGCCTGAAGTGTCCTCAGAGCCTGGGTGGGCTGGAGCTCTCAGAGTGAAAACACATTAGGAAGATGGATGGCTGCAGAGGCCTGATGTTTATCCTGGAGTTCTTGAAAGACAGAAGACGGATTAACGAGAGAGGAGCAGATAAAACCAGAGAAGAAGAAGAACCTCCAGGTGAAGAACATAAGATTATCAGACTTTATCCTCCTGTTTTCTGATCCTTAGTTTTTTCTTTTCTCTCCTGAATCGCGGTTTTATCTTCATCCCTCGCTTTAGCTCTTGTCCTGGTCTAGAGGAGAGAGAAGTCGTCCTGCTGCACTCAGGGACACCCTCAAGGTGAGTCCTGCACAGGTTCAGCTCCCCCTGCTGGCTGACTCAGGTATGAGCATAAACTCTGTTTGGGAAAGTTACGACATGACAAATGATTTTACTAATCACCAATTAAATATTGATTTTAGAGTTGCCCTGACATGATTGATGAACTTGAATATGATTTTAGTCAAACTCAGAGGACAAAGACTCCTTTTAAAAGATTCAAAAATCGATCAGTTGTTGATTTAATCAGCAAAAATCACAGGTTCTTCAGATACGTATGCAGTGCTTCTGAGGAGAGAGGTCTGACCCTCTGGTCCAAACACTTCAGAGCTTTTTCTACACTTTGAAGCTCTCTGAGGGGAAACATGTCCACTGTCCAGCTGCCAAAGGACATTTACACATAATCAGCAAAGCTGTCTCTAATGAAGTGGACACAGCACTCAAGACTTCAGCTGCTTAGTTACAGCAGGGAAGGTTTACTGACTATTAAGAATTGTTTTATGAAGGTTTTTATTTTAGTTTTTACTGAATCCTTCACCAGAGTCTCACACAGACAGAAAAGTGCTGCTCTGTCTCTTTATATTGATATTTTAATGCTGTCCCAGCAGATTCTGGCAGCTTTCTCCACGTATGTCCAGACATCATCTATGACGCTTATCACCGCTTATCACCGTTTACCAGTCAAAAGCCAATCACAGGGCCACATAGAGAGACAGACAACCATTCACTCTCACATTCACACCTAAGGACAATTTAGAGTCACCAATCAACCTAATGAGCATGTTTCTGGGCTGTGGGAGGAAGCCTGAGTGCTCGGGGAGAACCCACAAATGCACATGGGGAACATGCAAACCCCACACAGGAAGGCTCTGACTGACACAGGGTTTGAACCAGAAACCTTCTTGCTGTGAGGCAGGTGCACCACCACCATATAGGCCTCCATTAATCCAACACATTTCTTTAACATACTGGAGCGCCACATTAAGGTGGAGGGTGGGCCACATGTGGCCCCCAGGCCTCCAGTTGGCCCCCTGGCTCGGGCAGTCTGCAGGAGTTTTGGGTTATTCACACATCAACGTGTAGAAGCTGAGACATCAGCAACATCCCCATCCCTTTGTCCTGACCACTCCAAACGTCTAGATCTCCTGAAACCCTGATCCAGGAGGAGGAGGACCTCTCCCCTGTGCCTCTGAGCCAGATCAGACCAAGTCCTGGACCTGCTTCTGTGTCTCTGAGACCAGAACAGCAGGAGCAGCTGTGTTCAGACTGAGTTTAGAGTACACAGATTCCAGTCGTGTCTTCTGAATTCTCTGCATGCTTCTGCTGAGCAGCAGCTCTGATGTTTCCTCTCCGAGCAGTAAACATGCTGAAGCTCCTGGAGGAGCATTGGAGATAAGAGCTCCAGGAGGACCAGCCTGCTCCTGGTGCAGGTCTACACATGAATACCACACAGACAGAGGAGGGAAACTCCCTCACAGGCTGGCGTGGTCCAGATCACTGATGGACAGAGGAACCAGCAGAAGGTCACAGACTGCTGAGGCGGTCAGGGGAACAGCATGATGCCCCCTCTGTTACCCTCTGCTGTTAGCAGAGGGTCCCACAGCCACAGCACAGGTCTGCAGACTTTGTCAGAGGACATCCAGATGTCTAACTACACAATGACTGATGTCCCCTTAGAGACGTGGACATTTTATCAGGGTCACTTTCCAAAACTGCTGCTCTGGACTCCACTAAAGTTTGAGATAAGTTCTGAAATACAGAGATTTGCCCACCCCTGTCAGAGGGTATAGGGTTAGATTCTAATTCCCCAAACAGGGGCCCAGCAGAAACAGTCTGGGACCACTGCCCTGACGAGGACCCTCCCCACTAACATCAGTAATGTCAGGATGCTTGAGCCAGCAGCAGACCAAGCCCACAGCTATGGCCCAGTGTTAATTTAGTTTTAGTCTTTTGCCTAAAAATATCTTTTAGTTTGAGTCATAATTTAGTCTCTAAATTGTTTTAATTTTAGTGTAGTTTTAGTTGATGAAATTTCACAACATTTTAGTCGATGAAATCTGCTGTAAATTTAGTCGCCTAAAATATGAAGTGTAAAGGGTAAGGCATTTTTATGTTTCCTTGAATTTCTGAAGTCATGTTTTACACTTGGATAAAATCAAACATCTAATAACCCTTTACTGAATGCTAGTAAAGTCTGAATGTATAAATGAACAGAAACAAATTGAACTTTTGTGTGAAATGCAGTCACCTTTATTTAGGCTACCTGGCAGAGCATCTCAGTTACAATACCAGAACTGACAACAAACAGTGAACCTGCTCTACATGAATATATCAATTCATAAAGAGAGGAGCTCTGATTGGATCGCTCCACAACTTATCCCACCACCACCAAGCTAAGGCAGCTGTGATTGGATGTCCCTCTGAACTCATCCAACCTTTCCACACAACCAAAGTAGCTGTGATTGGATATATTCCTAACTTGTCTCTACTTTCTACATGACCAAATTAGGTCTGATTGGATTAAGTCTCTGTCAAACATTTTAGTCTAGTTTTTATTTGTTGATGAAAATGTCAGTTAATTTAGTTTGAGTTTTTGTCCATGTGCACTTGTTTTTATTAGTTACTGTCTAGTTTTCATCAGGGGAAAAAAGGTTGCTGATGAAAACTATGAGTCCCCCTGAGAAGGGCCTAAAAACACTGAGCGCTGCAGCATCAGGAGTCCAGGTGGTCTGTGGCGCCCCCTCAGAGGGCTAACTCAGCCTGAGCTTTGGTCTAGTGGTCTTGCCCCAGACCTGCACTCTGATCAGGACCTGAGGCCCTGATCCACCTCTTCATGCTGGTCCAACCCTCTCCGCCTCTTCAGCCCGCTCATCATCATCATCATCATCATCATCACACATTAACATTACCCAGAATCCCCTTGGCACCCGCTGGGGGCGACCGCATCTTGATTCCCGGCTGATGTGCTGGTCACGGCGGGCCTGAGAGTGCCGTGGAGACATGTGACTGTGGTTCTATAAAAAGAAGGAAGTAAACACGAGGCTCCTCCGGGCCAGCGGCCTCGCGCTCTTAATCTCATTAACATGGCCGCTCGCCCTGATGTCACGGGACAAACATCAGTCCTGCTGTGAGGGATCAACCAATCAGACGCTTCCCAGAGAAGTGTGAGCGCTTAGAGCAGATTTAAGGCCTTGACCTCATTACACATCTATGAGCAGGTGTTGGGATCATGGAGGTCAGAGAAGGTCATGGTTATGGTCTGGAGGATCAGAGGAGAGGCATTAAGAGCCATGACACAGCAGCAGGTCACACTCTTGAGAAACCTCAGTGACCTCAGGGGGCCTTCAACTTTTCTTTAGGAACCAGACAGAAGGACGGCTACAAAACTCAGGACTTTAAAATCTGCAGTCCCTCCAGTGCCCACTAGAGGCTGGATACTGCAGTGAGTCTTTCACCATAGAGCCCCACATTTGGCTGGATTTTAGGCCCTTTTAGAGCCATTTCAAGCACACCTTAGGCCCATCTCAGGACCATTTAAGAACTATTTTAGGCCCATGTAAGAGTCATTTTACGCCTATTTAAGGCCCCATTAGAGCCTTTTTAGAGCCATTTCAAGCTCATTTTAGGCCCATCTCAGGACCATTTTAGAACTGACTTAGACCTAATTTAGGGCTATTATAGGTCTATTCAAGGGACATTTTAGAGCCATTTCAAGCCCACCTTAGGCCAATTTTAGGACCATTTTAGAGCTATTTTAGGCCCATTCTCGGCCTTATCTGGTGAATTAAAGGATCACAGCCTGCAGTTCTGTATTGTATCTAGATGAATGTGTTGGTGTATATGCTGCAAACAAAATTGGCCCCCGGGGACATTAAAGGTTTTCTAAGTCTAAGTTTCTGTCTGTATGATCTATTTGGTCTTAGTTTGATTATTTTTCTGCTCTCTACTCTTTTTGAAAAGTCCCTTTTTATGTCAGAGAAGTCACAAACTGCTTCTTTAAATGGTTTAAGCTTGTTAATAATCTGCATTTGTCTGCTGGGCTGTATTTCTCCCACGCCTCGGCTCTCCCATGCCGGCCCGTCGGCCTCCATTTTAAACCACAGCCATTATGATCATTACTGATGTTTTTTTAATCATTAAACCGTTAATTATTCCAGCTTGTTTCAGAAGAAACACAGACTGTGATTGTTTGATAGGTCTGTCAGTATTCCCCTCGGGCTCTGCTGCCTGCTGACCTTTGACCTCCCCATGGTGAGCGCTTTATGTCCCCACAGAGGGATGAATAACGAGGTCGGCACCATCAGCGTGAGAGAACATGGCTGCAGAAACATGAGAATATTCCTGCTCAGCTGAACTCAAAGACACCTGCTGCATTTATATAAGAAGGCTGATGGAGTATGAACAGACAAACTTTCCCTCAGGCTGAAGCTAAATGAGGTTGGGACAAACAAAGAGGAGTTTATTTGTTTGTATGTTTCAGAGGGTTAAAACCCTGTGTGTGAAGTCCATCTGAGGAGCAGTTTGTTCCCAAACATCGGAAATCCGTCTAATTATATCTTTTGATGATAAACAGCAGAGACTCTGTTCCATATATACTGGGACATTTTATCACAGGACGCTTGCACAACAAGGAAGAATTCCTTTAAGATTCAATCTGTATGGTAAATGAATTTTCTGCATCATCCAACACAGAGAGACTTTATGAGCCCAGCAGGATGCAGATGGTCGAGGAAAATCCAACTACAAACTGATTGTGGTCTTTAATTCACTGACAGCAGGTTCAGGATGAGGTTTGAAGATGGAAGCTCAGCATTGGTTAAATAATTGAAATATTGTCCGTAAATTCAGGGTAAATTAAATCTGAGGGAAGCATGTCTTCTGTGGAGACGTCTCCAACTCTCATGTCGGATTCTGATGAAAACAACATGGTTTTATTTAAATAAAAAGTGATTTAACTTCATAGCTGTTAATGCAGCTGTATGCTTATATATTAATGCCACATCAAAATGACATTATTACTGCTTTATAGTTAAGCTGTTGTTAAATGGGAAGAAGTCTCTAATGTGTGGGGACAGTTTCTGCCACTGAAGAAAAGTAATAAGAATTCAATTTAGACATTAATGAAGGATATAAATCTATTCTTGGGTCATAATCTGGTGATAAAGGTTAAAAATATGAGATATAAAATTATTATGAGCATCTAAGTTATGTATAAAATATTATTGTGAAGTTTGCCATCTTTTATGGCTGGTTTGATTTTTTATTTATAAATTTTATCTATTTCTCCAATAACTATGACATTTTATTTCGTAATCCTCTCTTTTATATGTAATAATATATCAACTACGCCCTATAATCACAGTTTACTATCTTATAAATTTGGCTCCCAATGAAAAACATGTTTTTCATCAGAAATATGATGCTTCACTGCAAATCTATGATTTATTTGTAATGATCATGAATTTTGTTATAGTCATAATGACTTCTTTTTCCATGATAATGACACTTATGACCTGTCAGCTCAGGATTTTTGATGCTTTAGCCACTGATTGTGAATTTTAACGCAATATCATTTAGTACAGTGGCCCTTAAGGACAATGGGAATAAACATTTCAAAAAACACAAATACATTTCACAAAACACAGAAACATTTCTCAATACACAAAAACATTTCAGGGATCATGAATTACGTTTCAAGAAACTGAAAAGGGTGGGACCATGCTACTTGTCTCCGATTGGCTTAACTGAAACACATCAGGCATCAATCAATCTTTATTTGTATAGCACCAATTCATAACAAGTGTTATCTCAAGACACTTTACAATAGAGCACAAAGCTCTTCATTCAATGGATACACATATATGCATGGATACATATATACATTATAAAATACACATATACATATATATACAAATATATACATCCAACACCCAACATGAATCCATATAGCCAATCATGAATCCCTCCATCATGGCGGCAAGAAAAAACCTTCTGTTAAGCAGCAGGAAATCTTGAATGTGGACCCCAGTCTCATGATGAACAGCAAATCCACATGATGCTGTGTTGGGTGTGTGGGCAAAGGGAGGGAGGTAAGTGGAGACAAGTGGACTAAAGTAAGAACTAAAGTTAGTGACAGATCAATGGACCAATCATAGACCTGTCGTCGTCAAATTTGTTTCTGCTGAAAACAAATTTATTAGAGGAGGGTCCTCATGTCTGTGTGGTTGTGGTGATAATTTTATAGAAGTATACTCAATAAAAGTCTTACTGAAAATAAGAATTTATGGTAGTGACACACTCATGGGTGCCCAAACCACAAGTGCATCCCTACCATATTTGTCTCCGTTAAGTATAAATGTATTAATGGTAGACCTCTTGAGATGTGACACCTCATTTTCAAGAGGGATCTCATGTCCATGTGGAGCTAGAGATAGTTACTATAGATGTGTCAACCATGGATAGAAAGATCATGTTAATGTCTACATTAACAGTTATAATGATTATGAACTGGAATGAGATGGCCAAATATGTGTTATGTCTGTAATTGTAGTTATTGAGGCTTCGTGACTCCACAGCAGCAGGCAGTCTACACCAAGGATCCCAGACCACCTAAAAGACCAGAGCCAGAGACGAGTACAGGAGCAAACAGAAAGGGGCAGAGGCAGATATGGAGAGAGAGTGTGAGAGAGAGAGGGATAGAGCCCAGTGTGCCAGATCCCCCCGGCAGTCTAAGCCTATTGCATCTTAACTATGTGTCTAAACTATGGACTATGAGCTGGTCCCTAACTGAAAGCTTTATCACAGAGGAATGTTTTAAGTCTAGCCTTAAAGGTAGAGAGGGTGTCTGCCTCCTGAACCGTGGTCGGTAAATGGTTCCAGAGAAGAGGAGCCTGATAACTGAAGGCTCTACCTCCCAGACTACTTCTAGAGACTGATGGTACCACGAGCAGGCCAGCATTTTGGGAGCGTAATGTTCTAGAGGGGTTGTACGGCACTACAAGCTCTTTGAGGTAAACTGGTGCCTGTCCACTGAGAGCTTTATAGGTGAGAAGAAGAATCTTGAATTCTATTCTACATTTTATTGAAGCCAATGCAGAGAGGCTAATACTGGAGTAATATGGTCTCTTCTCCTAGTTCTAGTCAGTACACGTGCTGCAGCATTTTGGACCAGCTGAAGCGTCTTAAGCGACTTACTGGGACAGCCTGAAAGAAGAGAATTTCAACAGTCCAGTCTAGGCATCACTCTAATATTATTTCCTGTTTACACTGGATACTGCTACAGCACAGCCAGTGCGTTTTCCAGGATGGAAGAGGAGCTTGCCTTGATAGAGCTATACTTCAACAAGGGACAAGCGTATAGTGTGATTCTAGAAATGCTCTCCACATATCATGACATACATACATATATCTATTGGGACCCTTAAATCACGCTTAAAGGACCTCGGACTACAGAGAAGAGGTGGCTTTTCTTCATTGATGGCTGTTAGGAGGGCAATATCATCAGAGCTGCTGGGACCTGGACTACTGTTTGGATACCGAATGATGTGGATTACTCTGAAGCAGAAACATGGTCTGCGTGTCAAGAGGGAGACCGTCATGCTCCGGCAGTTGAATCCACGCGGGGCCCTGTTGTTAGCACATCACAGGTTTATCCGTCGTACTTTTCATTCAATGGGTCCAACCTACCTGTGGCATGTAGACGGGTCCGACAAATTAAAACCCTTTGGGTTTGTGAAAATGGACTGTTTAGTCCTCGCCTGAACCATGTTAAGCTCATGTTTACACCCAGGAGCAGCACAGTAGTGTCCCCTCTTTTTTCTTCTCTACTCTCTTGGCTCACAGTCTCCATCGTTCTCTGTTTTCTCTTTCTATCATTTCTCACTGTGATGCTCGAGGCAGGTTCGCAAAGCCAACCAAAACTTACATTAGTCACGTTTGTTTTATAATTATTGATAAGAATAGGAATCTGTCTGGTGAATAATGTTAATTTGGTCGACTGTTTCACTTATAAGTCAGCTTACCCTTGTTATAGTATCAGTTTTTACACAACCAATGAGCTGCTGTCTGAACTTTACTGTATGCAGGTTTCACTAATTAGATTTTACTTTAACCAAAAATGCCTTTTTAAACAGAGGTTAACAAGAAACCAGAGGGTCTAAACAGTGCTGATGTTATAATTTGTTTATCAAACATAAATGTGTTTAAAAAATAGCTTCACATCACAAGTATTGAAGCCACAAATACCATTTTTTCCCTGGGGGATCGACTGGAATCTTTTCCATTTCAATAAGTAATGCAGGATTGGGGAGGTTTTAAAGGCACCACAGCAATGCCTCAGCGCCTTGGCTTGCAGGACATCCAACCTAGTTAAAGCTGTTTTTGATGCAGCACCATATACAATACAGCCATAATCTAGTACCAATCTGATCATGGCTTGATATATTAGCAGCAGAGTTTCTCTATCAGCCCCCAACTCACACCCGTCAGGAAGTTTACTTTTAAAGCCAAAGATGACAAACTTAGTCTTGGACACTGAGATCCTGAAACCCACCCAAACTTGTGGGGTTCTTTCTTTTAAATAATCCTTTATCCAATTAAACATTCGTCCCCTTACTCCTAGATCATAGATTTTAATTAGTAGTCCCTCCTTCCACAGAGAGTCATACGCTTTTTCAATATCCAAGAACACACTCACCACTGCCTCTTTATTATTACGTAAATGTCCCTTTGATATCATAGTCTAATATCACAACAGACTCCATCATGGACCGTCCATTCCTAAAACCATTTTATTGCCCGCTCTGTTCACGCCGTAAACCCATATTCTGGAAATGACTTTCAAGAATGGCATAAGTTTGTCCAATCAGAGACAAATACTATAGTCCCACCCTTTCGGGGTTTCTTGTAATGTATTTCATGATTCTTGAAATGTTTTTGTATTCTGTGAAATGTTTTTGTGTTTTGTGAAATGTATTCATGTTTTTTTTAAATGTTTTTGCATATTGTAAAATGTTTTTGCACTTTTTGAAATGTTTATTCCCATTGTCCTTCAGGGCCACCGTAATTTTACCTTATAAATACTATATACTGATTATTGAATCATCGTGTCCTCCTGTCCCATGAGAATTACTTTTATTTTTTATTAATTCTTTTAATATAACTTATTGAATTTCAACAGAACAAAGTAAACACACAAACAAAGAAACAAAAACAAAATGATAATATGGCTACAAGACTGGATAAACCATAAACTACAATGTTTTGTGACATAGGTTTTTAAAAAATAAGGACACCGTGAAGTCCTGTGAAGTGACCAAACTTGTGGGCTTCAGATGCTCTTATGTTCATTACTCAAGATCCAAAAATGCTCCAGTTGTCCGCTATATTATTTACATAGGTCCAAACTACAGTCCAGTCCCAGCCGTTTCATTGGCTTCTTCCATTTCTGCAGAAAAAGACGAGTCCTTCCGTCAACATGGTGTCCAAGCTTTACCAAGGTGACAACCTCTGAGGTCAGGGACTTCCACAGTGTAACAGCCGGAGGGTCATCCATGATCCACTTCACCATTACTGCCTTCCTTGCCATCATCAGAAGGGACTGGACTGCTTCCTCATTTTTCTGAAGAGAATCAGGAAACTTTCCAAGTGAACAAAGAAGTGGACTCACTGACACCTGCTGGGTAGCTGAAACGGCCACTTCTGCACAAACTGTCCTCCAGAGCATCTGAACCTTCTCACATTCCCATAAACATACTTTTACATTGTTATCACTTATTATTCAATAATCTGACTCGCTATAATTATGACCTTTTACTTCAAAAATGTCTTGGTTAATGATAAATTATCTTAAAATAATTCATTGTTAGAGGTAGTGGAAATACGAATTATTATAATAGATTTTACATTATCTTTAACATGTATTAATTAGAGAACTACGGTCCCTTAAATGCACCTTTAGATTTCGAGACTTTAGAGAGTTTCAGGCTTCTCCTTTGCAGTTGGGACAGCAGGATATTCATGGTTTAATTAAGTTTATCTATAAACTCCTGTCCTGCCTGACAGACTGAACTCAGGGTAAATTCACCTCAGGGTTCGGGAGCGCGCACAGCTGACGCGGCAGGTGTTTCCGGCAGATCGCGGTTCTCTCGCGAGACAAGAGGGGCAGGTAAGGCGGAAGTGAGTTAAAAATAGGATCGGAGACCCACCTGAGTCAGGTGAGCAGACGGACAGGAGAAGAAGACAGAAAAGTAAGTTTATTTAACTCTGAATTTAAATATTTTAATCTCCACGGAGCTCTGATGACATCATGAGTGTATTTGAGAGTCAGTGACGTAGTGACGCACAGGGGCACCCGACAGCACGGACACCAGCTGCGACAGAACACCGGTTCAAACCAGTCTGTCTGTCTTTAGCCTTCAAACCTCTGCTCAGAGTGATCCTGGGATCTGAGTTAAAAAGGTGGAGGTGCTTCAGGATGTTTGATTAGTTTAGTTTTTAGGTTTTAAAGAGGCTCAAGGTGACCAGTGTCTCTAATGTTTACTGTGACTATACTTTAGAAGACGAAGCTTCACTTCAGGGACAGCTCAGGGGAGGCCGGGGTCGGTTATCACACTTTGTTCCCTCTCAGGAGGAATGAAAGTTTCATGTTCGCCCACACACCGCCATGTTGTCACTCTACAACATGTTTCCTCCATTTCATGACCACATGCACATAGATTCAGGTATCCCAGGTATGCAGACACAGGTAAACGGGTAAACAACAGGATGTTTGTTTGTTTGTTTGTTTGTTTGTTTACTTACTAACGTGCTCAGCAGACGGCGTCTTAACCTCCTGTCGAGGCGTCCTGTGACTCTTGTGTAGAAGTCCCTAAAGACAAAGATGGAGGATTATCATCCATAATGGATCACACACGGCTGTTGGCATGGCAACCATCCCTCACAGCTCGTTAACATTGACGAGCTCTCATTATCTCAGATCAGGTCAGACTCCAGGCCTGTGATTGGTTAATTAGTCATTGGTATGGAGGCGTGGTGATGGTGACAGTGATGATGTCATCGTGGTGGTTACAGCTGATCGTGTTTCTGTTATTAAAGGATGAATGAAGTGATTAACGAGGCAGTTTAGGTCTGAAGAGACGGGAATTCATCCAGACTCAGATCTGAAGAACCAAGAGACACAATCTTCATCAAATACTTAACATTTCACATGAAATATTAAACATTTGTTTTTTCACATGGCAGCAGCTCCATGCATTCAGGCTTGTAGACGTGCTCTCTGGGCTACAGTGTCTAGTTGGTGTCAGAGGTCAGAGGTCAGAGGAGAATGATCAGAGCAGTTGGATCTCAGTCCAGTAGAGCAGCTTTGGGATGTGGTGGATCAGGAGATTCTCATCATGGATTTTCAGCAGCTGTGTGATGCTGTCATGGAGATATGGACCAACTTCTCTGAGGGACGTTTCAGGTCCTTGAGGAATGAAGGAGCTCTGAAGGTGAAGGAGGTCCAACGTGGGACCAGAGAGGTGTCCCTAATACAGTGGCTGGTGAAGTCAAGGTCTGACCCACTTGTCTGCAGCTCCTGGACCGCTGTTGGCCCTCATTCATGTAGAAAAAACCTGCTGTGTGGAGATAATGATCGCCTGACCCATGTCTGAGTCCTCTCTGAGCTCATCACCTGATGTCAGGACATCGGCCTGAAGGTCAGACTCACCTGAAGGTCAGACTCAGCCCTGACTCTGTCCTCACCTGAAGGTCAGACTTAGACCTTACTGTCCTCACCTGAAGGTCAGACTCAGCCCTGACTCAGTCCTCACCTGAAGGTCAGACTCACCTGAAGGTCAGACTCAGCCCTGACTCAGTCCTCACCTGAAGGTCAGACTCACCTGAAGGTCAGACTCAGCCCTGACTCTGTCCTCACCTGAAAGTCAGACTCAGCCCTGACTCTGTCCTCACCTGAAGGTCAGACTCACCTGAAGGTCAGACTCAGCCCTGACTCTGTCCTCACCTGAAGGTCAGACTCACCTGAAGGTCAGACTCAGCCCTGACTCAGTCCTCACCTGAAGGTCAGACTCAGCCCTGACTCAGTCCTCACCTGAAGGTCAGACTCACCTGAAGGTCAGACTCAGCCCTGACTCTGTCCTCACCTGAAAGTCAGACTCAGCCCTGACTCTGTCCTCACCTGAAGGTCAGACTCACCTGAAGGTCAGACTCAGCCCTGACTCTGTCCTCACCTGAAGGTCAGACTCACCTGAAGGTCAGACTCAGCCCTGACCCAGTCCTCACCTGAAGGTCAGACTCAGCCCTGACTCAGTCCTCACCTGAAGGTCAGACTCAGCCCTGACTCAGTCCTCACCTGAAGGTCAGACTTAGACCTTACTGTCCTCACCTGAAGGTCAGACTCAGCCCTGACTCAGTCCTCACCTGAAGGTCAGACTCAGCCCTGACTCTGTCCTCACCTGAAGGTCAGACTCAGCCCTGACTCAGTCCTCACCTGAAGGTCAGACTCACCTGAAGGTCAGACTCAGCCCTGACTCAGTCCTCACCTGAAGGTCAGACTCACCTGAAGGTCAGACTCAGCCCTGACTCTGTCCTCACCTGAAAGTCAGACTCAGCCCTGACTCTGTCCTCACCTGAAGGTCAGACTCACCTGAAGGTCAGACTCAGCCCTGACTCTGTCCTCACCTGAAGGTCAGACTCACCTGAAGGTCAGACTCAGCCCTGACTCTGTCCTCACCTGAAGGTCAGACTCACCTGAAGGTCAGACTCAGCCCTGACTCAGTCCTCACCTGAAGGTTTGACTCACCTGAAGGTCAGACTCAGCCCTGACTCAGTCCTCACCTGAAGGTCAGACTCACCTGAAGGTCAGACTCAGCCCTGACTCAGTCCTCACCTGAAGGTCAGACTCACCTGAAGGTCAGACTCAGCCCTGACTCTGTCCTCACCTGAAGGTCAGACTTAGACCTTACTGTCCTCACCTGAAGGTCAGACTCACCTGAAGGTCAGACTCAGCCCTGACTCAGTCCTCGCCTGAAGGTCAGACTCACCTGAAGGTCAGACTCAGCCCTGACTCAGTCCTCACCTGAAGGTCAGACTCAGCCCTGACTCTGTCCTCACCTGAAGGTCAGACTCAGCCCTGACTCAGTCCTCGCCTGAAGGTCAGACTCACCTGAAGGTCAGACTCAGCCCTGACTCAGTCCTCACCTGAAGGTCAGACTCAGCCCTGACTCTGTCCTCACCTGAAGGTCAGACTCAGCCCTGACTCAGTCCTCGCCTGAAGGTCAGACTCACCTGAAGGTCAGACTCAGCCCTGACTCAGTCCTCACCTGAAGGTCAGACTCACCTGAAGGTCAGACTCAGCCCTGACTCAGTCCTCACCTGAAGGTCAGACTCAGCCCTGACTCTGTCCTCACCTGAAGGTCAGACTCAGCCCTGACTCAGTCCTCGCCTGAAGGTCAGACTCACCTGAAGGTCAGACTCAGCCCTGACTCAGTCCTCACCTGAAGGTCAGACTCACCTGAAGGTCAGACTCAGCCCTGACTCAGTCCTCACCTGAAGGTCAGACTCACCTGAAGGTCAGACTCAGCCCTGACTCAGTCCTCGCTGCCATCACTTTGTAAAGAAGGAGGCCCTCCTGTCAGAGGCTGGGCTGTCCTTCTCCTCTGGTCTGATGTTCACGCCGTCACTCAGCAGATCCGGTCGGCCTTCATGCCTCCTGCTGCTCACAGCACATTCCTCTGTGATGACACACGGCGGCCTGAGCGAGCCAGAGCGCGGCCTGGAGCTACGACGGGGAGGACGTTCAGAGAGGAACCGGAATGAGCCAGACTGCACGGAGGACTGAGGGTGACATGGCTGAGGGAGGAACTGAGGGGGGGAAGTGACCAGAGCACCTGCAGACAAGTGAGTGAGAGGGTCAGATGGTCCTGCTGCTTCAGCCGGACAGATCATCAGTAATCACCAATAATCAATGTGCTAACCAATAATCAGTGTTATAACCAATAATCAGTGTGTTAACCTATAATAGTTAACTCATGACACCACTGTTGTAGTTACTCCTCTGCAGGTGTTATGTTGTGATTAGTAACCATGCTATCTGGTGTCCTCTCTGGTCCACCTCTGAGTGTTTAAGGCTCCTGGTCTTGGTGCTCTGAGTTGATAAACCTGCTCCTCTGTATGACCTCATATATGACCTTTAACCTCTGCTGTTAATCAGCGAGTCATTTGTTGTTAGCATAGCCTGCTAGCTTCCTTCCTGTAATCAGGGTGTGTCTCGTAGTCGTAGCAATGCTGGCTGTGGTGCGAGGACGCACGGCCAGCTCTGGCCTTCAGAGCTGCTCGGCCTGGACTCTTTCAGGAGTCAGATCACCTGAGCAGATTCTTGATGAAGAGGTCTGTCTGCTGCTGGGACGTCCCCCGTCCTCGTGATGCTAAAATGAGAACCTCAGCAGCCTCTGACAGACATGGATGTGACCTCTGGACATCTGTGAAGGTCATGATTTAGAGATGATGGAAAAAATAGACAGCCGTCTGTCCCTCCGATGGCCCTCCTGAGAATGAAGGAAGTCTGCTCGGTGGTTTGGACACAGACGTCCGTGAGACGGTCGTCCCATTGGCCGATGAGGACAGAGTTCTGGTGTAGGTCTTCTCTAACCCAGCTGTCCTGTGTTTGTTTTCAGTGAGTAACCCCATCCCAGGAAACCTGAAGTCAGAGGCCAAGAAGGCCGCCAAGATCCTCCGGGACTTCACCGAGATCTCCAACAGGCACGGACCCGACAAGCTGATCCCAGGTGAAGACCAGGACCTCCACAGGACCACCTCAGGACACTGAGGGGCATGGACATGAGAACATAGCCCAGAGGCTCCGTCTCTGAGCTCACAGCTGAAGGTCTTCATGTCGTTGTGTCCTCAGCAGCTCCCTGCACTCAGGCTGGAGGACACTCTTTAACAGCTTTTCTCCCTCAGTTTGTCAAACAGTAGATGACAGTAGATGAGGACTTTAGTGTGAGGACACAAGGACTTTAGTGTGAGGACACGAGGACATTAGTGTGAGGACATGAGGACTTTAGTGCGAGGACACGAGGACTTTAGTGTGAGGACACGAGAGCTTTTGTGTGAGGACATGAGGACTTTTGTATGAGGACATGAGGACTTTGGTGTGAGGGCACGAGGACATTAGTGTGAGGACACAAGGACTTTAGTGTGAGGACACGAGGACATAAGTGTGAGGACATGAGGACTTTAGTGTGAGGACAGAAGAACTTTAGTGTGAGGACACGAGGACTTTGGTGTGAGGACACGAGGACTTTAGTATGAGGACACGAGGACATTAGTGTGAGGACATGAGGACTTTAGTGTGAGGACACGAGGACATTAGTGTGAGGACATGAGGACTTTAGTGTGAGGACACAAGGACATTAGTGTGAGGACACGAGGACTTTAGTGTGAGGACACGAGGACATTAGTGTGAGGACACGAGGACTTTAGTGTGAGGACACGAGAGCTTTTGTGTGAGGACATGAGGACTTTGGTATGAGGACATGAGGACTTTGGTGTGAGGACACGAGGACATTAGTGTGAGGACACAAGGACTTTAGTGTGAGGACACGAGGACATTAGTGTGAGGACATTAGGACTTTAGTGTGAGGACACAAGAACTTTAGTGTGAGGACACGAGGACTTTGGTGTGAGGACACAAGGACTTTAGTGTGAGGACACGAGGACATTAGTGTGAGGACATGAGGACTTTAGTGTGAGGACACAAGAACTTTAGTGTGAGGACACGAGGAACTTGGTGTGAGGACACGAGGACTTTAGTGTGAGGACACGAGGACATTAGTGTGAGGTCATGAGGACTTGAGTGTGAGGACATGAGGACTTTGGTGTGAGGACAGGAGAACTTTAGTGTGAGGACATGAGGACTTTAGTGTGAGGACACAAGAACTTTAGTGTGAGGACACGAGGACTTTGGTGTGAGGACACGAGGACTTTAGTGTGAGGACACGAGGACATTAGTGTGAGGACACAAGGTTTTTAGTGTGAGGACATGAGGACATTAGTGTGAGGACACAAGAAGTTTAGTGTGAGGACACGAGGACTTTGGTGTGAGGACACGAGGACATTAGTGTGAGGACATGAGGACTTTAGTGTGAGGACACGAGGACATTAGTGTGAGGACACGAGGACCTTAGTGTGAGGACACAAGAACTTTAGTGTGAGGACACGAGGACTTTAGTGTGAGGACACGAGGACATAAGTGCGAGGACATGAGGACTTTGGTGTGAGGACACGAGGACATTAGTGTGAGGACACGAGGACTTTAGTGTGAGGACACGAGAGCTTTTGTGTGAGGACATGAGGACTTTGGTATGAGGACATGAGGACTTTGGTGTGAGGACACGAGGACATTAGTGTGAGGACACAAGGACTTTAGTGTGAGGACACGAGGACATTAGTGTGAGGACATTAGGACTTTAGTGTGAGGACACAAGAACTTTAGTGTGAGGACACGAGGACTTTGGTGTGAGGACACAAGGACTTTAGTGTGAGGACACGAGGACATTAGTGTGAGGACATGAGGACTTTAGTGTGAGGACACAAGAACTTTAGTGTGAGGACACGAGGAACTTGGTGTGAGGACACGAGGACATTAGTGTGAGGACACGAGGACATTAGTGTGAGGTCATGAGGACTTGAGTGTGAGGACATGAGGACTTTGGTGTGAGGACAGGAGAACTTTAGTGTGAGGACATGAGGACTTTAGTGTGAGGACACAAGAACTTTAGTGTGAGGACACGAGGACTTTGGTGTGAGGACACGAGGACTTTAGTGTGAGGACACGAGGACATTAGTGTGAGGACACAAGGACTTTAGTGTGAGGACATGAGGACATTAGTGTGAGGACATGAGGACTTTAGTGTGAGGACACAAGAAGTTTAGTGTGAGGACACGAGGACTTTGGTGTGAGGACACGAGGACATTAGTGTGAGGACATGAGGACTTTAGTGTGAGGACACGAGGACATTAGTGTGAGGACATGAGGACCTTAGTGTGAGGACACAAGAACTTTAGTGTGAGGACACGAGGACTTTAGTGTGAGGACACGAGGACATTAGTGCGAGGACATGAGGACTTTGGTGTGAGGACAGGAGAACTTTAGTGTGAGGACAGGAGGACTTTAGTGTGAGGACACGAGTACATTAGTGTGAGGACATGAGGACTTTAGTGTGAGGACACAAGGACTTTAGTGTGAGGACACGAGGACATTAGTGTGAGGACATGAGGACTTTAGTGTGAGGACATGAGGACTTTAGTGTGAGGACACAAGGACTTTGTTGTGAGGACACAAGGACTTTGGTGTGAGGACACGAGGACATTAGTGTGAGGACATGAGGACTTTAGTGTGAGGACACAAGAACTTTAGTGTGAGGACACGAGGACTTTAGTGTGAGGACACGAGGACATTAGTGTGAGGACATGAGGACTTTAGTGTGAGGACACGAGGACTTTAGTGTGAGGACACGAGGACTTTGGTATGAGGACACGAGAGCTTTGGTGTGAGGACACAAGGACTTTGGTATGAGGACATGAGGACTTTGGTGTGAGGACACGAGGACATTAGTGTGAGGACACAAGGACTTTAGTGTGAGGACACGAGGACATTAGTGTGAGGACACAAGGACTTTAGTGCGAGGACACGAGGACATTAGTGTGAGGACACGAGGACTTTGGTATGAGGACATGAGGACTTTGGTGTGAGGACACGAGGACATTAGTGTGAGGACACAAGGACTTTAGTGTGAGGACACGAGGACATTAGTGTGAGGACATGAGGACTTTAGTGTGAGGACACAAGAACTTTAGTGTGAGGACACGAGGACTTTGGTGTGAGGACACAAGGACTTTAGTGTGAGGACACGAGGACATTAGTGTGAGGTCATGAGGACTTAAGTGTGAGGACACGAGGACTTTCGTGTGAGGACACTAGGACTTTAGTGTGAAGACACAAGGACATTAGTGTAAGGACACGAGAGCTTTGGTGTGAGGACACGAGGACTTTCGTGTGAGGACATTAGGACTTTAGTGTGAGGACACGAGGACTTTGGTATGAGGACATGAGGACTTTGGTGTGAGGACAGGAGAACTTTAGTGTGAGGACACGAGGACATTAGTTCGAGGACATGAGAGCTTTGGTGTGAGGACACGAGGACTTTGGTATGAGGACACGAGGACATTAGTGTGAGGACAGGAGGACTTTAGTGTGAGAACAGGAGGACTTTAGTGTGAGGACACGAGGACATTAGTGTGAGGACATGAGGACTTTAGTGTGAGGACACGAGGACATTAGTGTGATTTCAAGAGGACTTAAGTGTGAGGACACGAGGACTTTCGTGTGAGGACATCAGGACTTTAGTGTGAGGACACGAGGACATTAGTGTGAGGACACAAGGACTTTAGTGTGAGGACACGAGGACATTAGTGTGAGGACATGAGGACTTTAGTGTGAGGACATGAGGACTTTAGTGTGAGGACACAAGGACTTTGGTGTGAGGACACAAGGACTTTGGTATGAGGACATGAGGACTTTAGTGTGAGGACACGAGGACATCAGTGGGAGGACACGAGGACTTTAGTGTGATTACACGAGGACTTTAGAATGAGGACACGAGGACTTTAGTGTGAGGACACGAGGACATTAGTGTGAGGTCACGAGGACTTAAGTGTGAGGACACTAGGACATTAGTGTGAGGACACAAGGACATTAATGTGAGGACACGAGGACATTAGTGTGAGGACTTTCATTAAACGGGTTCATCGACATTAGAGCTGGTACAGAATCTCAAGAATTCAGACGATATAAACAAACTGTGTTGTCTTCAGCTGAGGACGTCCACAGTGAGAATAAAACAGGTGAAATAAATCAGCTGATGGAGGTAAACAGGTGGAGAAAGGGGAGGAGCCACGCTGACCTCCGTCTTGGTGTTAGAGGTTAGAGCAGGCCTCCACCTGTGCAGGTAGACGTGTACTTGTGTTTTCTGTTTTATTTTCCACACGTCCTTGAGTCTTTGTGTCCACTGGTCCAAGGTTGGTTGGGGGGACTTTATCCAATTGTGAGGACAGTTTTTGACCATGTCTCCATGTCTCCCCTCCAGCTCACGTGATCGCCAAGGCGGAGGGCCTCGCCATCATCTCAGTCATCAAGGCGGGCTTCATGATCACGGCACGAGGCGGCAGCGGCATCGTCATCGCCCGCCTCGCCGACAGACGTAAGACCTCGCTCTGGAAGCTTCTCTCTGTTTTACCCTCTGCAGGTCTGGACCAGGACTCTGGTGTCTCCAGGCTCCTCTGTGTCCTCCTGCGGTCCCTCTGTCTTATTTTCATCCTAACGTGCAGACCCCCCCATTGGCGGCATGACACATCTGATGGTCACGCCTGTTGATGTTTGTCCGCCGGCGGCTCCGACATTTTCAGGCGGATGTCGTGGTTGGAGCCAAAAGACCTCAGAGGATCAGAGCAGCTGGTGATGCCACGCTGCTGCTGCTCCGAGGAACATCAGGGGGTTTCCTCCAGACTAAAGGAGCAGTCTGTCCAAAACATGGTCTACACCCAGACATGAAGGTCCTCTTGACGTGAAGATCCTCCTGACGTGAAGATCAGCTCAAACCTGCAGAGTGACCTCTGGACTGATCTTCTGATGTAAATAATCCAATATCCAAACAAAATTCTTTTGGAGTTCAGATGAAGACCAGGAGCAGGAGAACATCAGGGTCTGCAGAGGAACATCTGATCTTCATGTTCTTGTTTCCATGACGGTGTGAAGCTGAACCTCCATTTGAATCTGAACTCGATGTCTCGCCTGCTGGACGACCTCCAGAGGTCGTGGTGTCAAAGGCGAAGTTATTTGGGAGTGTTTCCAGGGTGGGAGCCGGGGAGGAGACAGGTCCTCTGAGAGGCAGAGGCCTTCAGCAGAACCTGAGGTCCTGAGGAGCAGACACCTGCAGAGGTCGTCTGGGGTCACCTGCTCACTGATCTGTTTCCTGTTTGTCCTCAGGCTGGTCGGCGCCATCGGCCATCGGCATCGCAGGGCTGGGCGGAGGCTTTGAGATCGGGGTGGAGGTGAGGAGGAGCGCAGCTCCAGTCAGAAGATGCTTTTATTCTTCATGATAATAAAACGTGCTCATGAAACCTGACTCTTACTTTCAGCCTGATTTATTTTCTAGAATGTTCTCCTTGTTCCTCATGTCAGCTGATTGGTCGTTTCCCCTTCAGGTGTCAGACCTAGTGATCATCCTGAACCAGCGGCGAGCCATCGAGGCGTTCACTAAAGGCGGGAATCTCACTCTGGGAGGGAACTGCACAGTTGCTGTGGGGCCAATGGGCAGGTGAGCACCTGTCCCCTTGTTTGTCTTAATTGTTTGTTAATTGGCCTCAGGTGTTACCTCCACGATTTTTGGCCTCCTTCACGTCTGCTGCGGTGGTTTGGGCCCCGTCTCAGTTTTTTTTAGAGCAATAACTTCGGTGTGTCGTTGAAGCCGTCAGACAGGTTTACACGTGCGTAGGCGTCACCAGGTATTTCCCCGGCAGGTAAATGATGACATCACAGAAGAGGTCCAATCCTGTCTACTACCAGAGAGACGCATTGAGGACAATTAGGCTGTGTCTTCAGAGGACATTCATGTCTCCCACAATAATTAAATTAAGATCATTAAGATTAAATCATTGCTGCAGGGGCCTCAGGTGAGGGGCCAAAGTCTGTGACCTCATGGTGGTCTTGGTCACTGTGAGGTCCACATCAGCAGAGAGACTTGACCTCTGACCTTTGGTCTTCAGGTCTTTCTCATTTTTCTTTTAAAATCCTCCTGAGTGTCCAGGTTGCCCTTTGACCCCTCTGCTCTGACCTCAGGAACGTGGAGGCGGACGTGGCTCTGCGCAGCACGGCCGCCGTCTTCGCCTACTGCAGGTCCAGAGGACTGTTCGCCGGGATCTCCCTGGAGGGCTCATACCTCATCGAGCGCAAAGAGACCAACCGGAAGTATGTCAGAGCGCCGCCGCCGCCATGATGGTCTCAAACAGGAAGTGATGAAGGACTAACTGATGTTCATCTGTCTGCAGGTTCTACTCCAGGGACATCAGAGCGTCGGCCATTTTGAACGGCGATGTGGAGCCGCCGTCCGAATGTCACGACCTGTACCACATCCTGGAGGTGTACACCGAGGCGTACTGCGCCGACTGGACCAACAAGAACATGCCCCAGAAGGTCAGAGGTCAAGTCTGCTTTGTAACAGTGGTGATGTGAGAGAGTCACCAGGGCGGAGTGTCAGTGTCTGTGTTTGTCTCTCCTCTGATTGGTCAAAAATGACCTGAGATGACCTCATCAGGACCCTCAGGTCAGTGCAGGTCAACACAAACTCTAGAGCGTAGAAGACCCACAGCGCCCCAGAGTGCTGACATGCAGGAGCGCAGAGCTACGCCTGAAAACAAAGATCCTCACACAGACAGAGCACCCACTTCACACAGTCCACACAGAGAGGCCAAAACATTAGGAACAGGAAACAGCCCAGGTGAGCCTGATGATGAAGGTGGTCTCTTCTCCCTCTGCAGGCGTCTCTTCCTCCTGCAAGACCTCCAGCTCCAAGAGCCACCGCCAGCTACCAGCCACCTGAGAACAGCTACGGCCCAGCACCAACCAGCACAGGTGAGCCCTCTCTGACATCACCTTCATCCATGAGTGCTGAGTTAAAGATAAGCAGGCCACGCCCCCGTGGTTAACCACCTGGAGGTTGAACAGCAGAGCACGTGGTCAAACGAGAGAAGAAGAGAGGGTTATGAAACGCCTGAGCTGCAGCTGCTCCGTACGGACAGAAATCATAATCATGATTTTATTGATTATATTAATGTGAATTATCATTGATCAGGGGCTATTATTGATTATATTAATGTGATTAATCATCGATCTGGGGCTCTCATTGATTATATTAATGTGATTAATCATCGATCAGGAGCTCTCATTGATTATATTAATGTGATTAATCATCGATCAGGGGCTCTCATTGATTATATTAATGTGATTAATCATCGATCAGGAGCTCTCATTGATTATATTAATGTGATTAATCATCGATCAGGAGCTCTCATTGATTATATTAATGTGATCAATCATCGATCAGGGGCTATTATTGATTATATTAATGTGATTAATCATCGATCAGGGGCTCTCATTGAATATATTAATGTGATTAATCATCGATCTGGGGCTCTCATTGATTATATTAATGTGAATTATCATTGATCAGGGGCTATTATTGATTATATTAATGTGATTAATCATCGATCAGGAGCTCTCATTGATTATATTAATGTGATTAATCATCGATCAGGAGCTCTCATTGATTATATTAATGTGATTAATCATCGATCAGGAGCTCTCATTGATTGTATTAATGTGAATTATCATTGATCAGGAGCTCTCATTGATTATATTAATGTGATAAATCATCGATCAGGAGCTCTCATTGATTATATTAATGTGATTAATCATCTATCAGGAGCTCTCATTGATTATATTAATGTGAATTATCATTGATCAGGAGCTCTCATTGATTATATTAATGTGAATTATCATCAATCAGGGGCTCTCATTGATTATATTAATGTGAATTATCATTGATCAGGAGCTCACATTGATTATATTAATGTGATAAATCATCGATCAGGAGCTCTCATTGATTATATTAATGTGATTAATCATCGATCAGGAGCTCTCATTGATTATATTAATGTGATTAATCATCGATCAGGAGCTCTCATTGATTATATTAATGTGAATTATCATTGATCAGGAGCTCTCATTGATTATATTAATGTGATTAATCATCGATCAGGGGCTATTATTGATTATATTAATGTGATTAATCATCGATCAGGAGCTCTCATTGATTATATAAATGTGATAAATCATCGATCAGGGGCTATTATTGATTATATTAATGTGATTAATCATGGATCAGGAGCTCTCATTGATTATATTAATGTGATTAATCATTGATCAGGAGCTCTCATTGATTATATTAATGTGAATTATCATTGATCAGGAGCTCTCATTGATTATATTAATGTGATTAGTCATCGATCAGGAGCTCTCATTGATTATATTAATGTGAATTATCATTGATCAGGAGCTCTCATTGATTATATTAATGTGACTTATCATTGATCAGGGGCTATTATTGATTATATTAATGTGATTAATCATCGATCAGGAGCTCTCATTGATTATATTAATGTGAATTATCATTGATCAGGGGCTATTATTGATTATATTATTGTGATTAATCAACGATCAGGGGCTCTCATTGATTATATTAATGTGAATTATCATTGATCAGGGGCTATTATTGATTATATTAATGTGATTAATCATCGATCAGGAGCTCTCATTGATTATATTAATGTGATTAATCATTGATCAGGAGCTCTCATTGATTATATTAATGTGATTAATCATCGATCAGGAGCTCTCATTGATTATATTAATGTGATGAATCATCGATCAGGAGCTCTCATTGATTATATTAATGTGATTAATCATCGATCAGGAGCTCTCATTGATTATATTAATGTGATAAATCATCGATCAGGAGCTCTCATTGATTATATTTATGTGATTAATCATCGATCAGGGGCCCTTATTGATTTATATTGATGTGATAAATCATCGATCAGGAGCTCTCATTGATTATATTAATGTGAATTATCATCAATCAGGAGCTCTCATTGATTATATTAATGTGATTAATCATTGATCAGGAGCTCTCACTGATTATATTAATGTGAATTACCATCAATCAGGGGCTCTCATTGATTATATTAATGTGAATTATCATTGATCAGGAGCTCACATTGATTATATTAATGTGATTAATCATCGATCAGGAGCTCTCATTGATTATATTAATGTGATTAATCATCGATCAGGGGCTATTATTGATTATATTAATGTGATTAATCATCGATCAGGGGCTCTCATTGATTATATTATTGTGATTAATCATCGATCAGGGGCTCTTATTGATTTATATTGATGTGATAAATCAATTTACAAGGGGGTCTCATTGATTATATTAATGTGAAATATCATCGATCAGGAACTCTCATTGATTATATTAATGTGATAAATCATCTATCAGGAGCTCTCATTGATTATATTAATGTGAATTATCATCGATCAGGAGCTCTCATTGTTTATATTAATATGATAAATCATCGATCAGGGGCTATAATTGATTATATTAATGTGATTAATCATCGATCAGGGGCTCTCATTGATTATATTGATGTGAATTATCATTGATCAGGGGCTATTATTTATTATATTAATGTGATTAATCATTGATCGGGAGCTCTCATTGATTATATTAATGTGATTAATTATTGATCAGGAGCTCTCATTGATTATATTAATGTGATTAATCATCGATCAGGGGCCCTTATTGATTTATATTGATGTGATAAATCAATGTACAAGGGGCTCTCATTTATTATATTAATGTGAATTATCATCGATCAGGAGCTCTCATTGATTATATTAATGTGATTAATCATTGATCAGGAGCTCTCATTGATTATATTAATGTGAATTATCATCGATCAGGGGCTCTCATTGATTATCTTTATGTGATAAATCATCGATCAGGAGCTCTCATTGATTATATTAATACGAAGTATCATCAATCAGGAGCTCTCATTGATTATATTAATGTGATAAATCATCGATCAGGAGCTCTCATTGATTATATTAATGTGAATTATCATCGATCAGGAGCTCTCATTGATTATATTAATGTGATTAATCATCGATCAGGGGCTATTATTGATTATATTAATGTGATTAATCATCGATCGGGGGCTCTCATTGATTATATTATTGTGATTAATCATCGATCAGGGGCTCTTATTGATTTATATTGATGTGATAAATCAATTTACAAGGGGGTCTCATTGATTATATTAATGTGAATTATCATCGATCAGGAACTCTCATTGATTATATTAATGTGATTAATCATTGATCAGGAGCTCTCATTGATTATATTAATGTGAATTATCATCGATCAGGAGCTCTCATTGATTATATTAATGTGATAAATCATCGATCAGGGGCTATTATTGATTATATTAATGTGAATTATCATCGATCAGGGGCTCTCATTGATTATATTGATGTGAATTATCATTGATCAAGGGCTATTATTGATTATATTAATGTGATTAATCATTGATCAGGGGCTCTCGTTGATTATATTAATGTGAATTATCATCGATCAGTAGCTCTGGTTGATTATATTAATGTGATTAATCATCGATCAAGGGCTTTTATTGATTTATATTGATGTGATAAATCATTGTACAAGGGGCTCACATTGATTTACATTAATATGATGCATATTTCATGTTGATTCGATCTTTCCTGTGTCACAGGAAGTAAAAACAAGCTGTACCCGAGCATCTCCATCTACAAGTCAGAGACGTCAGGTGAGTCTAACCTCTTGTGTCCTTCCTTACCTCCACTTCCCGTCTCTTTACCTCCTTTATTCTTCCCTACTCCAAAGTTTCCTCCTTACCTCCTTCTCTCTGCGGTCCATTCTCACCGTCTCTCTTTTATCTCCTTGCCTCCTCCTTTATTCCTTGTCTTGTTTCCTTCTCTTTCTACCTTGTCTCATCTTTCCTTCAACTCCTTCCTTCCTTCCTTCCTTCCTTCCTTCCTTCCTTCCTTCCTTCCTCCCTCCCTTCCTACCTCCTCTCCTTCCTCCCTTGAGCACTGACTCTGAGGGGTCAGTGTCTCTTTACTGAATTGTTTAAGTGTAGCAGCGTCCTCTTGTGGACTCTCCAGGTAACTGAGGCTGCGTGTAATATTTAATAAAACATCCCTCCATCAAGTGATTGTTCCAAATCTGAGCTGCAGTATTTAGAAAATAAACATGAATATAAAGTGTTTAAAGTCAGTGCAGTAAGACTTTTCTCAGTAAATCTGGAGCTCAAACTCATTTTTAATCAACATTTTAGTGTAAAATTAACATGTTTCAGGTGCATATTAAAATCAGTTTTTCTAAATGGAGAGAGATGCATGATTGAGGGTTATAAATAAAGTTCCTTTACTTATTAATTTTCTGGTGAGAGAAATTGTTATTTTTCTGTTTCAGGTCAGTTTGCCTCTGCTCCAAACTACGGTAAGAAGATGAATAAATAAACATTTCTGCACATTTGAATTGATTTTACTTATCAAGAATTAAAAGATATCATCGCTGAATCTCCAGTGAACCAAATATTTGGTGTTTTAATATTTAGGTTTTCAAACAGATGAACAAGGCTCTGTTTGAGTCTGTATGCTGAGCTGAGATTAATTAAAGTAATTTTATTCTAATTAAATAAAGTAAAGTGAGCAGAGGAGTGTTAAGGAAGAACTAAATTATAAAACAGAAAAAATGTATTTAGGTCTGTTTTGGATATTTAGACACTTCCCCTTAATTTTGACTTTTTAACTCAAAGTTCATGATGAAATGATCTCTGTCCTCTTAATAATTATTTATATTTAATCCATATTTGCTGCTCCTCGGAACAAATATCTTCATAAATGAATCCTCTTTTATTTGGTGAATAAGACATTTTTTTCCGGCGTCTAATTAAGATGAAGGTTCATAACTGTAATGAAATAATGATCCATAAATCTGCCCCTCTTAAATTCACACACAGTTTTTATTCATGAATCACAAACAAAACAGTTTGGAAAAATACTGATATATTAAAATATTATAATATATAATATTAAATTTTTTAGATCTGTATGTTTGATTTTTAGGACCAAAGAGGGCGACTCAGTTCAGCTCAATGTTCCCTTTTAATGATAAATATGTCATTATTTTTTTTTTATTACACATAAAAACAAAGAGGAACACAGATAAGATGATAGTAATTTATAATAAAATCGAAATGATGTTACAGAGATGTGAGCAGGAGAGGCAGAATAAACCTCTGCTGAGCCTATCAAGTGTTCCTCCAAATAAAACTATTAACCTTGAGATAAATTATTAAAGTAATACAGATAAATACAGAACAGTACAGACTGAATACAGCAGCAGAAAACAGAATCAGTATGATGTAAATTATTCAATAAATAAAAATTCACAGACATGAGACTAAATGTAAAAAACAGAGAGCCAGATCATCCTGACTTAGGATTTCTCTGCCTAATCGCTCTAATTAACATCTTTTATTTAATTAAATTAATTTAAATTATTTAAGCAGGTGCTGTTTCTAGGGATGCACAGTATAATTAATATGACATCAGTATCTGCAGATATTAGAGCCCCTGAGACTTCTGCTCATATTTACAGCTGAAATCTTTCAGAAGTTGCAGCACATCATTTTGAATTCTAAATTGTTTAAATTTAAGAATTTTTCTCAAACCAAAGATGAAGTAAATCAGTGATCACAAAGCTCCATTTTAATGCTACTGTTAAATGCTCCCTCATGTCATTCCCCTCTCTCTCTCCCTCATGTCATTCCCCTCTCTCTCTCTCTCTCTCTCTCTCTCTCTCTCTCTCTCCCTCTCCCTCATGTCATTCACCTCTCTCTCTCTCTCTCTCTCCCTCTCCCTCATGTCATTCCCCTCTCTCTCTCTCTTGCTCTCTCTCTCTCCCTCATGTCATTCCCCTCTCTCTCTCGCTCTCTCTCTCCCTCTAGTCATTCACCTCTCTCTCTCTGTCTCTCTCTCCCTCATGTCATTCCCACTCTCTCTCTCTCTCTCTCTCTCCCTCTCCCTCTCTCTCATGTCATTCATCTCTCTCTCTCTCTTTCTCTCTCCCTCTCCCCCTCTGTCTCTCCCTCATGTCATTCCCCTCTCTCTCTCTCTCTCGCTCTCTCTCTCTCTCCCTCATGTCATTCCCCCTCTCTCTCTCTCTCTCTCTCTCTCCCTCTCTCTCATGTCATTCATCTCTCTCTCTCTCTCTTTCTCTCTCCCTCTCCCCCTCTCTCTCTCCCTCATGTCATTCCCCTCTCTCTCTCTCTCGCCCTCTCTCTCTCTCCCTCATGTCATTCCCCTCTCTCTCTCTCTCTCTCTCTCTCTCCCTCATGTCATTCCCCTCTCTCTCTCTCTCTCCCTCATGTCATTCCCCTCTCTCTCTCTCGCTCTCTCTCTCCCTCATGTCATTCCCCTCTCTCTCTCTCTCTCTCTCTCTCTCTCTCTCTCTCTCTCTCTCCCTCATGTCATTCCCCCTCTCTCTCTCTCTCTCTCTCTCCCTCTCTTTCATGTCATTCATCTCTCTCTCTCTCTCTTTCTCTCTCCCTCTCCCCCTCTCTCTCTCCCTCATGTCATTCCCCTCTCTCTCTCTCTCGCCCTCTCTCTCTCTCCCTCATGTCATTCCCCTCTCTCTCTCTCTCTCTCTCTCTCTCTCTCCCTCATGTCATTCCCCTCTCTCTCTCTCTCTCCCTCATGTCATTCCCCTCTCTCTCTCTCTCGCTCTCTCTCTCCCTCATGTCATTCCCCTCTCTCTCTCTCTCTCTCTCTCTCTCCCTCTCCCCCTCTCTCTCTCCCTCATCTCATTCCCCCCTCTCTCTCGCTCTCTCTCTCTCTCTCTCCCTCATGTCATTCCCCTCGCTCTCTCTCCCCCTTATGTCAGCCATTACTGATTTCATCTCCTCCCACAGGTGCAGGACCGTCTGAGGGCGGGGCCAGCGGGCAGCTGGTTGCCACGGCGACCCACCCGTTCACAGGGCAGCAGCCTGGCGACCTGAGCTTCTTTCCCGGCGACCGCATCACCATCATCACTAAGACTGATTCTCAGTATGACTGGTGGGAGGGCCAGCTGGCCGACGGGCGGGTCGGGATCTTCCCCGCTAACTTTGTGACGCTCTAAAGGGCGCCCCCGCTGGTCTGAAGGGGAACTGCAGGTAACAAAGGTCACCAGGAGACGGACGATAAAGGGTTAACTTTGACAGGATAATAATGAAGATTAATCTGAAAACCTGATTATTTCTGAACGTCTGAGGGTAAGAACTATTTTAAGAACTGTGCTGTACCAAATGAGGATGCACTGAAGTCCAAAAATGACAGTTTGTTCATCTTTTGGTCCTACATTATTAAAATAAAATCTAAAGTTAAATATTTGACACTCTGAAGGGATTTCTGATGTTCAGATGGACTAACAGAATAATAAATGAGTGGTATCAGTTGGTTATTGACATGAATATTATCAGGTTCAGTCTAAAGTCTCCACTGAACTGTCATTATCTTTGTATATTAAACTGTTTTAATGATGGGGACGGTTTACAGGCTACTTTATGAAGTTAAAAAAATAATATTTTAATATGAGAGCACCTTCTGAAGCTAATGACTTCCTTCTTCACGAGCAGATTAAGGATAATAAATCATATCACTAACATGAATCTGTGGTTCTTCTCCAACAGTATTTATTGATGATTTGATCTGTTACATGTTAAGGTTTAAACAGCTGTGGCTGATTTACAGAATATATATTCACGCTTTAATAGGTTTATATGTGGTGTTTGGGATGTTTTTTTACACACTGAGCTCTTAAATAAATGTCACTGTCAAACATGTTGGTTTGTGTCCTTCACTGCCTTAAAAAAATGTGTGGGGTGCTGATTGGAGGTTTGGTTTCTTGATTTTCAGACTCTGAAGATTCAGACCAAAGTCTCACAGACACCTGATGAATGACAGAGAAGAATATATTGGTCCAGGTGTGTGTTACCTAGTGGTGTGTGTTTGGTGTGTGCTCAGGTGTGTGTTACCTAGTGGTGTGTGTTTGGTGTGTGCTCAGGTGTGTGTTACCTAGTGGTTTGTGTTTGGTGTGTGCTCAGGTGTGTGTTACCTAGTGGTGTGTGTTTGGTGTGTGCTCAGGTGTGTGTTACCTAGTGGTGTGTGTTTGGTGTGTGCTCAGGTGTGTGTGTGTGGTGCTCTCCTCTCTGCCTGTTAGGAGGTAAAGCCTGTAATCTCTGCTCTGATTAAACTGGGGGTCGCTCAGGTATCAAGTGTCTCTGCTCTGAGCTTTAACCTGTGGCCATGATACATGCTCTGTTTGTCCTCATCAGGTGACATTTAGACCTGCAGACACTTAGACCTGCAGACACTCAGACCTGCAGACACTTAAACCTGCAGACACTTAAACCTGCAGACACTTAGACCTGCAGACACTTAGACCTGCAGACACTTAAACCTGCAGACACTTAGACCTGCAGACACTTAGACCTGCAGACACTTAAACCTGCAGACACTTAGACCTGCAGACACTTAAACCTGCAGACACTTAGACCTGCAGACACTTAAACCTGCAGACACTTAGACCTGCAGACACTCAGACCTGCAGACACTTAAACCTGCAGACACTTAAACCTGCAGACACTTAGACCTGCAGACACTTAGACCTGCAGACAATCAGACCTGCAGACACTTAAACCTGCAGACACTTAAACCTGCAGACACTCAGACCTGCAGACACTCAGACCTGCAGACACTTAGACCTGCAGACACTCAGACCTGCAGACACTTAGACCTGCAGACACTTAGACCTGCAGACACTCAGACCTGCAGACACTAAGACCTGTAGACACTCAGACCTGCAGACACTTAGACCTGCAGACACTAAGACCTGCAGACACTCAGACCTGTAGACACTCAGACCTGCAGACACTTAGACCTGCAGACACTCAGACCTGCAGACACTCAGACCTGCAGACACTTAGACCTGCAGACACTTAAACCTGCAGACACTAAGACCTGCAGACACTCGGACCTGCAGACACTTAGACCTGCAGACACTCAGACCTGCAGACACTTAGACCTGCAGACACTTAGACCTGCAGACACTCAGACCTGCAGACACTTAGACCTGCAGACACTCAGACCTGCAGACACTTAGACCTGCAGACACTTAGACCTGCAGACACTCAGACCTGCAGACACTTAAACCTGCAGACACTCAGACCTGCAGACACTCAGACCTGCAGACACTCAGACCTGTAGACACTCAGACCTGCAGACACTCAGACCTGCAGACACTTAGACCTGCAGACACTTAAACCTGCAGACACTTAAACCTGCAGACACTCAGACCTGCAGACACTTAGACCTGCAGACACTTAGACCTGTAGACACTTAGACCTGCAGACACTCAGACCTGCAGACACTCAGACCTGCAGGCACTTAGACCTGCAGACACTCAAACCTGCAGACACTCAAACCTGCAGACACTCAGACCTGCAGACACTCAAACCTGCAGACACTTAGACCTGCAGACACTCAGACCTGCACAGACTTAGACCTGCAGACAGGCTGTAACAGTAAAACGAGTTTTATACAGGCTGTAAGAGTAAAAATAGTTTTAATAATACAGGCTGTAACAGTAAAAGAGTTTTAATAATCCAGGCTGTAACAGTAAAAAGAGTTTTATACAGGCTGTAAGAGTAAAAATAGTTTTAATATTACGGACTGTAACAGAAAAAAGAGTTTTGATAATCCAGGCTGTAACAGTAAAAACAGTTTTATAAATACAGACTGTGAAAATAGTTTTCATAATACAGACTGTAAAAAGAGTTTTAATAATACAGGCTGTAACAGTAAAAAGAGTTTTAATAATACAGACTGTAACAGTAAAAAGAGTTTTAATAGTACAGGCTGTAACAGTAAAATGAGTTTTAATAGTACTGACTGTAACAGTAAAAGAGTTTTCATAATACAGAGTGTAAGAAGAGTTTTAATAATACAGGCTGTAACAGTAAAAAGAGTTTTAATAATACAGGCTGTAACAGTAAAAAGAGATTTAATAGTGCTGACTGTAACAGTAAAAAGAGTTTATTAATACTGACTGGAACAGTAAAAGGAGTTTTATTGATACAGGCTGTAAAATTAAAAAGAGTTTTATACAGGCTGTTACAGTAAAAACAGTTTTATTAATACAGACTATAACAGTAAAAAGAGTTTTTATTAATACAGACAGTAAGAAGAGTTTTAATAATACAGGCTGTAACAGTAAAAAGAGTTTTAATAATACAGGCTGTAACAGTAAAAAGAGTTTATTAATACTGACTGTAACAGTAAAAGGAGTTTTATTGATACAGGCTGTAAAATTAAAAAGAGTTTTATACAGGCTGTAACAGTAAAAAGAGTTTTATTAATACAGACTGTGAGAGTAAAAAGAGTTTTAATAGTACGGACTGTAAAAAGAGTTTTAATAATACAGACTGTAACAGAAAAAAAGATTTTTGATAATACAGGCTGTAAGAGTAAAAAGAGTTTTAATAATAGAGGGAGTAACAGTTAAAATAATTTTATAATAAAGGCTGTAACAGTAAAAAGAGTATTTATTAATACAGACTGTGGCAGTAAAAAGAGTTTTTATTAATACAGACAGTAAGAAGAGTTTTAATAATACAGGCTGTAACAGTAAAAAGAGTTTTGATAATACAGACTGTAACAGTAGAGATTTAATAATACAGACTGTAACAGTAAAAGAGTTTTAATAATTCAGGCTGTAACGGTAAAAAGACTTTTAAATTATTTCAACAGGCTGCACAGTAAAAATGTGTCCCGTCTGTGATTAATTGTTTGGTTTTGCTGCAGATCAGGAGGACGATGACGCTACAGTGAAATTAAAGCTGAGAGGTGAGAGAGAGAGAGGGGGGCGAGCGAGCGACCTACAGTCAGTCTGTCTGTCTCAGTTTCATTTGGAGTCCGAGCGGCTCGTCAATCACACCTTTAATAATCCTCATCTATATTCAGATTAACTCATAGGACGTATTTCATCAGATTAAGAGGCTAATCTTGGATTATTTCACCTGTCAGTACTTTGTCATCTGTCCCAGGTGAGTCCACCTTCACTGACTTTTTATGTTGATCAGTAATTTTTTTTTTTTATTTACATGTTTTTATTTTAATCATGAATATTTGACTAATTTTATTTTATTTTTAATGGAGAAACATAAATGAAAAGCTTGGACACTTTCAGACCTTTTTTGGGGCCTGACACACAATGAAGTTTAATCACACCTGATTTAATTATTACACAGCAAATTCTCTTTTTTCTTTTTTTAATTTGACAGATTAAACATTTCTGTCGTTTCATTTTAGCCACTAAAACTTTAAACTCTGGCTGATAACTCATGTCAGGATGCAGGTGAAGGCTCCGTCCCTCCTTTAATAAGTATCAGGTAAACTCAGAGTCAGAGAAGGTGGAGGTGGCTGTTTCTGGTGAGATTATATTTATTTGTTTAAAGACTTTTTGATTCAACAGAAATTATTTATAAGAAAAGGCCTCAAACTGTGTCTTAACTCTTTGATTTTGGTGCAGACCGAGTGACGAGTCCTGATTTAAACTTTGAAGTTTGTCTCAATAATAATCAGAATTTGAAAAATGTATAAAATAATCCTCTGAAGATTTGATCAGGATTACACCTGCATTCATTTAACAGAAGAGTATAATCCATAAATGATGATGTAGTGATGATTTCTGTGTATTATTGTTGATAATTAAGTCTGGTATGAGGGAGAATTTATATTTATTTATGTCAATATTTCATGTTAATGACACTAAAGTGGTTTTAATGTCATAGTTTCTTTAAGAGCTGAGCTCCTAAATATCACCACTGATGTCGGCAGGGGAAAGGAAGTATGAAGGGATGGAGGTATTTATTTTGACATATTTCATTATTTTTAAATCATAATGCACTTAAAGAAAAAAATCTAAATCTAAAAAAAATGTGAAACATCAACAGTAAAATGTGAATTAATTAAATACAAGTAGAATAATTAAAAAAGGCAAAATTGGGATCAAATTCACACTGAAATATTGTACTTTTTTTCCCCCTCAGAGGGCTTAAAAAAAACTCTTTTGTCTCATTATTTCTTCAGCGTTTCCAGGCCCTATTTCTTTAATTCTACAGATAATCATTTTAATTGCTCTAATTTCTATCTCTTTAATGCGTCTTTAAATTCCATGCTCAAATAAAGCTTTGTATCCCTGCTGATTAAGGTGAGTTATCAATAAAAATGTAATAATAATAATAATAATAATAGTGTATTATTGTTTTCATAATTGCACCTGCAGAGCTCCTCTCAGCTGCTCAAATGTTCTCTTTAAATGCTCCTCATGTTTCATTCACATGCAGTAAATGGTCCCTAAACTCGAAAACTCCCCAATTAATTAAAATAATAATCCTTTTTTTTTTTTCAAATACACTTAAAATCCCTTTGTCATTTGGTTTAATTTGGTTTAAATCAACAGCTCTGGTTATCAGTTTATTTCTGTTTTCATTTATAATTCATCTTCAGTTTAAATGAGTGTTATTAGTTTTTGTTTTTTTTATCATAACTTTACATTTATTTTATCTTCAGCTCCTGTCATTGCTTTTACCCATTTTATTGTGTTTTGTCCATTTTAATTATTTTCCTGTAAGTTTTATTGTTTTTAAATTATTTCATTCTTTTATTTCCCCTCTGCCTGTTTCAGTCTACAGCAGTTCATTTCAGTTTTTATTTTCTTTGAGCTGCTTCTCGATGAACAAAAAGTGAATTGTAAATAAAACTGAGTCAAGAGAGACCATTTGGTAACAGACAAAAGGAAGTGCTGTGTCTTCATATGTGCACCAAAATGTGTGTGTGTTTTTATATAAAAGTGAAATTACGCTAATAAACAAATGAATGAGTTGTACATTTTTAATTGTTGGTATAAAAATGTCAGTGATTTTGTTTTTTGACATATATTTTAAAAAAATGTAAAAATGAAAACAAAAGACATCACAGGTTGATGTTTCTCCAGAGGTTGCTTTTTGAATTTTGATGGGTCATTTTATTAAATGTTTTTATCTAGATTTTTATTTTCTCTTATGTAAATGAGGAGAACAACTCTGAGACCTTATTTCAGTATTATCTTTAATTATATAGCCTATCTTTCATTTGATTTGAGCAAAAATAATGAATATAAATACCTGTTTGTTAACACAGCATTAGAAGTGAAAGTCTCACCTGATATTAGAAATATTTTGTTTTTAATGATCATAAATTACAGCCAAGCTTCTTCAGTGTTGAAGGTCAAACCCTGTCCTCTCCGGCTTCATATTCCCGTTTTCCCCTCAGACCCTGATTTTCATGTTGTCACATCGACGCGGTTTAATCCGAATTTACCCTGAAGAAAACCTTCAAAACTAATTCAACTAATTTTTCACATTTTAAAGTTTAAATTCAAAGGATCAGACTGTGAAACATGATCTCTGAATCAAGTCATCAGGGGTTAAAGTAAAGCTGCGGCCCCAAAATAGCTATTAAAAAATCCCGGATCAATGATCGACCAAAACACTGGACGCTCCTTCTCGTTTGTCTCAGAAAATTAAGTTTATCTGACTTTTAGGTTTATACAAGTGAGATATATCTCACTTTAGGTCAGAGTATAACTTCGTCCTCTGCTGTCTCTGTGGCAGATGAAGGTGGAGGGCGTGCAGGACGACGGGGGGCCCGCCCCGGGCCCCGGCCCCGGCCCCGCCTCGGGCCCCGGCCCCGGCCCCGGCCCCGGCCCCGGCCCCGGCTCGGCGGACCGCTGCATGTCCCGCCTCCTGAGCGCGGTGGAGAGCGAGCTGCAGGCGGGCCGGGAGAAGGGCGACCCCACGGAGAGGGAGCTGAGGGTGACCCTGGAGGACGCCGAGCTGTGGAGGAAGTTCGAGCACATCACCAACGAGATGATCGTCACCAAGAATGGACGGTAACCACGGCAACCGCACCACAGCTGGCCAAAACATTAGGGACGGAAATGACAAACCCGTTTGAGCCGGAGGATGAATCGGGGTGTTCTCACAGAGGTCCTCAGTTCAGTTAACTATCTGATGAATTGACTAAAGCAGTGATGAGGTTATTAAAGAAACGGGCTGGGCCAAAGCTTGTGACAGGCTTTCGTGGGGGGGATCTCTAATTAGCTTCATACTCTAATTAACTTAGGCTAATACTTTAATAAATTAATGTAGTTTATCTAAACATCTGCACCCAACCCAGAATCTCGTGTTTCTGCTGCAAAGAAGAATAACTGACAGATCCTGATAATTTCAGGATGCTGGTCAAGGCTCAGGCGGGACCAGACTGTGGTGCTGATCTGAGTCCAGGTCCAGGACTTCTGAAGGATTTGTTAGGATGGGACCACCTGCGGGAACTGTGATGAAGTCAGAAATGCTGACAGAGACCTGAAGCAGGTGTTCTATGGAGATCCATGCAGAACCACGGTGCTCTGGATTAGGGGGCATGAGGATCCAGTGAAGCCAGTGGATTTGGTCTTTATTTCTGATCATGTAGTCTTTTATTCTTCTTTATTTCAATCTTCTGTCTTTATTTTTATCTTGATTTTTAAACTATTCAGACTTTATTTTCGTCCTCTCTTCTTCGCTGTTTTTTTTTTTTTTTAATTAACGCGGGTTATGCAGAAACATCTCCTCTCATCACTTCACTCTGCCCGGCCTCTGGAGTCTTCTGGAACATTTTGGCCGAAAAGGTTGAAAAAGAAAAATGAAAAAGACGATCAGATTCTTTAGTTCACTAAAATCATCCTTGAAAATGAAGCGCCCAGATTGTCCGTAGCATTAAATCTGATTAATATAAAACGTGGATCATAATTGAATCCCCTGATGTGTGATTAATTCAGATTATTTCACATTAAAGTCATTTTTCAGTTTGTTTTCTGAGTATTTTTGACTTCAGAGCGACTCCAGAGGCTCAGCGGAGCGCGGATCACTGATCCTGTTAAGCAGGTTATTCATTAGTGCGTGTGCGTGCGTGTGTTTGTGTGTGCGTGCGTGTGGAGAGGACACTCCATTCACACCTGCACAACGCCTCTTCAGCGGCTGATGGAGAGTCTGTCCGTCTGTCTGTCCGCTTCCAACACTAAAACATCAGGTTATTGAGTTTTTTAATGATTAAACGCGAACAGGTTTCTACATTGAGAACATTTTAAACTCAAATATCTTTAATTTAACCTGCTCTGCATTTATCTGAACGATAAAGAGCTCCAAATGCTGCATGAATACTGATGAAAACACTGAAGTTCTTCAGTCTGGACATGACTCAGCTGAAGCTAGAAGAGGGGTCCACGCCGTCCCAGCTTCAGTGGGGTCGTGGTTTGTGCGTCACTCAGGTGATAAAGGTGTTCTGCTGTGTCCACAGACGGATGTTCCCGGTCCTGAAGGTCAGCGTCTCGGGCCTTGACCCCAGCTCCATGTACTCCTTCCTGCTGGACTTCGTCCCCGCTGACGGCTGCCGCTGGAAGTTCGTGAACGGCGAGTGGGTGGCGGCCGGGCGAGCCGAGGGGCGGGGCGAGGGGCGGGGCCACGGCGGCATCTACATCCACCCCGACTCGCCAAACTTTGGAGCCCACTGGATGAAGGCGGCCGTGACCTTCAACAAGGTGAAACTCACCAACAAGGTCAACGGAGGAGGACAGGTGAGGTGGTCTGAGAACAGTGTGGAAATGATTACACGAACTGGCCACTTTATTAGGTACACCATGCTGCCTTGTTGGAAGGCTGGACCCCCCCCACCACCACCACCACCACCACCACCATCACCACACACACACACACACACACTCACTCTCAGCATGTCGGACCCCGGAGTCCAGTCTGGATCAGGTTTCAGGACACACCTGCACTCAGAACGTGGACGTCACAGGTGATTGGTGCATTCCTGTCATCATGCTCAGGCTGCTGAGGTTCACTTTCAGCTCCTGATGTCCTCTTCTGGACATGTTTGGGTCAAAGAGCCGCTCAATGTCCAGTTTGACCTTTACCCTCTGAACTTTAGAGGAAGGTATGTGATGACAGTTCATTTCTCTGTGAGACGGTGTCGGCCTGACGTGAAGTCAAAGACCTGTTCAACAAATTTGAAGTTCATGCAGTTTATTCACTTCCACCTGTCTGTGAAGGCCTGAAGACATCCAGAGGAACTCTTTTTCTTTGTCCTCTGTCCTCTAAAGTTCATCACTCTTCTCTCCAACCCTGACCTTTGAACCTTCACGTCCTGTTGGACCTGCTCTCATCTCTTCTCCTGTCCACTTTAGACGTCTAACATGACTCCTCTTCTTCTTCTTCAGTCCATTATCCCCTCTCCATATCAAGAACATCTCCTCCTCCTCCTTCTCTCCCTATCTCTCTCTTATTGTCCTGGAGTGGGCGAGAGACCACCGCCTGTAATTAGCCACTTCAGTCCCTCTCCTCGCTCACTTCACCTGCTCGCCCCCTCGTAACCACGGGAACGGGATAAACAGCTCTTAATTGGCCGGCGGCAGTTTAATGCACTTCCTGTCGAGAGCCGTTGGCCACTCAGAGAAGCACACACACACACACACACACACTCCAAAATTGGCAATAATGTTGTTTATATTTACCCCATTATCCCCTATCCACACACACACAGGGCGCAGTAATGCAGAGCTGGAACAGAGAGCCCGGCCATAATGAAATAATTGCTCAGCTTATTTGTACATTATGGTAATTATGTTTTTTACCGGGAGATTAATTTACCCATCATGCTTCAGGTGGACAAGAGAGAGGGAGGTAAACTATATTCAAAAAAACACACACACTCCAGTTAATGTGGGCACTGCCAGGGTAAACACACGCCGAGGCCGGGGTCAGCCAGCCTCTCATCTGAATAGAAAACAGTTTGTTTTTGTGAGTCCGCCTGGAGAGCCCTGATTGGTTAATTGGAGCTCGTTAGTGCGGGGGAAGGGGGGGGTTTTGATGGACCACAGATGGATGAAAGAGTGTTTGGACCAAAAAGACAAAGATGGCTCCACTCCACAAACTCTCTGAAGGACTCCAGCTACACCTGCAGCCATGATGTTTCATTCAGAAGTTAGAGGAGGCTTCAGAGTTTGACTCCAGCTGCAGGACACAGGAACATCTGTGAGGGCATCACACCAGGCCCTGCAGGAGCACCAGAACCACAGGAAACAGAGCAGAGCCTGGGTTAGGACAGAGCATCCCAAAGGTGCTCTACTGGACTGAGATCTGGTGACTGTGGAGGCCCCTGGAGTACAGTGTAGAAACCAGTGTGAGATGATCTGAGCTCTGAGACATGGAGCTGCTGGAGGTCTCCATCAGAAGATGGTCCACTGTGGTCATAAAGGGATGATGGTCCAAGGGATGATGGTCCAAGGCAGGATGGATCCATGCTTTATGATGTTCACACCAAACTCTGAGCAGAGAATTGGGTTGGGCTTGTATTAGAAGTTTTACGGTAGATCACGTGTCCCTGTGTTTGTCCTCAGATCATGTTGAACTCCCTCCATAAGTACGAGCCTCAGCTCCACATCGTGTGTGTGGGCTCTCGCCATCGCCTAGTCTCTAACGTGTCCTTCAAAGAGACTCAGTTCATCGCCGTCACCGCCTACCAGAACGAGGAGGTACAAGCACGCCCAGCCTTCTGCTGCATGCTCTGGTCCTGGTGAGAGCTCTAAAATGTCTTCTTCTGTTTTTGAGTAGATCACGGCTCTGAAGATCAAATACAACCCATTCGCCAAAGCCTTCCTGGACGCCAAAGAGAGGTAGGACCATGAGTGTGTCATTACTCTGGAGAGTCCAGAGCGTGGTCAGATCCAGACTGTCCTTTAGTGACTGTGTCCACATGGTGAAGACCACCTGGACCAGGCTCACCCATCAGGGATGAAGCTACAGGATAATCCAGTCTAACCCACAGGCCTGTGTCCTGATGCTTTGTTTTGTCCTTATTAGGAACCCAGGTGGGCGGGGCTTGTCCGAGGCACTGGAGGGTCGTGCTGGGATTCAACCTTGTGAGTCTGATCTAAAGTTTATTTGGACTGATTTTTGCACCAACATGAATAAATAAAATCATTATTTATGTTTTATTATAAAATTTGTTTACTCTGAGTAAGACATGGACTGATTATGTTTTGAAGGTCAGAGGCTAAAGGTCATGATCTTTTTCCTGTGAATGCAGCATCAAAAGAGACTTCAGGGATTTTTGAACTGAAAAGTGGCCTGAAGTAGATTTGTCGGCTCCAGGTCAGAGGTCGTCAGAAGTCATGTTATGTCTCAAAAACTGTCTCCAGGATTTTCTCTGAACTTTGCTCAGATGTCCAATTTAACCCAAGGTCAAACTGGCCAGATTTTGGAGGTCAGAAGTCCTCTTTTACTCAAGGTCAAACTGGCCAGATTTTGGAGGTCAGAAGTCCTCTTTTACTCAAGGTCAAACTGGTCAGATTTTGGAGGTCAGAAGTCCTCTTTTACTCAAGGTCAAACTGGCCAGATTTTGGAGGTCAGAAGTCCTCTTTTACTCAAGGTCAAACTGGTCAGATTTTGGAGGTCAAAAGTCCTCTTTTACTCAAGGTCAAACTGGTCAGATTTGGGGGTCAAATGTCCTTGATCATCTCTTGTTTGTGACCTTGATCGATGATGAATTCTATGAGAGATTTCAGTCAAACTTTGCTCAGGTGTCCTCTGGTTAGATGATGGAGGTATGGGGTCAGAGGTCAGGTGACTCTCCAATGCTGATGTGGACCTCACAGAGGTCAAAAGTCTCTGGTGGATTTCTGTTTGTCTTTGCACCAGGCTGGTCCCTGTGCTCAGCTGGAGGGGGCGGAGCTTTCCCTTACAGCAGCGGCCTCCCGCTGACATCACATCATCACCATGGCTACAAACACCACGCCTACCCTGGGCGACACACCCCTTACCCCGCCTCCTACCTGCCGCACCGCTCGCACTCCTCAGGTAAGTCTGTGCTTCCATGTGTGTCTGTGTGTCAGATGTGGCGGTGACGGTTGTCATGGTGATGGTTGTTGTGTGTGTCAGTGTGTCTCTCTGAAGGTGTCCAGGTGCTGTCAGATGGGTGGAGCAGCCCCTCCCCTCGACCCTCCTCCTCTTCCTCTTCCTCTCTCCCTCTGACCAGCAGCACTCCGTCCTCACAGGCTCCTCCCACTCATAACTCCAGGTGAGGCCACACCCATGACCTTATATGGCAATTTAACCAAACAAACAGGTAAAAACTTGCAGGAGCCGCCTGAGCCAGTTTCAGGAGGTTCAGGCTCACAGGGTCAGAGGTCGTGGACCCTCCACCTGGTAGAATCTGAGTCACTGATGCCTTCGCGAAGGTTTGGAGCACCTGTGGTTGAGACTGGATTACCTGAATCGGGGGATGCTGGTGACCCTTGGCCTCTGTTTTCAGTCTCATTTGTGGGTTGAGTCACAAGCTTTTCAGTCACACCTGTTCAGGTCACTGGTGGGCGGGGCCTCAGGGTCATAAACGTTGATGCTCTTATTCTCCGTCACGTCATTGGAGCAGCTGAGAACGCGGCCGTATGGTGGTGAGCTCTATAAATAACCCTTACCATGTCTGTTTGTGTGTTCAGCCAGTTTCCCTGCCTGTGGACGGTTGGATGCGGCGAGCTAAGCCCCTCCCACTCACCCTGTGCCGCTCTCCACGGACCAATCAACAGTGAGAGCCTGTTGCAGCCTCCAGGTCATGGCAGAGTGGGCGGGACCGGATGGACACATGGCCCCACCCACTCTTTCTAATAAGAGTTCTGATAAATCTGAAATGTGAGGTCGATGTGAAGCCGTCAGTGCGTCCGTCTGTCCTGAGTGTTTATCCTGACGTGTACATGCCTGCACAGTCCTTCTATTTATAACAGAGACTCGGCTCATGCTAAAGAAAACATATTCAAACATATTTATCCTGTCCCACTGCATGTTTACTGTTTGTTGTTGTTTCTATTCTCCTGAAAATTCATGAAAATCATTAATAAAAATAAGAGAAATGAAAAAGACATCCTTCAGCCGTAGCTTGTCTTTATTTCTGACAGCTGTGAAGATCAGGAACAAATATTCTGATTATTTTAAATGCAATAATGATGATTCCTGTGATTGCAAGACCACCATTTGACACATCAAATATAAATATGAAATGTGTGGGAGTGTTATGTTCAGGCGTGAGGAACAAAATGATTTTAATATACACTTTGAGCAGAAAGTTTATTTAGTAATATGAAAGTCAAAATATCAGGAATTATCTGAAAAATATGACAGAGAGAGAAAAGTCCGAATGTTAAGGAATAATGTCCACTTTCTAACCACTGCATCTTTTTTTAAGTGCATAATTTAGTAAGAAATAACCTTCCTGCTCTCTCCTGGCCCTGATAATCTTCAGTAATGTTATGCCTGGACCAATTATTGTTCTTTGTTCTTTCGATTTGTTCCTGGTGATTTTCATTGTAGTTCATGTTAATTTTAAATATTGACAGACTAATTCCATTTTTCGTTCCCTCAGGTTGGAGCTCTCTCTCTCTTTTGGTTTAAATGCTTATTTGATGCCCACGCATACAGACGTCCTTCAAACCCAACACTTGAGCATTTTTGGAGCTTCACTGCCAAAACCTGGCAAAATAAATCTTGCCCATTTTTAACTGCACAAAACATATTTTATATAATATATATATTTAATGTGAAACATAGATTATACCCTGCCCACTCCTACAGATGAAGAATTTGAAGCCTGAATAATCAACGTTCTGCTGAAGATGTGAATCAGGAACATTCTCCCAGGCTTGGACCTGCTCTCACCTGGGGACGCCCTGGACCTCCATACGTGGGGTACCTGAAAATATCACAGGTACAACGGGGCCAAGAGTTAGGAGTTAGTCTTTTAGGTGACATGTTTAATGTTAAAACTAATAAATATACACTTAGATTTTTAAGAATATGTCTTAATACAGCCAACAAATGTGCAGCCATGTGAAGGAAACTGAGTCATTATTTAACTTTATTTATTCCAAATGAAAAGATGATGACCTGAAGGACAAACCAGCAGAGTCTGAACTGATCTGGAGTGATTTTAAACATATCTAGTGAAAGAATTTATAGTCTTAATATTTTCTGTTTGACATGAAACCGTCTGCCTGTCATGTTTTTGTGACTCGGCTTCATTCAGCATGTGCTGCACTATAAGGTCATACCTTTTCTCTTCCCTTTTATACTCCTGCTTTTTTCCTGTTTTCTCTTCTGTTCTTTTTCATTAAGTCTCTATCAGAGAATTTAATTAGAGGCACCTTAAAAAAAACTACTAATGAATTTGTTTGAGTATTTATTTGTTTGTTGATCAGACTCACATGCTGATGAAGTTATGCATGGGACCTGAGGGCTGATGATCTGGCATCTTTCTGTTTATTCCTTTTTTTGGTTTGTAAAGTGTCATTGCCTTAACTCCTCGTTAAGATAAATATCAATAAAATGTTGTTAAAAATAAACACATGACCATCATACCAAAAACTCTAAAACAAGAAAGATGACGTTTCAGCTGGTTTACATCATCATTCATTAAAACTCTGCACTGAGTCTAAAGATCCAAATATGTGAGTGAAAAACCTAAATCAACATAATTTAGTCTCATCAGAGGTTCAACAGGACAATGAAGCTCACGAGTACACAACAGAAAAGTACAGCTGGAATAAACCTGATATTTAGCTGACATACCTGGCATATCTGACAATGATCTCATATTTATCTCATCTATTCGGTATATTTAAAATATCCGATATTAATCTGATATTTCTGACTGATATATTTATCTCATATTTCTGATAAATTTAACATATTAGTTTTAACCTGATGTAGAACATGCTGAACTCTTCATTTTCATCCTGTTAGTTTTGGGAGCAGTCCTTTAAACCTCCGGCCTGAGGAGGGCGGTATCGCGCTTCTCAACTTCCGGTCTGCTGGAATTTCAATCAGAGAAGAAGAGCCATCCGTGCGCTTCTTAGCATGTTAGCATCACAACATGAAGCGATAAACTGAGAGTGAGCAGAATTTCTGGATTTTAGTATTAAAAAAAGGTACGTGAGTGATTTAATCCAATGCAATGTCATTGAAATGTTTTATTTTCACCTTGAAGGACGAGGACGGACATATTTAATCATTTCATCGCCGGGAGGGATGAATGATTTTGAGTTAGCATGCTAGCTGTGGAGCTTTGTGTTAGTTTGAAAAATAATTTAAAACTTTGATAAAAGCTGAATTAAACAGAAATCAATCAGAATATGGCAGAGTCGTAAAAGCGAGCTGTGTTATTGATTCTGGTTTGTTCTTCTCTTATGTAGCCTATTTTAATAGTTGATGCTTTTATTGATTATTTAGCTTTTATTCAATTTTTTTGTAGATTTATACATAAAAATGTGATTGAACGATATTATAAGCTGTTAAAATGCGTTCTTCTCACGACTCCCAACAAGCGGTGTGCACACCAATGCTGTTAATGAACGTTATTCACGTGCAAATATGAGTAAATATTAATGAAGTTATTCACAAAATAATGCGTTTATCAATCCCAGTATATCTGTGAAAGACTGAGGCAGTTATGAGAGATTAAATATATGAAATCATCATATGTTTCTTATTTTACTTCAGTTTGGCTGTAGATTTTTATTCTGATTTGTAAATTTTAAATTATTTTTATTCTATTTTTTACTTTTTGCTCTAATTTTTCATTGTCATTTTTACAAATTGTATCATGTTTCATGTTTTTTGAAAATGAGTTTCTTATATATATATATTCTTATTGTACTTTATAAATATTGATTGTGTTTAAATTTTATTCTGTTGCTGTTTGGTGATGTCTGTGCAGCACTTTGGTAAACTTGATATTTTTTTAAAATGCACTGTATAAATAAAGTGGATTGGATGATATTTGAGCAGTTAATTAAAAGTTTTCCCGTCTTTGTTTTTCGGTCTGCAGATCCCTCTCTCGGTCATGGCCCACATCACCATTAACCAGTACCTTCAGCAGGTAACTCTGAGCTCTCTCCACTGTCTCTGAAGACCAAGAATCTGCTGAAAGAATTACCTGAGGAGCCAAAGACACTCTTGTTCAGATCCTGAGTGATATTTACCCTGTAAAATTATTTAACATGGAGAAAAACAATCCCGTGTTCTGTGATTTCAGCTTTGAAGCTTCAGAACCTTTGTTTTTATTTGAAATCTGTTTGGGACTCTTTTTGGTCTCTGAAAAGGACACAGACTCACATGAGCTGTAAATCTGTGAATCTCTTTTCCACATTTTAATGATTGTAAGAAACAGTTTTGATTAAAAAAACAAATGTTAATTCAAAGTCTTTATGACCTCTGACCCCTGGAGGGCTGATAAATCATGACGAGCTCAGTATGTGCGGGAAACACAATAGAAGTTTGACTGTAATGTGATTGGCTGAGCTGATAGATGGATTTAAATGATGAATTCACATTGTTGGCTGTGGATGGATTTCAAGCTAAAATTTAAATCATGATTTTTTTAAATCCCAGATTTATTCCTTTGTTTAGTTTCTCTCAGCTGTGAATATCAGCACAATATGCAGATAAATCTGTTAAAACTCAGAGTTTTGATGGCATTAGGGCCTATTGTAAATATCAGCATTATTGTCAGAGGTCCAGTTACTGAGTAAGATGATCTATCAGGGATTTGTAAGGAAATATAATAAAAAGTTATTATCCATTCTGCAGTATTGCTTTATAAACAGCTGCTACTGTCATCACAGTGTTAAAAATATGATTGCACATCATCTTATAAAAAGACTGAAAGTCCAAAGGAATTAAATCTCGATTACATGATTAAAATGTACAGGAACTGCAGCCTCGATGGCTCGCTGCATTTATTTGCCTTAAATAAAAATATATTTTGCAGAAGAGCTGATGAAGCTTCATCGTTAATTCAGCATCTCTTCACCCCAACGTCGGTGTCAGTGTGGTGACTTCTTCTTCTTCGTTGGTGTTTCCCTCCTGCAGGTTTATGAGGCCATCGATAACCACGAGGGCTTGTTCTGCGCCGAGCTTCTCTCCTTCAAACACCCGCATGTCGCCAACCCCCGCCTCCAGGTGAGACTCCTCCCCCCAGGTAGAAGGTCTCTGTTGCTATGATGCAGTCCTCTCAGTATGTGCGTCTGCATTTCAGCTGGCCAGTCCTGAGGAAAAATGTCAGCAGCTCCTGGAGCCGCCATACGACGAGATGGTCGCCGCTCATCTGAGGTAGGATTTGAACGGGTCACTGAGGTCATTAACCCCTTAGGACCCGGTGCAGCGGTGGTGAGGAGGAGGTCAAGGACTCTGATTTAACTTCTAACACCAAAGCCAATCAAAGGCTGCTTTTAACCACGATGTAGGGTTTAGGGATGCATGATATTATCAAGAAGGGCCTCGTACAGACAGCACCATCCTGGGAGATCAGGCTCCACCAGAGGCCAGACGTGATCTGAGGAGAAGGTCACCCAGACGGAGGCAGAGAGGAAAACCACCAAGTACCAGGACCTCCAACAGTGTCGAGACGAAGCATGACCTGTCTATGATAAGCAGACTGCTGCCAACACCTGCATTCTTTTGTTGCATTGTTCATTGATAATATTATTTAGTAGGAAGTCATGATATTGATTAGCTGATAAGAGTTGTTGCATTGATGCAGGTTCTACATGGTGATGATGATTATGACAATAAAGACGATGATGAAGATGGTGATAATGATTATGATGTTAAAGATGATGATCAAGCTGGTGATGATGACTATGATGATGAAGATGAAGATGATGATGAAGATGGTGTATGAAACCCTTCAGACATGTCAGAGCCATACAGAGCAGGTAACCACAGTGTGTGTGTTTGTGTTCCAGGTGTACCTACGCTGTGGCCAATCACGACTTTGTGGAAGCCTACAAGTTCCAGACGCTGGTCGTTCAATATCCTTCAACATGAAACAAGAAGAATAAGCTCATAGATAATCAATGACACATCTCATATCAATAGTCAGGCAGTGTGGCTCCTTAACCTCCCACATCCTTCCTCAGAGCCTTTCAGTCTCACAAAGAGGAGAACTGGTGAGTGTGACAAGCAGTCTGTCTCCTTAGCTGAGCCTGAAGAAGAGCTTCATCAGGTCAGAGTAATTTATCAGGATCAGGTTGATTTATCAGGATCAAGGTGATTTAGAGTGATCAGAGTGATTAATCAGGATCAGACTGATTTATTAGGATCAGGCGAGACAGAGTTTGAGTTCATAATGTGAGGTTGATTAACCTAAAGCTAATGCTTTGTCTGTCTCAGGGCTCTGCCAGTGATGTACGCCGTCACTCTGGATCTCAGGATCTTTGCCAACAACGTAAGACTCAAAACCACCTGCTTCATTACCGTTACAGCCGTGATGATGGTGATGATGAAGGTGAAGGTAACCCACCTGATCTTGTGTTGTGTGTTCAGGCCGAGCAGCAGCTGCAGAAGAAGGGCAAAGGTCAGCCGGGGGAGATGCTGGAGAAAGCAGCCGAGCAGCTGATGGGCTGCTTCAGAGTGTGTGCCAGCGACAAGTCAGTCCACACACACATGAATACACAAATACACAACATAACACACCACATACACAAAAGACTGTGTTTTTTTGCCTGATTGTGAAAGTTTGACCTTTGTCCTCTCATGTTTGGAGTTTGGCTTTGAGCAGCACACACAAAGTCAATTTGTTCTTTCAGAAATCAGCAGAAAGGGCGTCCATTGAGGTGAAAAATGTAAAAAATACATCTATCCTTTAAAGCTCTCTAAATGAGGGTGTACGTGGGCCCACAGCAGGGACTCTTGGTTCAAATTAGGCCGGAGCCTCTTTCCCTCACGTCACTCTCAGCGTTTTATCCCCACTTTCCAAGACCACTCCTCTGTCCTCTGTTACAAAAGCAGAAACCTTAAAAATGACAAACAGCACTTGTTTTTAGCAGTTTTTGTGTCACTATGAGTTTTTTTTCTTGAGAGAGGAAAATGATTTAAATCATAAAGGACCTCTTTCACAATACATGTAATTTTGCCCACAGCCCAATTTTTTGTTTATTGTGTGGTATTTGTAGTACACCTAGAGACTCCCAAGAGTATACCTTTAGAAAATCCAAAAGTCATCCAGGGCCTGTACTATGACCTATTTTATGATCATTGCCATAGGTGTGAGCCAGGGTGCACACTTTACCCCAAAACTTACTCAAACACAAATAATAAATCATCAAATTGGAACAAATCACCTTCACTGAAGTCTGGTGCATCTTTTGAAATCAAATGTAAAGCTAAGTATTACAACTGAAAGAAGTTATTGAATTTTAACTGGAAAAAAAGTAGTTTTTTTTAATGATTTTTTCAACAAATTCAATTCTTTGGAGATGTGTCTGACCAACTTACAGTTGCTGTACACCTAAAATACTTACAAATTATTTGGCCACATATATATTCTCAAAGTGGGAAAAAAATCATCAAATTCTGGGACCGGTAAAGTTGTTCAATTAACAGGTTGGGTTACTGTGGTAGAATCAGGATACTGTTCCATATCCTGTATATCAGGGAACCTTTAAAGATTTGTTCAGAATTCATCCTTTAAGTATGATTTCTTTTAGAATTTGAATGCTAGATTCAAAACAAACATTTCACATGAAATGTTATTCATTTTAATATTGAACAGCCACAGAGGGCCTGTATATTATGCCTTTGTGATGAGATAATAATGAGCCATTGATACAAGTAAAAACCGATGCAGTTTTGGATTGTTGTAATCAGATTGTATATATCTACAATGACAGCAATACATAAACATTACTTCTGTCAATTTCTGTTTCTAGTACTTATATATACATGTAATCTGTTTTATGGCCTTCGTGTCTTTTTGCATAGCAACGGCTTGGACAATTTTAATTTGTAGACTGGAACTATAGTGAGGGAAAGGGGATCTGAGAAATCCATAAGATGTACGATTGGCTGGTTATTTCATAGAATGGAGTCTTTGAATTTGCTTGTGTATGGTTGGAGGGGTTTCTGATTTTGAAAATGTTTATAATATCCCAAACAATAGATTACAGATGCAACATGTGCACACATGCCAGAGGTTCTCTTTCCAGCAGGACAGAGACAATAATATGCCTTCACAGGATCATCTGATGCATTCTTGTCAAATTGAATCCAAACATTGTATTTTATTTGAGATCTGTGACGAGAATGAATCTGTCCCCTAATGAGATCAGCATCATGCTGGTAAACCCAAATCTCATAGTCACCATCACTTTTTTGATGCTCAGCAATGTAGCCAGGGGACTGTTTGATTTGGTATGTACCGCATGTTATGGTCTCAAGGTATTCCAGATCCACATGAGGGAACGAGATATCAGATGCTTCAAGCTTCTGCCATTCACTACGAGCTCTACGTGACATATTTGTTTTTGATTTTTCAAACCTTTCATGGAATCAAATGACCATGCTTACTAATCTTTCCCAAGCTACACTGTCAAGATATTTTCATACAATTGCAGATATTTTGAAAAAAAAAAATGATGGTATATGTATATAAAATACAATGTTTGGATTCAATTTGACAAGAATGCATCAGATGATCCTGTGAAGGCATGTTATTGTCTCTGTCCTGCTGGAAAGAGAACCTCTGGCATGTGTGCACATGTTGCATCTGTAATCTATTGTTTGGGATATTATAAACATTTTCAAAATCAGAAACCCCTCCAACCATACACAAGCAAATTCAAAGACTCCATTCTATGAAATAACCAGCCAATCATACATCTTATGGATTTCTCAGATCCCCTTTCCCTCACTATAGTTCCAGTCTACAAATTAAAATTGTTCAAGCCGTTGCTATGCAAAAAGACACGAAGGCCATAAAACAGATTACATGTATATATAAGTACTAGAAACAGAAATTGACAGAAGTAATGTTTATGTATTGCTGTCATTGTAGATATATACAATCTGATTACAACAATCCAAAACTGCATCGGTTTTTACTTGTATCAATGGCTCATTATTATCTCATCACAAAGGCATAATATACAGGCCCTTTGTGGCTGTTCAATATTAAAATGAATAACATTTCATGTGAAATGTTTGTTTTGAATCTAGCATTCAAATTCTAAAAGAAATCATACTTAAAGGATGAATTCTGAACAAATCTTTAAAGGTTCCCTGATATACAAGACATGGAACAGTATCCTGATTCTTCCACAGTAACCCAACCTGTTAATTGAACAACTTTACCGGTCCCAGAATTTGATGATTTTTTTCCCACTTTGAGAATATATATGTGGCCAAATAATTTGTAGGTATTTTGGGTGTACAGCAACTGTAAGTTGGTCAGACACGTCTCCAAAGAATTGAATTTGTTGAAAAAATCATAAAAAAAACTACTTTTTTTCCAGTTAAAATTCAATAACTTCTTTCAATTGTAATACTTAGCTTTACATTTGATTTCAAAAGATGCACCAGACTTCAGTGAAGGTGATTTGACCCAATTTGATGATTTATTATTTGTGTTTGAGTAAGTTTTGGGGTAAAGTGTGCACCCTGGCTCACACCTATGGCAATGATCATAAAATAGGTCATAGTACAGGCCCTGGATGACTTTTGGATTTTCTAAAGGTATACTCTTGGGAGTCTCTGGGTGTACTACAAATACCACACAATAAACAAAAAATTGGGCTGTGGGCAAAATTACATGTATTGTGAAAGAGGTCCTTTGGTTTTGTTGAAAATAAATCTGGATTTTGTGGCCCACTCCAACTGTAGGGAGAGATATTGGATCAGCAGCTACAATGTTCTGACAGGAGACATTAACATCATTTATGAGCTGAGCGGTTGAATTCACATTTTTTAATAATTATTCAAAGTTATTTCTGTTGGCCAGATAAATGATGAATGTGAGGGTTTCCAGAAGTCCTGGGACTCAGTAAAGCAGAAGGATCAGCTGATCACATTTGTCTGCTTAACGCTGGTCTATCAGAGAATTTTTAATTTCTATTTGAATGATTACTTCTATTTTACCTGATTATTGTTCTTATTGTTTTACAGATTCTTTTCTTTTGTTGTCTTGTGTATGGTGCCTGTGTGTCTGTTAAAGTTGTGCTAAAAAGGTTAAGGTCATGTTTAATAGAAACTTTAATCACCAATAAAGAGATTATTTCCATCAGTAGATTATTTCCCCTTCATAAACAGCCCAACCTTGTGACTGTGTTACAGCAGTGGATGAAGCATGCATAAATGAACATTTTGTTTTGCAGGATTAAAAAAAGGTTAAACTCTGCAGTGTGTTTGGATGTAAACCTTTTTTAGGTTTAAAATGAGCCTGTTTAATCTCACGGTCTCCTCCTGTGTGTTTGTAGTCGAGCTGGCATCGAGGACTCTAAGAAATGGGGGATGATGTTTCTGAGTAACCAGCTCTTCAAGATCTACTTCAAGGTGACTGAGGTCTTCTTCTCAGTGATGGAGGATAACCCTGTTTGTTAAAATTGATCTTCTGACTTCACTGATCAATCTTCTCAGATCAACAAGCTGCACTTGTGCAAACCTCTGATCCGAGCCATCGACAGCTCCAACCTAAAGAACGACTACAGCCCGGCTCAGAAGGTCACCTACAAGTACTACGTGGGCCGCAAAGCCATGTTCGACAGCGACTTCAAACCAGGTGACAGGAGCAAACATCATTTTAATCAGCCTGATATTCTGATTATTATGATATTCAGCTGAAGTGTTTCAGGCTCGACAGACCAGAGCGTCTGCTGTTACAGAGACCAGCACACCCTCCTGCAGTTTTAAAGAACAATTTCAGCTGTTAGGATGGTTTAAAGTCATTTTTTAATACTGATATATTACATTAATATTATCATATTTTGTTACAATAATATATAATAGTGCAGTTCTGATTAAAATATGTTCACGGGTAAGATCCATAATGTTTCCATTTGATGAGCTGTTCTGGTTATACTGTCTTTATTAACTGTTTCTCTTTATTTGACGTGTTTAGTTAGTTTGTAAATCTCTTTCTGTCTTGATTTTTACTGTTGATGTTGCAGCAGTTTTTCAGATTGTTCCTCATTTTAAATCAATTAAGGGCTTTAGATGGGAGACAGTTTACTCTGCGCTAGCTGCAGGGTTGATGACAGAGAGAATTGATGATCACGTCCCGATCGTCATCAGCAGAAGACACGACTGAAACCAAACACAGGTTTCTGTTGGTGACAGTGATATTGCAACATGTGAATCCACTGAACCGAGGACGGCGCACAGACGGCGTGCACACCTTTACCTGTGCTCAGGTCAGACAGCTGTGTGCAGCGCCCTCCACCTCTGATCTGAACGCCCTGCAGGATCAGAGGATCCTGCTGCAGGCTGAAAGTTTATCTGATGGAAAACTAAACTGAACTGATGAAGGTTAATCTGCGGAAGAGTCAAATAAACCAACTCTTGTTCTGTTTGTTTTTCAGCGGAGGAGTTTTTGTCCTACGCCTTTCATCACTGTCATCGATCCAGTCAGAAGAACAAGAGGATGATCCTCATCTACCTGCTGCCCGTGAAGATGCTGCTGGTCAGAAAACACCACTCCTTAACACTTTGTGCTGGCTTATATTCAATTTACACTGGTCTGAATCCACCCCATAGCCCTGTTAGTCCAGAATACACTACTTTATACCTAAAGGGGTTCCTACAGAGGCTTGGAAATCCTTTAGTAAATTAGACTTAAGGTTAAAAGCAATGTCTTATAAAAGTCATGCCAGGGAGAGTTCCTGAGATACAGAGCACACTAAGTCTGAACAATAACCTCAGTCTTTATTTTGATTCTTTATTTTTGGGTTAATTTGCTTGTTTTTCTGACAAACCAGGGCCAATTAACTTCAGCTTATTGATTTTAAAATTCACAAACCATAAACAGAGAGGAAGTTTACTTGAAGATCTGAATTAAGGGGAAGTTTTGGACCTATTGCTCACTTGTCATTCCCTCATTGTCTAGCCTTAGTTTTAAAGCGTACCCCTGTCCCGTCTTCTTTGGTAAAGGCAGACGAGGACAAAATCAGCCTTTAGTAAAAATGAATGACTGTTGTTTGTATTGCAGGGCCACATGCCGACCCACCAGCTGCTCAGGAAGTACGACCTGATGCAGTTTGCAGACATCACCAAGGCTGTGAGGTGAGCTTCAGGGAAGTAAACAGGAAGTGACATCACAATCATCAGATCTTGAAGGTGTAACCAGTGTGTCTGTGTCTGTCAGCGAGGGGAACCTGCTGCTACTCAATGAGGCATTGTCCAAACACGAGACGTTCTTCATTCGCTGTGGGATCTTCCTCATCCTGGAGAAGCTGAGGATCATCACCTACAGGAACCTCTTCAAGAAAGTGTGAGTGCCTCGGGCTCCAGCAGGGTGGTATGCAGGTTCACACAGACTGACATGGGCAGGAGTTTGGTTCGAGGTGCTGTATTTGTCTCTCTGTAGGTATCTCCTGCTCAGGACTCACCAGCTCCCTCTAGACGCCTTCCTCGTCTCTCTTAAGATGATGCAGGTGGAGGACGTGGACATAGACGAGGTGCAGTGCATCCTGGCCAACCTCATATACATGGTGAGGACACACATGCTTGGTAACCATGGTAACAAGCCCTGCTGAGCCAGCCCGATGAGACCCTGGTTATGTTTTACATCAAGTGATGATCTTTGATGCTTGAACCCAGCACGCCGACCTGGTGGTGACCCCTGTGACCCTGAAGTCCAATACCCTGCATCCATACTATATTTGGTGCTGTTGATGTTTTCTGTTTTTAAGCAGCTAGAAAAATGAGAGCAGGGAGTCCAGCTTCAGTCAAGATCCAGCCCTGTGGTTCACATCAAAGACCCAGCCAGTAGATCCAGCAGGGTCCCCTTAGGACCTTACAGGCCTCAGAAAGTCTTAATTGTACCAGAAAGAGGTCTCCAACTTCAGTTGGCCTGTTGGCTAAGGTTGTATAATTATTGGGCTGTTTTAAAGGCCGGTCAGCAGTGCAGTGCTTTTGTATGAAGAGATAGAAAGTCCTCTTCTGTGGAGTCTGGAGCCTCGTGTGCAGAGGCTGTCGTCTTTCTGCAGGTATAGCCTGAGATACAGGGCGCACTAAGTCTGAATTATAAACTTAGTCTTTATTCTTTAGGTTAACCTCCTCATTCTTCTGACTAACCAGGGCCCATAAACTTCAGCTTCACAAACCATAAACAGAGAGGAAGAACATTTATGATGAGGGAAAGTTTACTTGAAGATCTGACTTAAGGGGACTATAGGTGTAACTCCTGAACAGCAGATATAAAGGGGCTCTTAGCATCAGAATAAAAGACAAGAAAATGCAGGTGCCACGAGATGCAAACATGTCCTAACATCTGTATATTTGGATCTTATGAAGGTCAAAAGGTCATGTCAAACATGCACCAGCCCTAAAGGCCTTTCAAGGTCGTGGTCCTCGTGCTCAGGTGATCTGGGTCCTTACTGCCTCTACCCTCAGTCTGGACTGTCCTGTATCTGAATGAAGGCCCAGAATAAATCTGAGCAGCCTGCTTCTCCTGTGTTTGCTCATGTCGTCCTGGAGGGGCAATGAAGCTTCAGATCATTCAACGGCATAACTGATTAATATTTAGCTCTCTGCCTTTTTTCACTGAAACACAAGTATCACTTTAAATAGTCAGTGTTTTAGTGCATCATAGAAAAAAAATCAATGCAGCACTACTCGTGTTGACCACTGCTTGGTCTCATTAGTCTTAATTTTATACTGGCTGGAGGTCTGGATTTGGATGTCAGTGTGCAGGAACTCTCTGCAGACCTCCCTTTGTGCTCTGTAGTCCTGACTTGAGCTGTTATTTGATCTGACCCCCACTCTAAAGGTTTATTTGCTGAACATCATAACATTGTTTTCTTTAGAGGAATGTTTGTGACAAAATGAGGGAGAAAAGCTGTTAAAGAGGCACTGCTAGCCTTTTGGATATGCTCAGATGTCTGAGTGAACTGTGTGTTCAGTCTCTTCAAACAGACGTAAATGAAGGATATAAACCACCTGTGATGTTACTGACTTCTTCTTCTCTGCTTCCTGTTTGTCTCTTCAGGGTCACATCAAAGGTTACATCTCCCATCAGCACCAGAAGCTCGTGGTCAGTAAACAGAACCCGTTTCCTCCTCTCTCCTCTGTCTCATAGACTACGTTACCCACAATCCCCTCTGGCTGTGACGCTCCACAGGAAACTTTCCACATTTCATGTTTTTTATTTTTATTTTTTGATGTTGAATTAAACAGAAGATGTTTGTATGGCGTCTACTTCACTGATTATTCACACACGTCTGGGATTCCTGAGCAGTGCATTGTGAGTATTGGAGTCTTTATCTAGGCAAAGCTTTCCTTGCAAACACAAAGACATGGTCAATAAAACAGTAGTTAAATCAGCTTCCTGCTGTAAAGTAAACACAGAATGTTTAATAAATGTCAAATTAAGTTCTGAAGTCGATGACCCGAGCTCTCACAGTGACGCCCGCTGAAGAGTCTTAAAGATGGCGCTGGTAGGTGTTACTCGACCTCTGGGTACTGGATCACCTGTGAGCTCATGCTGTGCTCGGCAGCCTCCACCCTCGGCTTGATCCAGTTCAGGTAGCGAGAAAGTTTTGTGAACACCCGACCGCTGCCCTCACAGCCTCCTGATGACGACATGAGCAGCCCGGTCACAAACACCGTCCCACGATCCACTGTGGCAACAGGCGTCCCCGGCAACAGGCCGTCGCACCACTTCCTGCCGTGCACTTGCTTCAGAGCCTTCGGTCTGCTGCTGGAAGAGCTTTGTGTCTCGTTCAGCATCCCTGCTGCTCCGAGCCAAAGTCCACTCAGCCTCTCCTGACCGCCATGTTGGATCCTCAAAGGTCCTCGTTGAGCATTGAGGTCACCTGAGCGTCCATCTTGGCTCACTGGAGGTCCGCTCAGCGTCTTCATGCAGAACATTTTGTTGCTGAGAAGATGCGAGATGTTCATCTGGCTGCGGCAGACGTCCAGGGTCATGTACAGCAGCGTCTCGGCATGCCCCGCCCCCTGGCCCTTCAGGATGCCCGTCCTCCCTGAGGTCATCAGGATGTTCTCGCAGAAGTCCTTGGTGGGCAGGCAGAGGTGAATGAGTGAGGGGTTAAAGGGCAGAGGACTTGCCAGTTCGAGGAGGGCCAGGTCATAGTCGCGGTGATTGACTCGAAAACGGTTGTGGACGTACAGAGCGCGGACGCGAACAAGGATCTTCATGTTACCTGAAAGACGAGACAGGTGAGCGAGCAGGCTTTGGCTTCAGAGCCATATGGTTTAATAAGTTATGGCGTCTACGTGAAAGCACCTGGCCGGACGTAGAAGTCTGAGGGTCGGAGGTCAGACACCCGCTTTGACTCCTGGTGGAGGCAGCTGGCAGCGGTCAGGATGGAGCGTCGACCAAGTACAACGCCAGCGCAGAACTCGCCCCCTTTTTTGGTCAACAGCGACACCTGGAGGCAGGAGACAGACAGGGCAGTGTAGTCACAGTGGTTTGTCCTGAGGGGGGTGCCGAAGCTCCTATCCAGGCAGTTATTTACAGAAAAGTGCATTCTTTTTGATCGATGATGAAGAAATAAAGCTCAAACTGAAGCATTACTTTCCTTCACTCTGATTGGCTGATCCTAACTCACCTGCCAGGGACAGTTTCCATGGTGACAAAAGGATGTTGTGTTGAATGTATCAGGGAGCTGTCCACAGGGAAACTCAACTTAAAGAAAGAAACAATTGTATTTTAGCTGGTTATCATAGCCATGATGTTGTAGATGTTTTATTTTGGCGGGGCAGACCTTCAGGCTGGCAGGTGTGTCCGTCGCTCTGTAGTTTGAACCCCGGCATGCAGGAGCATTTGAAGGAGGAGTAGGAGGCGGTGCACAGCTGGTGACACGCTGTGGGACCTGCCGTCGGGCACGCCGACATTTCTGCAGGAGAGAAACAGCAGGTGAACTAAAACAGTCTCATGGGGGTAAGGTTCGCGTGGGCTTGGCCAAACCTGCTATGTTGATCTGCGGCGCCGTGGGCGGGGGCGGGGCCCCAGCTCCCAGCTCACAGGCCTGGCCATAGTAGGGGGCGGGGCATGAGCAGAAGAACCCGCCCACTTTGTCAGTGCAGTTCCCTCCGTGGAGGCACGGGTTCGGCTCACATTGATCCCCATCTGACCGGAAACAAACAGGACGATCAGTCAGCCAGAGGGAATGTGATTTTAGAAAATGAAATCAGAAATCAGTGGAAGCTACGTTAACAGTGAACAGTAAAAGAAAAACGTCATTATTTTCATGCTCCTCCTGAATATGGAGGTCCGTGGAGTAGAAGGAGACTGACCGAAGTAAACCGTCCAGAAGGCGACCTGAGGAGGAACAAACAGAGTTAAAACCACAAACCCAGCAGAGATAAACAGAGTTAGAGATGACAATGTCATCAGCGTATTTGATTGGTCGATGTCGGTCCAGACCGTCTGGTCGTCGTCCTCGAAGTACTCGCGGGCCTCCTCGTAGTTGCACAGCTCTTCGTAACATTCCCGCTCCAGGTTCCCCTGCAGGATCTCCTCCACCAGGAACTGATTGGCTCGTTTGGACCTCAGGAAGACGTTGTGAGTGGGCGGAGCCTGAAACACTGCAGACAGAAGGCCCTTCTTAATAATGCCTTTATTTAAGTGATTCAGAAATGTGTGCTGCTCTGGGCTGGATGATGAAGTTTGCTTTGGTAGCTGTTAAACATGATTCCTCGTCTCAAAAATCATTTGGAAAGGTTACACTCTGAACCTTTCATCACGGCAGAGCCAGTATTCAGCAATAATCCAGAAACACAGCAACAGTCCAGGAGCCTCTTCGTGAGGCTCAGGGTGATGCTGACCCACTGCAGGGAGTCATCAGTAATAATTCAGATCCTGGACGACCTCTTTAGCCTCCTGTTAAAACCTTCCTGCTCAGCGGTGCATTCCTTTACCTGAGAACATGGCCGTCAGAGCTGAGCATCACGCTGCGTCCCAGTTTAACCGGTTCTGGTTGTGAGCTGGTTAAACTGGTCACTGAAGGTCGTCAGTGTGTCTCAGAGATGTTTCTCATGTTCTGACCTCAGAGGTCAGGGGAGCACAACATGAGCATAAAAAAGCCCCACACTCATGTATAGCACCTCCAGGTGTTAGTTAAGATGTAGAAGACACAAAAATCAAGACTTTATTCAGACATTTAAGAAACTATTTCAAAATCCCTGACACTGAGAGAGCAGGGAACAGAAAGTGCCGAAGGTAATTACCGAAGGTAATTCTTCGTTAAAAGGAAAACCGGACTTTCTAGAGGTCCAGTTTTAAGGAAGAATTAGATAACCATGACCTGGATGGACGAGACCCTACACTGACAGAAAGTGCTGAAATTATCATTCATCTCCAAGTGTTAGGACTCATTGTTGCACCTCCAATGACTTGTGCTTCTTAAATACAGACATTATTTGACTGTCAGCACAGTGAGATAAACATATTTAATACAGATAATGAAGTCTTAAATAATAATAAATAATATTTAAGAGCTGTTATAAAGTAAGTCAAGTCCAACATGTTTCATTGTTAATCCTAAAAGTACGATTATCTGCTGTTGTGAAATGTTTCTGATTTTTCATCATTAAAAATTAAACTCAAATTAAATCTTCAGAAATCTGAAAGTCTCACCGTGTCCTTGACTGAGGACCTGAAAGAAGCAGCCGGGGAGGAAGAGGGACAGAAGACACGCTCGACAACCAGCCGACATGATGCCGACTGCCATGACACTGACTACACACACACACACGCACACAAATACACACCCCCAGGTTAAACTGAGTCATAGATCTAGACCAGAGAGTCACCAGTTCCACTGTTTGATTTGATTTGAGTGATTCTTAAAGCCTGAATCATGTTTATTGTCTGAAGAGCTCCAGCAGAGGACGTTTGAAGGAGTTTGAGTCTGAATGAAGTAACAGACAGTCCAGTCAGCTGATCAGCTCCTCTTCAGTAATGTCTGATCATTGAGGTCTTTCTCCTGCCTCCTTCAGTTTCTGGTCTGTAAAGAGTTAAAATAACTGTTTTCAGTCAGCGCCGTGTTCCTGCGGTGGACTCTGTCCTGTCCTCAAACCCACACAGTGCGACCTCTGAAACATCAACACTCTCCAGGTTTGTTTGTTCCAGGTAAACATCCCGCCGATTAATCATTTAAAAGTTACTGGACTATGTCTCAATCCACTTCAGATGGATCAAACTAGGCCGGAGGACTCTGAACAACAAGGTTCAGGATTCTGATCCACACCTCTCAGGACCATGGAGGGTGTAACTGCTTTAATAATTGACCAAAGTGATCTCTCCCAGGAATAATAAATGCTCCTCATGTCATCGAACAGGTCCAGGAGACCTGATGACAGGTAGACAGGTGTGAGAAGAAGCTCTAAAGTCAGAATGAGTTCAAATCTAAACCTCTGATGTTTACTTTGATCAGTTTAGTGAGTGAACAACAAAAATCTAAATCCCTTCACCTTCAGACCAGATTCAGATCCCCAAGGTCCTCCTGCTCAAAGTCAGTGATTCAGTAGGACTACAGTCAGGTGTGTGGTCCACCTGTGAGACCAAACAGGTGCTGAAGATCTTCACCTTCAGACACGGTCATTAACTGAAACAGAAGCAGCCAAACTCTACTACCACAGAGAGGCTGTGGAGGACAGGTTCATGTCAGGTCACACACCATGGCAAGACTGAGCTTAGCAACAAAACACAAGGTAGGTCTACGACATCAGCGAGGTCTCTCAGAGAAGCGGTGGTGCAGAAGAACATCAGCAGGTCTCTGGACTGATGAGTCCAGGTCTGAAACAAAAGACAGTCCTCTGAAGGTCTGCAGAGCAGGACAATAATGAGTGTCTGCAGGCAACAGTGAAGCATGGTGGGAGTCATGCAGGTCTGCAGATGGAGGTGTGGATTTGGTCTGGGTTAATAGAATACTGAGGGATACCAGCAGATACTGATCCATCATGCAGGACCATCAGGGAGGCCAACGACCCAGAACATCCAGCCAATGTCATTGAGGTCTATCTTTAGGGTGAAGAAGAATAAGGAGCCCTGGAGGTGGTGGTGTGGCCCCCACTGAGCCCTGATCGCCACAGAAGGATCTGGGCCAGACTACATCCACACAAGACCTGAGGTGAGTCGTAGACAACGTACTTGCAAGATGTCCTTCAAGAACTTTGAGTAAGTGTACCTGGAAGACCTGATGTTGGTTTGTTTTTGGTTTTGATCGGATTTTGATTTCTCTGCTGATGGATGTTAAAATATTAACACTGATGTTAGTGAAGCAGCCTCACTGTACTGAAGTTTGAAGACCTGCTGTAAGCTTCTGCACAGAACTGTAAGACCAGCAGAGCTTCACACCATGATTACTAAGTATGGGACGATATCTGCCAATGATATTTGAAGACTTCTCTGGTAGGCTTACTGTTTAATCAGTCAATAATTTCATTGACAGATGTTAAAGACCCTCACCATCCAATGATTCATCCCAGCTGAGAGTTTAACATGTTCCTGCCATAAGCTGGTGACCCTTCACCTTCACAGTCAGGAAGTTAGACTAGTAGTCTTAAGATAGGTTTTCTGAAGATGTTAAATTTGACACGATCGGTCCTTATAATGTCCCAGAACAGAATTCATCCATTCTAAGTCTGAGTCACAGGATATCACACACCACATTGGTTTGTAGTTCTTTATTCTCCTTCAGATGGGCTAAGAGGCTCATTTCTGATCGATATATAAAAGACAAATAAAACAACTGTTTATAACACTTTGGTACACGAAAGTCAGGCTGCATGGTTCTTGTTAAAATATTAATTACAAATGCTTTGATCAGTATGAAGGTCATGATCATTTATGACAGTGGCTGATTTCAGGAGGAATGTGTTTACTGTATTTCACATATTTCAAAAATGAATATTCACCAACTCAACTTGTGTGCGGGTCTGCAGCTAAAAATCTGCTCTGGCATTTTCAAAGAGAGAGTGAACAACAAAGACAGCCAGAATTACAGGACAAAATGATTCTCCAGGTGTAGCTCACAATCTAAACACTGCTGTCCTCCAGCGTTTTCCTTTAGCAATCAGAGGCTAAGAAATGGACCACAGTTAAAATTAAATCAGTTGTGCAGTCTTAATGAAGGGAAAAATACAAGGGGCCAAGGACAGACCTGGGGAACCCCACAGTGGTTAATGACACTGACAGTTGGCTGTTTGAAACATTAAATCTGTGATTAAACCAGCAGCTCAGAGCCTCCGTGATCAGCCTCATGTTTTTTTGTTTTCACAGAGTTAGCCTCTTGATCGGCCCGGCGTGTCTCTTGAACCGCTGGCCGTCCGTCTCTCTGGGCATCAGCTGTTCAATGCCATCATAGATCCAGCGGATGTATTTGGACACCTGGGTGTAGACTCCGTATTTGCCCCTCCGTGCGCAGCCTTCGCCCCAGCTCACGACACCAGTGACAAAGTACGTGCTGCCGAAACGCGTGACATGTGGCCCGCCGCTGTCCCCCTGGCAGGCGTCCTTGGCCTCGGCATCGTAGCCAGCGCAGAACATGCGGGAGGAGATTTTCAGTTGGGTGGACTCGAGGCAGGTGGCCCGATCCACATAAGGGACAGAGAGGCGCTGCAAGATGGTGGACGGTTGCCTGCCCTCGCCGAGACGGCCAAAACCACTAATCATCCCGTTGGGCTCTTTCATCAGGACCTGCAGGAGGAGGTCACAGAAACTCATCAAGACCTGCAGCATCATCCAGACACCAAAACAAACGTGTGGTCCCAGCAGTGACTTTATGTCACGTGGTTGTGTCAGCTTGACTCGCTCACTGGGGTGGGGGGGATCAGGTACCACATTAGACAAAATGTGGATGAACTGGAATGACAGAAAATCCATAAAACCCTTCAAGACCTTCAGTTCTGGTGCCTTCACATCTGACACATTTGGTCCTGACCAAATCAAGGGTCAGTCCCAACTGTACCCCTTAGCTCTTGTCTTACCCCTTAGCCCTTGGTTTTGTGTGTTCACGTCTAGTGAAGGGGTATCCCAGTTCTCCATAAGGTTAGGGGGAAGGGCTACACAGTCCTTGAAATGAAGACAAAACAGGACCTCACTTGAAAGGAAGGGGTATGAGAAATTTCCCATGATACATTGCTCCCACTGACAAGATGGCAGAGCTGAGACCCAAGGAAGTATGTAAATGTAGGTAATTAAGCATAATTATTGATTTTCATAGTATCATCACAGACAGACAAAAGAAAATCAAAAGGGCCTAAGCAAAGGGTAACATCATGGGAGACGCATCTTGGAAGTGGATAAAGAATTGACGCATCTGCCTACGACACAGCCAGCAAGCGGCTCGGGTTGATGACGTAACGGGAATTGAGTGCCTTCTCGTTTCTTAGGAGCATAGTTTCACCCCTTCCCCTCGGCCCTCAAAACAGAGGGCCACGGGGAAGGGGTAGACGGAGGGATAAGACGAAGGGGGAGGGCTAACGGGTACATTCGGGATTGACCCCAACTCCGATCTGCTTGAAAACAGGGAAATCAAATTTCTTGGTTATATAATAGATGAGAAACTGGGCTGGAAATCACACATTTACTACGTCAAAGGAAAAATATCAAAGTCAGTGGCAATTTTAGTCAAATATTTCCTAAAAAAATCTTCATTATACATTCTGTACTGCTCCTTCATACTCCCATACATGAATTACTGTGTGGAGGTGTGGGGAACACATACAAAACACATACAGAGCCGATCTTTATCCCACAGAAAAGAGCACTTTAATACATTAAAATTTAAGGATCTGGTTGACTACAAAACTATCAGAATTATGTATAAAGTTAAAAATCAGCAGTTACTAAACAGTATCCAAAGGTTTTTTCCCCTGAGAGAAGGCAAACATCACCTCCGAGGAATTTTTATGTCCAAAAAACAACCAGTGAGAACCGATATGAAACTTCACTGTGTCTCAATAAAAGGAGTTACATTACTGAACAGCTGCAGTGATGAGCTGAAGTCCTGTAAAACAGTAGGTAGGTTTAAATACATCTTTAAAACTGAAATATTAAACAGATACAGAATAGAAAAACAAAGGAAAAATCCCTAACGTCATGGGTACTGTGCATCCAGTGATGTGTCATTTTTGTTTTTGTTTTTGAATTTTGTGGTTTATGCCGTTATTCGTCTGATTTTGTGTTGCTTTTTGTTGCCAACTAAATTATTGGGTATGACCTGAACAGTGCTTCAGGGTGAATTTAAGCAATACATTTTGAGAAGGAATAAGGGGTGGGACTAGATAAGTTTTTTATTTTTTACTTCTTCCTACACCCTTAAATGGAGTCTGGTTTTGAAAGGATTAATGGTAGTAGAAAAAAACGCTGTAACAGCTATTTGCATTTACTTACAATTTTCTTTTATCTTGTACATGTATATATGTATATGTATGTTTTCCATTCAAGTTCTATATAAATAAATGAAACGATTGGGTAAGCCACAAAACAATGGAGCCCAGTGTGATTAAAAACCAGACTGAACACCCAGCTTCTCAGCTCAGAGTAAACACTGATGTGGAACCTTTTAGCTGAAGACAAGTATCACTTTTGGATTCACCTTTTCTGCAAAGTCTTGCTCTGGAAGGCAGGCAGGCAGGATGTACCTGCTGAACTTTATGGGCTTGACCAGTTTGATGAGAGCGATGTCGTTGTGGTAGGTTTGGGGTCTGTATCTGTTGTGGGTGATGATGGTTTCCACCTTGTGCTCGGCTTCGTTACCTTCCTTCACCAACACATCGAACTCACCTGAAGAGGAAAGGTTTCAATGGGATGTTACTGGAAGAACATTCATAATTTAGAAATATTCAGGATAGTGATTAAGTTTATTTTTTACTGAACCAACCAAGCACCACGTAGATGTAGCGTGATTGGTTCATGCAGTGGGCAGCGGTCAGGATGATGTATTCGTTGAGGATTGTTCCTCCACAGAACCCTTGGTTCTCCTCGTTCATGAGAAGAGCCTGTGAGAACGAGATGGAGCAAAGATCTTGGTCACACCAACCTTGTGGGGGTCATTTAGGATGTGCTAATAGATTTAGAGACTGATGGACTTCAGGTGCTCCATAAAGACAGGATCATTCTCAGCCTCTGTCCCCTCCCCGTCCATCTCCTTCAGAACATTTGACCACAGCAGCAGGACATTAAGACGCGTCCTGTTCCTGTTGGTAAAAAGAATCTCCTACCTGCCATGGACATTCTCCTGGTGGACAGTCCGACCCCCCGACGATGCGCGTAATCCCGGCCATTCGACTGATGACATGTTTCTCAACAACGACCTTCTCAGGTTCGATCTGGGTGACGTTGATGTCATCTGATGAGTTAGTCTGTGTCAGGTTGGTGTGAACAACCGTCTGGTTGAACCCTGCGTCGCTCTCCGTCTCATTTTTTCTCTTATAAATGAGAACGCTCCGGATGTCCTCTGTGATGAGGGCGCCACATTTGAAGGTCTCTGAAAGAGTTTGGAACAGGTTGAAGTCAGACTTAGAGCAGAAACTGTTAAATCACTGAAACAGCTCTTCTTCACTTGATAATGGAAACATTTCGGTGTGGTCCTCATTTATTTTCATTACAGTGGTCTAAAGTCAGGGATGATCCAGATAAACAGTCTCTACATCCTTGTTTTTGATGTCCTAATGGGATACTAACCGTACCCGCCTGAACATATAAGGTGGGCGTCCATCTGTAGAAACTCTCGTAAGATCAGGAGTGACCATACCGGCCTGGAGTGGACCAGGCTTGGTAGAAACCTACTCTGGCAGACTTTAGAGTCTTGCTCCACTCACTTTAGGGTTGGATACTTGGTACTCCAACAAAACGGTGCCAATGAAGTTAGACAAACAGATGGGTTATTTTGGTATCAGTTAATTCAGAGAACCAGAGTTTCCCATCCACTTCTGTTGGCCTACAGGCTGGTTCTTCTCATAAGTATGTTGCAGATGTCAACACACTACCAAACTGGTCTTTGTGGTGCCTGTTGATGCCTGTGAGCTGAGCCAAAGCACTGGGTGGGCTCACGCCATGAAGGTGGGCTTAGTGCCATTTCATGGTTTTGACACTGGGCAGGATTTTGGCCTGTTTGTTTTTACCTCCTCCATGGTCACCATGATTTTGTTGGTGTCCATCTGTTTATGGGCAAGAAAATTCAAGAAGTTATTGATGGCTTTGGACAACATTTGTTATGGCAGGAGGAGGGAGTAATTTAATTTCACTGATCTGATCCAGGATCCAGATTGTTTTTGATAGATTCATGAACACGGTGAGATGTGTCAGTTTTTTGTCTGATAACAGCTGATAAATGCTGTAGCTGAAGATGATGCTCCCTCATCACTTCTAGTTAGTGGTGTAGTTTTTAGGAGGACTCGTCAGGATAAATGTCTGGCGTGACTTTTGTCATGATGTTGGAGCTGACTGTTGGCTGCTCAAGCCGAGAGTGTTTCAGTTTAACTTCAGGAACAGCGAGTGACGCCCTGCTCTATGGGAACATCAGTGTCTCTCCTGAGGACCCGAGGACGCCCTCCGGTCTTTCGCCTTCGTTCTCTCCGTTGCCCACTGAGTCTTATCTGTTTTACTGGAGATGAGGACACACCTCAGCTGGGACTGTAGTGATAACTGCTGAGGTCCAGGTGGACCCTCTCACCGTTGGAGTGGCAGGATTTGTAATCTGATCCCAGGTAGTACCCATCGGCGCAGGAGCATTGGACGTTCCCTCTGTCGACGCTGCAGAAGTGTTCACAGTCTCCGTTTTTGTTCTCGCAGAGCTCGGGGATCACTGCAGGGACAGAGAAACGGGGTCAGGAGCAGGGCAGCGAGAAGACGGAGGACTTCAGGGGGTTGGCTCTGTACCGATTTCACAGTTGAAGCCCTGGTAGCCGGACTGGCAGAAGCACGTGTAGCCGCCCACTGCGTCCCTGCAGACTCCTCCGTACAAGCACGGCTCAGTTAGGCAGGCGTCGCCGTCTGCAGGACAGAGGTCATGTGATCAGAGGTGTATCCTGACCAAACTGAGGGCTGACCTCTGAGATCCAGACCTGCACACGCTCTTCTTTAATTCTTCATTGGCTCTGTTTTTCTCTAACACTGCACACTCAGAATAAAAATCAGTCTTTGGATTGTCAGGGCAAAGTTCAAACGTGTCACACAAAAACAAATCATTGAAACAGGCTAACTGTGCAAAGACCTTTAGTGTGGAGTTTGATTCTAAGAGAGAAATTCACATTATTTGTATATCTTGTATCTTATATCTTAATTATATATATAGTTGGAGTCATCAGCCATTTGTGCTGTAATCTAAAAAAACAAAGAAATCCTCACCGACGTACACGGCCCAGAATTCGTTCTGCAAGAGAGAAAAGACATCAGTGAATAAAGCCATTGAGTTATTAGTAATATCTGATTTGAGATGTTGGTGTGTGCTTGTCTCTGGTTTGTTCCCATGTTTTAGTGTTTTAACAGGAAGTCTTTAGTTTAAGCGGGAAGTATTGATGTGTTTTAGTTGAAATGTTAATTTTGTTCAGCTGCTCTGTGTTTCTTTTGCAGGACTTTTACAGTTTTCTCATTGTCCTCAAAGATCTCCCGCGCCTCCTCCCAGCTGCAGCGCTCCTCCACACACTCCCTCTCCTTGTCCCCTTGTTTCACCTCCTCGAAGAAGCTGTTGGCTCTTCTCCGCCTCGTCAGAACCTGATTGGCTGCCTTTCCATCCAAGAAAACTGGTGAGAGAACAGAAACAGGAGTGAGACAGCTGTAGTTTCCTCAGAGGATGTGTCAAAGGTTTTTTAGTTCCAGTAGGAAATGTTACTGACACCAGCGACACTGTGGTATTTTTCTTTTATATTACAACCCCTGGCAAAAATTATGGAATCACCAGTCTTGGAGGATGTTCATTCAGTTGTTTAATTTTGTAGAAAAAAGGCAGATCACAGACATGACACAAAACTAAAGTCATTTCAAATGACAACGTTCTTGCTTTAAGAAACACTAAAAGAAATCAAGAAAAACAACAATTTTCAACAATTACAATTACTTTTTTAAACCAAGCAGAGGGAAAAAAATATGGAATCATGAAAAACAAACAAACAAAAGAGCACTTCAACACACCACTAGTACTTTGTTGCACCACCTCTGGCTTTTATAACAGCTTGCAGTCTCTGAGGCATGGATTTAATGAGTGACAAACAGTACTCTTCATCAATCTGGCTCCAACTTTCTTTGATTGCAGTTGCCAGATCAGCTTTGCAGGTTGGAGCCTTGTCATGGACCATTTTCTTCAACTTCCACCACAGGTTTTCAATCGGATTGAGATCCGGATTATTTGCAGGCCATGACATTGACCTTATGTGTCTTTCTTCAAGGAATGTTTTCACAGTTTTTGCTCCATGGCAAGATGCATTATCATCTTGAAAAATGATTTCATCATCCCCTAACATCCTTTCAACTGATGGGACAAGAAAAGTGTCCAAAATGTCCATGTAAACTTGTGCATTTATTGAAGATTTAATGACAGCCATCTCCCCGATGCCTTTACCTGACATGCAGTCCCATATCATCAATAACTGTGGAAATTTGCATGTTTTCTTCAGGCAGTTGTCTTTGTAAATCTCATTGGAACGGCACCAAACAAAAGTTCCAGCATCATCACCTTGCCCAATGCAGATTCGTGATTCATCACTGAATATGACTTTCATCCAGTCATCCACAGTCCAAGATTGCTTTTCCTTAGCCCATCGTAACCTTGTTTTTTTCTGTTTAGGAGTTAATGACAGTTTTCGTTTAGCTTTTCTGTATGTAAATCCCATTTCCTTGAGGCGATTTCTCACAGTTTGGTCACAGACGTTGACTCCAGTTTCCTCCCATTTGTTCCTCATTTGTTTTGCTGTGCATTTTCTGTTTTCAAGTCATATTGCCTTAAGTTTTCTGTCTTGACGCTTTGATGTCTTCCTTGGTCTACCAGTACACTTTCCTTTAACAACCTTCCCATATTGTTTGTACTTCGTCCAGATTTTAGACACAGCTGACTGTGAACAACCAACATCTTTTGCAACATTGCGTGATGATTTACCCTCTTTAAGGAGTTTGATAACTCTCTCCTTTGTTTCAATTGACATCTCTCGTCTTGGAGCCATGATTCATGTCAATCCACTTGGTGCAACAGCTCCAAAGTGTGATCACTCCTTTTTAACGGCAGATTAATGAGCAGATCTAATCTGATGCAGGTGGGAAAGGAAATTGACAGGGTGATTCCATAATTTTTTCCTCGGAATTGAGTGATTCCATATTTTTTTCCCTCTGCTTGGTCTAAAAAAGTAATTGTTACTGACTACCACATTTTCTTTCTTGATTTCTTTTAGTGTTTCTTAAAGCAAGAACGTTGCCATTTGAAATGACTTTAGTTTTGTGTCATGTCTGTGATCTGCCTTTTTTCTACAAAATTAAACAACTGAATGAACATCGTCCAAGACTGGTGATTCCATCATTTTTGCCAGGGGTTGTATATTATATCATACTATATTATATTATATCATATTATATTATATTATATTATATTATATTATATCATATTATATTATATTATATCATATTATATTATATTATATTATATTATATCATATTATATTATATTCTGCACCCAGACAGCCCCCCCCCCCCCACACACACACACACACACACACACACACACACTTGTTAAAACACAGACAACTTATTTGTGCAGCTGAGACAGCGTCAGGAGAGTTTGTTACAATTTTAGCTCTTTTTTGAATTTATGAAATAAAATTTTTATGAAACATCTGAGGTATTTCTATATTTATATTTGAATGTACTTACCAGTCATTAATGTCAGAAATGATAGTGTCAGCAGCACATAGGTTTAATTAAAGTATGTGGTGAGTGTTTTATGATCAGAGTGTAATAGTGTTTTGTGATCTCAACATCTGTTAAAATAATCACAGTTATGATTTTGACATTATCGAGCGGCCCTAGTATAAATGTCTACCTTGCGAGTGTAGGTTGGTGGTACATGTTCTTTGTGCGTTCCCAGTTTAAATATCATTTGTTTGTTAAAACACTAGACCTGATGTGGTCTAAACTCTGTCCCCCTCTCCGGTCATTAATGCTTCAGTTTGAGCTGTTTTGGTTCAGATGTGACACCAGAACATCAAGTTCCTGCTCCTCAAAGTCTCAACCATATCTTCATGATTTCAGTCCAGTAAATCCTCAGAGCGGTGGGGGGCCGGGGCCTCATATTGGTCTCTGCCTGGATCCTCTAAGTGGTCTAAACCAGCCCTGGCTCTTCAGCCGACATGAAGCTGGTCCTCATGACATCACACACATGCAATATGACAAGGTCATGTGTCACCTGTCAGCCCCCCCAACACACACACACACACACACTCAGCATGTTCACGTGTCTCTGCCCTGCTTTGACCCCGACCCCTGTCTTCACCCCAGGTGGACGTACCTGTGTGCACTGCGGCCAGGTGGAGCAGCAGGAGGCCGAGAGAGACACTGTGTGACCACGACATGACCCTGGGACGATGAGCTCGGCTGGAGGACCCTCGGAGATCTGTGGAGGTAATGGAGTCTGAGTGTGGAGAGGCGAGAGAGAGAGAGAGGGAGGAGGGGTGAGGGAGAGGGCATCGACCTGTTTCCAGCTGCATCATGAGGGTGGGCGGGGCTTATCCTCAGCCCTGAAATGCATTATGGGTCATTAGGGAAAGATGACAAGATGAATCAGGAAGCGATAATGAGATAAACTCGTATTTAAGTTTAGATCATAGTTGATTTAAAACAGCCCATCAGCTGATTGAGTCTCTGTAGAGATGATCATACAAACCCAAGAAGCCCTCTGCAGTCATGAAACTGTTCGATCATTCCCTCATTAATGTCCTTTACTTTCCATAAAACACAAGTTCACTTCCTCTTCATCTTCTTCTTCTTCACAGACTGTCTCCTCCCAGGGGCCTCATGTTGATACTCATACTTTATTGAACGTTTGAACAGTCACTGTCACATCTCAGTCTGCAAACCACAGGGTCTGTTTGACATTTTTACTTGGCTTAAAAAAGGTATTATTTTTAATATTAATAATAAAATAAAAAGTCAAACAGATCATGAACATTTAGATACATATATCCACCCAAGCACATATGCATTAAACACAAATCCTTACATCTCCCCAAAATATATTTAAAATAATAACAAAAACATAATAAGAAGAAATCAATCATAATAAAAATAGATAAAAATAGAAATATATGTTCCTCCATCAACATGCACCATAATTCATCCATTTATTCACAGTTAATTCATCGTGGCGTCCTGTTTACAGGACTCTATTTTTCACTTCATTGGACCACAGGACTCTTTCTTCTTGAGAGGTCTCCGAGGGTCCTGCCCCTGAAACCAGAGCCAGAGACCAGAGTCGGACTCATGACCCGAGGACCTCTCTGTGAAGGTCTGCTTTTAGTTTAGTTTAATTTAGTTTAGATCAGGTTAGATTAGATTAGTTTAGTTTTTTCTCTGAGGGTCCTGCCCCTGAAACCAGAGCCAGAGACCAGAGTCGGGCTCATGACCCGAGGACCTCTCTGTGAAGGTCTGCTTTTAGTTTAGTTTAATTTAGTTTAGATCAGGTTAGATTAGATTAGATTAGATTAGTTTAGTTTTTTCTCTGAGGGTCCTGCCCCTGAAACCAGAGCCAGAGACCAGAGTCGGGCTCATGACCCGAGGACCTCTCTGTGAAGGTCTGCTTTTAGTTTAGTTTAATTTAGTTTAGATCAGGTTAGATTAGATTAGATTAGATTAGTTTAGTTTTTTCTCTGAGGGTCCTGCCCCTGAAACCAGAGACAGAGACCAGAGTCGGACTCATGACCCGAGGACCTCTCTGTGAAGGTCTGCTGATGCTCCTCAGGTATCTGGCAGCTTCACCTCCAGCTGAGGAGGTTTACAGGAAGTCCTGAACTCAGACTCATGTTGAAGATGTGCGGGTCAGCTCCTCTTACACATGTGCTGCACTTCCTGTGGGGCAGCCAATCAGCAGAGGGGGCGGAGTTTTGTCATCAGCTGTTTGGTCACCTCTCTGGTCCAATCAGAGGAGGCCTCCATGTTTGAAACTCTGCCCCAAACTAAAGATTAGATTAGATTAGATTAGATTAGATTAGATTAGATTAGATTAGATTAATTTAGTTCAGATTAGATTAGACTAGACTAGATGATTCTAGTTTAATTTATTTTATTTAGATTAGATTAGATTAGATTAGATTAGATTAGATTAGATTAGACAGAACTTTATCAATCCCTTTGGAAAACTCGCTCAGGGAAATTAGGATTCCAGTAGCAGTTTAGTACAACAGATGAAAAGATATGAAAATTATAGATATAAACAAAAATATAAATAGAAACAAATAAAAATAAAAAATAAATGTACGGCTACAGTTTAACATGTTTGAGTCCTCATTGTAAAGTCACCACCTTAGTGACACTGGATCAGCAGATGACCTCAGTCCAGTTTTATCTCCTGAGGTTTCACTCAGGATTAAGTTGTTGTTGACTTCATGATTCAGAGCGTCTGATTGGTGCTTCCCTCTGCTCAGGTGTGGACGGCTGTAATGTCTGTATATCAGAGTGGACCAGGGCTCCCTGCCGGTCTTCAGGTGGTCCATGAACTGCAGCTCGTCCTCTGACATGTTCAGATTTGTTAAATGTGGACAGTTTGAGCTGCTCCTATTATATCTTGTTGTGAAGTCTTTAAATGGATTTGCACCTGGTTACATCTCTGTTCTTTAAAAGTCTGGACCCGTCCTTGTGGATGCTCACACCAGGTGAAAAACTCAGACTGTCTCCACGTTAGCTGCTTTTAAATCTGCTCTGAAATCTGACTTCTATTTGTTAGCTTTTTTCAGAGCTGTGTGCTCTCTGTTTTGAACTTTTTAGTGTTTTAATGTTTTTTTTAATTTTACATTTCTAGGATTTTGTTGCATTTTTATTATGATTTTATTTTTATTTGATTTATATCTATTTATATTTTTGTTTATATCTGTCTTTTTAGACATCTTTTTATCTGTCATACCAAACTGCTACTGGAATCCTAATTCCCCTGAGGGAGTTTTCCAAAGGGACGAATAGAGTTCGGTCTAATCTAATCTATTATTTAATTTGTTACTTTTTATACATTTTGATTGGTTTATTTTATTTTATTTCTGCTAAATAAAGTTGATTGGATTATCAGTGGAGCAGAATGGTGGTGCAGCAGGTAGTGCACCTGCCTCACAGCACTGGTTCCTCCCCCTGTCAGTCAGGGCCTCTCTGTGTGGATTTTGCATGTTCTCCCCGTGCATGCATGGGTTCTCTCTGGGCTCTCCAGTTTCCTCCCACAGACCAAAAACATAATCATTAGTTTGATTGGTGACTTCAAATTGCCCTTCAAGGGTAGTTCAGTATTTTTGAAGTGGGGTTGTATGAGCTCCATATGTCCACTAAGTACATTAGATGCAGCAGAAAGTTCTCTCCTCTCCTTCAGTGAGACACAGTCTGAAAGAGTCTGTGACGCAGATATAGCCGCAAACAGGGAAGTATCTTACCAAGAACAGAGGGTATTTTCTCCGCCTACAAGAACTCCCATCAAAAAATAATAACACAGTTTAAGAGTACGCTACCTATGCTTGTTTTTAAGTGCATTAACTTTTTGGTTGTCTGTCCCTCTATGTGACCCTGTGATTGGCTGGCCACAGGTTCAGGGTGTACCCCATCTCTCACTCAGTGTCGGGCATGATAGCGATTCGCGATAAAGATGATGGATGGATGAGCTATTAACGGAGCCTTTGGAATGATGTTGATGCATTGTCATGGACGCATTGATGACATGAACCACCTCCACTTGTACAGTGAGAGACTATTTAAAGATGATTTTTTAGGACGTAAAACCGTCGATCAGAACACCTCCAGGGCTCCTGCAGCAGCCTCTGGTGAACACTCCAGGAACTGCAGCTCTTCTGTCGTCCTGTCTGAGCCAAAAAAGCAGGACGGTCGATAAATTCAGAGTGTAGGGATGTACTTATGTGAAGGATCTTACTGTGAAACTGATAAAATCACAATTATTGTACAACATACTTCTCCCCTCACATTTTCTGGATTTGGTCATTCTCTGGGGGCCACGTGTGAAGCTGTGAGGGCCTGATGTGGCCCCAGGGCCTCCAGTTGATGACCAGAGTTCTTCAGGCTGAGGTTGTACACATGTTAACAGCACAGTTGGTTAGTCTGAATGAGTTTGACAGAGGCACAGGTGTTTTACAGGTTTTTAATGTTTTCTTTCTGAAACTCTTTTCTGATCAAACATGGAGCCTGACAGAGGGACTGCTGTAACCTTAAAGGCCAGAAAAGACCGATTCACAGGAGAAACTAGAGCGCTGTAATCACGATGCTGCTGAGAATAAACAGATCATGCTGTTAAACCTTTCTAAACGTGTGTTTGTTCCAGCTGGTCCAAAGCTGCCGCCCTCGCTGCTGGCTGCTCGCTGGCTGTCATGACAGGGGGCGGGTTCTTCATGACGCCCTCCACCCAGTCTAGGTAGTTGGCCACGTTGGTGTACACCCCATAAATCCCCTTTGGCGAACAGCCCCGCCCCCAGGCCGCCACGCCCGTCAGGAAGTGGGTGGAGCTGTACCGCGTGACCAGCGGGCTCCCGTCGTCTCCGCGGCAGCTCTGCTGGTCGATCTCCATGTACCCGGCACACAGCAGGTTGCTGCTGAAGTTGAAGTGGGCAGAGCTCGGCGAGCACTTGGAGAGCTGGATCATAGGGACGGTGAACTTATGCAGAAAAGGGGAGACCGGGGCTGGATCTGCCAAACCTTTCTCCTGGTTGCCCCCAGTGATCTCTGGCCCCACCCCGACACGTCGTGGTAACGGATCTGCAGGAGCTCACGCTGAGCCAGGTGTTTGGTCGGCAGGCAGACGGGGATGGCGTGGCGGTCCAGCGTGACGGGTCGGCTCAGGCGCAGCAGGGCGATGTCGCTGTCGGCTGTTTCGTGGACGTAACCTTCATGAGCGATCGCCGTGGCAACAGGTACTCTCTGCTCTGTGCCCTCCTCTGCATCCAAGTCACGTCTTTACTTTAACAACTGGAGATTAAATACTATGAAAAACATACAGACCTGAGCTCAAATAAACCAAATGATTGGTTTGTAACTTCACACATTTAGAGGAAAGTTTATCTGAGTTTGTTCAAATGTGCAGCGAAGATGAACGAATTTTTAAAGGTAATAAAGGTTAAAAAAAACATCTTAAATAAACAGATTATCATGATTACTCATCAACACAACTTAGCCAACAACACAGAACAACAAAAAACACCTTGAATTAGTTAAACTAAACTTAGGATTAGTTTAACTTAACCTATTCCTTTGATTAAACTTAAGGTTCATCAAACTAAAGATTCATTTCATTAAACTTGAGATATTTTTAAGATTAAGATTCATTTAACCAATTTAAGATTAAGTTAACTAAACCTAAAATTGATTTTACTAAACTCAAGATTGATTTACATAAATTTAAGATTACTTTTCCTTAACTTGAGATTAATTTAACTAGACTTTAGTCACAGATTTGATATAACTGGAACTGTAAAGGTTTTAGTTTAGGTGTTTTTGGCCTAATAGTGATAACAAAGACCTCCCCTAAAGGGATCAGCATGCCCTGAGGGTGAACCCTGAAACCCTGTAAACTCCACAGAGAATCTTTAATTGACATATAGATTCTTGTAATTTTATATAAATATAATAAATACTTATTAGACTGAAATGCTGATAGATTAAACCTGGTTTTAATGGTTAAGAAGGGGTCAGTGTGCCCTGAGGGTGAACCCTGAAACCCTGTAAACTTTTCAGAAAACCTTTCAATGATTTTTAGTTTCTTGTACTTTTGTATATAAATAATAAATATAATAAATATTTATTAGACTGACATGCTGAGACTAAACCTGGTTAAATGTTTAAGGTGAGTTACCTGCCACCACAGTGAGGTTTCTGTGATCGTTGCCATGGATACAGTGAGCGGCGGTGATGACCCAGTCTGGACTGATCAGAACTCCTCCACAGTTACTGTTTCCATTGAGCTGGACCAGAACCTGATCCACATGGAGAATTATGTGTGAATTATTTACCCTTAAACACATTTTTCAGTCCATATTGACAAAGCAAAACCATCCGCACATCCTTGATCTGGAGTTTCGTGAACTCTGTGTCTCAAGTCCTGCTCTCGAAGAGGGGGTCCCAAACTTTTTGTACCTCATACCCCCAGAATAGGGACTCAGGGATCCCTCAGTGTGCATCTGTAAAGAGCTGCAGACCCTGATGTTTTTAGATTCAGTTGTGTTTTAAAGTTAAGGATGAAGTGCGATATGAGAACATATTTAATTTGACATAGTTCTTTGGAAAGCATCCCATGACCCCTCTCTTGGTCCCTCTGACCCCCCATTGAGGAAAAACCCTTGAAGTCCTTATGACTCATTAAATCAATAGATGGGTCAAACTGCAGGACAAAGTAAAGATGTGTTTACTGACCTGGTTCAAACCTGACGCTGAGGGTCGGAGGTTCAGTGGGCGTGGCCTAAAATTGTTCCTCTTCTCCTAAAAGCCTTCCGATGCCCAGCAGGAAGGCCGTCCTCTCTGGTCTTCTTTCTGGCGCCTCCTTCAGGTCAAACTCCTGCACCTCTGTAAAAGTCCAGATTCAGGGACAGGTAAACTGTTGTTTGCTTGTACAGTGGCTGTGATGAAACATGTGGCCTGTAGGGGGTGCAGCTCAGAGCATATTTACCTGCCAGGGACACTCTCCTTTGGGGCAGTGGTTTGACCCCACCAGGCGGGTCGACCTGGTTCAGGTCTGGTTCCTGTGGAGCGTGACGACCACACGGGAACTCAGCTGAACACACAAACACATCAGGTTTGAGTTATCTCACTGTAAAAACTATGACTCTGATATTTTAGTCATCTCCACTTCCGGTTATGCATTTTACAGCTTAAATATAAGTTTATTTTAACAGTCAGTGAGTAACACGCAGGTCACTCCTGTATGTTATATTTTCTCCTGTTTTATGGTGTATCACTGCCCCCTGCTGGGCAGAAGCTTTACCGCTAATGTGAAGCCTAAACAGACTGATGCTGTTTCCTCTGCGTAACAGTCTGCAGTCTGACAGACAAACAGCAGAATCAGCTGCTCGAGGAGTCTGGATTCAAAACCCTCTGACACAGAAGGACCCTGAAGCTTTATCTCAGGAAATGTTTGTCCCGCATCACATAAATGTACAAAACCCAAAACCAGTGAAGTTGGCACGTTGTGTAAATCGTAAATAAAAACAGAATACAATGATTTGCAAATCCTTTTCAACTTATATTCAATTGAATACACTGCAAAGACAAGATACTTAACGTTCGAACTTAGAAACTTTATTTTCTTTTGCAAATAATCATCAACTTAGAATTTAATGGCAGCAACACATTGCAAAAAAGTTGGCACAGGGGCATTTTTACCACTGTGTTACATCGCCTTTCCTTTTAACAACACTCAGTAAACGTTTGGGAACTGAGGAGACCAATTTTTGAAGCTTTTCGGGTGGAATTCTTTCCCATTCTGGCTTGATGTACAGCTTAAGTTGTTCAACAGTCCGGGGTCTCCGTTGTTGTATTTTACGCTTCATAATGCACCACACATTTTCAATGGGGGACCGGTCTGAACTACAGGCAGGCCAGTCTAGTACCCGCGCTCTTTTACTACGAAGTCACGCTGTTGTAACACGTGCAGAATGTGGCTTGGCATTGTCTTGCTGAAATAAGCAGGGGCGTCCATGAAAAAGACGTTGCTTGGATGGCAACATATGTTGCTCCAAAACCTGTATGTACCTTTCAGCATTAATGGTGCCTTCACAGATGTGTAAGTTACCCATGCCTTGGGCACTAATACACCTCCATACCATCACAGATGCTGGCTTTTGAACTTTGCGCCTATAACAGGCCGGCTGGTTCTTTTCCTCTTTGGTCCGGAGGACACGACGACCACACTTTCCAAAAACAATTTGAAATGTGGACTCGTCAGACCACAGAGCACTTTTCCACTTTGCATCAGTCCGTCTTAGATGAGCTCGGGCCCAGCGAAGCCGGCGGCGTTTCTGGGTGTTGTTGATAAATGGCTTTGGCTTTGCATAGTAGAGTTTAACTTGCACTTACAGATGTAGCGACGAACTGTAGTTACTGATAGTGGTTTTCTGAAGTGTTCCTGAGCCCATGTGGTGATATCCTTTACACAGTGATGCCGGTTTTTGATGCAGTATCGCCTGAGGGATCGAAGGTCACGGGCATTCAATGTTGGTTTTTGGCCTTGCCGCCTACGTGCAGTAATTTCTCCAGATTCTCTGAACCTTTTGATGATATTACGGACCGTAGATGATGAAATCCCTAAATTTCTTGCAATAGCTCGTTGAGAAATGTTGTTCTTAAACTGTTGGACAATTTGCTCACGCATTTGTTCACAAAGTGGTGACCCTCGCCCCATCCTTGTTTGTGAATGACTGACCATTTCAGGGAAGCTGCTTTTATACCCAATCATGGCACCCACCTGTTCTCAATTAGCCTGTTCACCTGTGGGATGGTCCAAATAAGTGTTTGATGAGCATTCCTCAACTTTCTCAGTCTTTTTTGCCACTTGTGCCAGCTTTTTTGAAATATGTTGCAGGCATCAAATTCAAAATGAGCTAATATTTGCAAAAAATAACACAGTTTACCAGTTCGAACGTTAAGTATCTTGTCTTTGCTGTGTATTCAATTGAATATAGGTTGAAAGGGATTTGCAAATCATTGTATTCTGTTTTTAGTTATGATTTACACAACGTGCCAACTTCACTGGTTTTGGGTTTTGTAGATTTTATTTGTTTTTATGGCACTCGTACCCTGAGGCTCACACTTCCGTCCGTCTGCTCCCAGAGTGAATCCGTCTGCACAGAAGCATCTGTGCTGATCCCCTGAGCTGTCACAGAAGTGCTCACAGCCTCCGTTCTGATAACGACACTTCAGCAGGTCCTCCACACCTGCAGGAAGAGTCTGCATCAGTCACATGATCTGTGTGGGAAACGCATCAAAAAGCCAAAGCCTCATGAACAGGGGTGCACATGAAGATCTGAACCCTTGAACAATGCTCACCCCTCTCACAGTACTGGCCTCCAAACCCCGCAGGACAGACACATTGATAGGCCCCCATGAACTCACAGGAGCCGCCATTCTGACACGGGTTAACCAGGCATGGGTCACGACCTTTGGAGAGGGAAAAACACCGTAGACATTTATCAGATACACAAACATCAGCAGTCCAGATGATGTCTCCCGTCATAACGTGTATTAACAGATATTTACATCATCATTTTATGTTTGTTTTGGTTTTGGTGGAGGACTCCTTCGTTACAATGTAAAACTCTGAATCATGAGGGAGTAAAGCTGTTAAAAGTGTCCCTCCAGCTCCTTTTTAACAGCTTTCCTCCTTCATTATGAGAAATTCATCCATGATGCTAAGATGGTGGTTTAGTTTTTAGTAAGAACCCCTTAAGGAGGGCAGTTTTTTCATTACCAGTCCTTAATTTGGGCTCTCATGGCTTTGCCTGATGAGTTGCTCCACCGTCATTTGGAGGGTCTAGAGACTGAACCACAAACCACATGTTGATGTGTCCTTGGGCACGACACTGACCCCAAATGTCTCCCCTACTGAGTCAGTGGTGTGAGTGTGAATGGGTGGAGACAAGCTCAAGTCCATTTAATTCAAACAGCAGGTTAACAGTAGAGGTGGGTGGATAGAGCGCCCCCTGGTGGCCGGGTTTTTAATCACTTTATTGAAGTGTTTGATAAGGAGACAGAAGAAGAATGTGGATCAATGTGACCTGAGTGCAGGACCCAAAGACAGAGATAATCGATATGTGAGTGATCAATGCACTGATTAAAGGGACAGTGCATGTTTTTCATGTGCACACATGCATTTTTCCCCTTGTCTCCTCAACGACCTGCTGCAAAATCCTTCAGGTCAAACTTTACTAAAAAATTAAAATGTTTTGAAAATAAGATTTTTGTAATCAGACGGTTATATATGAACAAAATAAACTGTACTCTCATATAAAGCTTTAAGGCCAGTTTCATTTATGCAAAGTTACTTTCTAAGGTCATTTAGATAGAAATACTCACGTTCATATGTCAGCCAAAATTGTTTCTGCAAGAAGAGAAAATTGTAATTATCTAATTAAAATCATTATTTATTCTTCTCTGGGGTCAAAGTTAGTTCAGCTAAATGTTCCCCAAATGCCTTCAAAGTATTTCATGTGTCTTTGTGGTGGGACAGTGAGGTGTGCACCTCTTATTCAGTTTTTCACCATATTGGTAAAATAACTAACCATTAGAGAAATGCAGATATGTTATAGCTGCACATGTTCAAGTTTATTTTTATTTTTAAACCCACAGAAAGTTACAAATCCAAGTAACTTGTTAAAAGCCAGCAAAAGTCAGACTCTTTCCATCAGCTCAGTCATTTTGTTGAAGGTTGTTAAAATGGTTGTAAAATCTCAGACCGTTTTGGCATCGTCCTCAAAAACTTCCCGCGCTTCCTCGTAGTCGCACAGCTCCTCGATGCATTCTCTCTCCAGGTTTCCCTGCTGCAGCTCCTCCAGGAAGCCGCTGTTCGCCCGCCGCCATCTTTGCAGCACCGTGCTGGCCTCATGCTTCTCCACAAACACTTCAAAGAAATAACTCATGCTCATATTTGTGCCAGTGTTTGGGCCATAGATTATAAAGAAGGCCAAACTTTAACCAGAGTTATCACAGAATGCTACATTTAACAATCATTGTAATGTCTCTTATTGCACATGCAGCATGCCAACGTGATTTTATTTTATATTTGATTCAGATCAGACCAACCTGCAGCAGCAGTGATTCCCGTCAGAAGGATCCAGACGGCGCAGCAGCTCCTCACAAACATGATGTGTTCAAAGTTTTGACTAAACAGGACAAGCAGCTGCTTTTAGGAGAAGAGGAACAATTTTAGGCCACGCCCACTGAACCTCCGACCCTCAGCGTCAGGTTTGAACCAGGTCAGTAAACACATCTTTACTTTGTCCTGCAGTTTGACCCATCTATTGATTTAATGATTATCTGCAGCCTCGAAGCAGAGCTGGAATATGACAACAATCTGAAGTTCTGCTTAGATTCATTCATATTTCATATTTTAGGTCAAGTTTTGTTTTTTATGCAAAGAGGATTTATCTCCAGTTTGTGACACCAAAACAGTCTGAAAGCATAGTTATGAATGAAATAAAGTTTTTAATGTCAGAGCTGTGACTAAACAAAGAATATTGTTGGTTAACTTTGATCAGCCCGCTTACAGATGCTTGTTAAAAACTCCCTCTTGTTATCTGCAACGTAATTATGGACAGAATAATCAGTGCCACCTGGAGTTTGTCACAGACAGGATAAACACAGTACAGTTACACTTCCTGTTTAAAGACACTTTATAAGGTACTTGTAGATTTGTCCATGTGTTAAAAACTGTTTTTAAAGATTCTTTATTCAGGATTATTTTCACAGATTGATTTATATTCTAGAAGAATCTTCACGGAGGGTAATGCGACTTGAATGAGGTTAGAAACTGCTGGTGTTACAAAAGAGGATGTCCCTGAAAGAGTCAGACATCATCCTCTGTGCAGTCTCAGCTTGTCTGGTTGTGGACTGCAGCCTCGGGCGCGCTCGCCTGCAGACTTTGCGTCGCCGTTCGGTTGTGGATCCATTCCAGGTAGTTGGACACTCGGGTGTAGATGCCGTAGTTCCCGGGGCGAGCGCAGCCCTTCCCCCAGCTAACGATGCCCAGCAGGAAGGCCGTCCTCTTGTACTCGGTCACCAGGGGTCCGCCGCTGTCCCCTTTACACGAGTCCTGGTGGCCCTCGATGTACCCGGCGCAGAACATGTTCTCAGTCAGCACCACGCCGCTGTCCTCCACACACTGCTGCGTCCGGATCCTTGGCACCTTCAGCCGCCGCAGAACAGAGGAGGTGGGCCCGTTCTCGCCCCTCCTCCCCCAGCCGCTCACGGTATGCAGATGGACGGCCCAGAGGTCACGCTCGGCCAGAGGTCGCGTGGGCATGCAGATGGGGACGGCGTAGGTTGTGTAGTTGATGGGAGATGCCAGGCGGAGGAGGGCGATGTCGTTGTCGGCGTTCTTTTTCTCATATTTCTCATGCATGATCATCTCAGACACCTGAATGACCTGCTCTGTGCCCTCCTTCACCTCCGTGTTGTGCTCTCCTGACAGACAAAGAGCAGGGTTAAAAAACACCATCAGCATGTGTGTAATTATCAGGGAGAGAGGGTTTTTGGATGATTTTCTTCTTTTCAATATAAAGCCATGAATGTCTCCACATCTGGACACCACTTAAATTTATTAAAAGAAAGTGAAGTATCTGATGTGAAATCATGAAAGGTAAAGGTGTGTTTCCTTATGGATGAGTTCATGGAAGGGATGAAGATGACGTGCTAACCTTTGTTAAGTAATATATGGTACAATTTGTAATTAATTAGTACAGCCAGAGGCTAGTTCTACTGTTGTCCAGATGTTACGAGAAGTTATGTGTGAACAACTCCTGATCGGATATAAGCTGTGGTCAAACTGAAGTCTGGGAGAAGGACGTCATTGGCAGTCTCTCCCAGGTATCCTGCAGTACCTCTATGATACTGGTGTTGCCCTTTGTAATAAACCTGTTTTTCTGCAAGGAAGCCAGTGTCACCAAGTCTCCATCAATCTTCTGCATATCACGGGTAGTCAAGATACAACAAAAGAATAGCCAGGGTTATTAAATCCAGTAATAGTTTAATAAACCATGTTTGCTCTTTCATCAACCCCACAGATTCACGTAAAAGGAGGGATTCGTACCTGCAATCACCTGCAGGAACTGAACCTCTGTGTCCTCCAGGCAGTGTGAGGCTGTGAGGATCCATGTTGGATTTAAGATCACTCCTCCACAGAAGCCTCTGCCCTTATACGCCAGCAGCACCTTAAAGACAGATTTTAAAAGACAGAATAACTGTGTTCACATGCAGATGGTGTTCAGCATTTAAAACGCTCAAAGACTGAGGTTAAAACATGAGGTTAATATCAGAGCTCAAACTTGTGGCTTTACAGTAAAAGAAGGGTGAAGTGTCCCTTTACTGTTACCGTACCTGCCAGGGGCATTCACCTTTGGGACACTCTGAGCCCCCGACGATTCGAGCTCGGGAGTCGAGCTGCCCTGAGATTTTTCGTGTCAGCAGGACGGGGACCATGCCGCACGCTATTGGCTCTGAAAATATAAAGAAGAGTTTAATATATTTTTTTTATTATTTTGAAAGAACCTTCATGTTAAACATGTCAGTTAGTTGTTTGTCCTTCAGATGGTTCATTTTTAAATTTAAGTCCACTGGGTGTCCCACAGGGTCTAAAATGGGCCCACTACAGTTTGAATAATAAGAATGAGAATGTAACATGCTGCTGCATTGCTGCCCTGACGATGCATGAATCTGTTTTCCAATATTTAAACAGTTTTTCACTTTAAGAAAGTCTTCAGACCTAAAAGACAAACTGTTTTACAAAAGAGGACTTTAAGGAAAGAGAGAGAATGTTTAAGGTTATGATCTTTGAAATTTGAAGCCATTAGGACTTAATTAATGACCAAAACAATTCATCAATCAAATCAAAAAGGAGAAGTCATGTTTGGCTTCTGCAGCATCATATCATTGAATCAGGGGTCAGAGGTCACAAGGGGCCCATTTACCATGTGAAGGGAGTCACATACTGACTTAAAGTAGACCCTTCAGATCCTCTGGGTGTCTGTAAAGACTGTCTTAGTCTATATTTAGAGAGTTTTTACTCAGAACTGATTCTTACAAAAGTACTTGAACCATGAGCCTTGACAGCCTCACATCAGTCCTACGTATTTATGACCGATGTCGTCCATCTGAGTCTTTAGAGCAGCACCTAGAGAACACCTGTTCACACCTGAAGCTACACAGCTCCGCCCATCAACATCCAGGAAGTAACCGTCCGCACACGAGCAGTTCAGCCTCAGTCCACCTTGGCCTTCGTCACAGAAATGTTCACAGCCTCCGTTCTCCAGCAGACACGAGTTTGGGACACTGAGGAACTCTGAGAACACGTTAAGCACACGGGTTAGTCTGCATCACCTGTGAGATTATCCTCTGAGCAAGATCAAAAAATCACAGGTATTTCTTCAGCACGCTGCAGGTTTATGGTAGAGATTTATTTAACAAATATGCAATTAACAATTAATAATTATCGTTAATACTCTTCTCTCTGACCTGTCAGTTGGTGTTATTATCGTTAATACTCTTCTCTCTGACCTGTCAGTTGGTGTTATTATTGTTAATACTCTTCTCTCTGACCTCACAGTTGGTGTTATTATCGTTAATACTCTTCTCTCTGACCTTTCAGTTGGTGTTATTATCGTTAATACTGTTCTCTCTGACCTCACAGTTGGTGTTATTATCGTTAATACTCTTCTCTCTGACCTCACAGTTGGTGTTATTATCGTTAATACTCTTCTCTCTGACCTCACAGTTGGTGTTATTATCGTTAATACTCTTCTCTCTGACCTGTCAGTTGATGTTATTATCGTTAATACTCTTCTCTCTGACCTCTCAGTTGGTGTTATTATCGTTAATACTCTTCTCTCTGACCTTTCAGTTGGTGTTATTATCGTTAATACTCTTCTCTCTGACCTCTCAGTTGGTTTTATTATCGTTAATACTCTTCTCTCTGACCTCTCAGTTGGTGTTATTATCATTAATACTCTTCTCTCTGACCTGTCAGTTGGTGTTATTATCATTAATACTCTTCTCTCTGACCTTTCAGTTGGTGTTATTATCGTTAATACTCTTCTCTCTGACCTCACAGTTGGTGTTATTATCGTTAATACTCTTCTCTCTGACCTCTCAGTTGGTGTTATTATGGTTAATACTCTTCTCTCTGACCTCACAGTTGGTGTTATTATCATTAATACTCTTCTCTCTGACCTCACAGTTGGTGTTATCATTAATACTCTTCTCTCTGACCTGTCAGTTGGTGTTATTATCATTAATACTCTTCTCTCTGACCTGTCAGTTGGTGTTATTATCGTTAATACTCTTCTCTCTGACCTCTCAGATGGTGTTATTATCATTAATACTCTTCTCTCTGACCTCACAGTCGGTGTTATCATCATTAATACTCTTCTCTCTGACCTCACAGTCGGTGTTATTATCATTAATACTCTTCTCTCTGACCTCACGGTCGGTGTTATTATCGTTAATACTCTTCTCTCTGACCTCTCAGTCGGTGTTATTATCGTTAATACTCTTCTCTCTGACCTCTCAGTCGGTGTTATTATCGTTAATACTCTTCTCTCTGACCTCTCAGTTGGTGTTATTATCGTTAATACTCTTCTCTCTGACCTGTCAGTCGGTGTTATTATCGTTAATACTCTTCTCTCTGACCTGTCAGTCGGTGCTATTATCGTTAATACTCTTCTCTCTGACCTGTCAGTTGGTGTTATTATCGTTAATACTCTTCTCTCTGACCTCACAGTCGGTGTTATTATCATTAATACTCTTCTCTCTGACCTCTCAGTTGGTGTTATTATCGTTAATACTCTTCTGTCTGACCTCACAGTCGGTGTTATTATCATTAATACTCTTCTCTCTGACCTGTCAGTTGGTGTTATTATCGTTAATACTCTTCTCTCTGACCTCTCAGTTGGTGTTATTATCGTTAATACTCTTCTCTCTGACCTCACAGTCGGTGTTATTATCATTAATACTCTTCTCTCTGACCTCTCAGTTGGTGTTATTATCATTAATACTCTTCTCTCTGACCTCACAGTCGGTGTTATTATCATTAATACTCTTCTTTCTGACCTCTCAGTTGGTGTTATTATCGTTAATACTCCTCTCTCTGACCTGTCAGTTGGTGTTATTATCGTTAATACTCTTCTCTCTGACCTGTCAGTTGGTGTTATTATCGTTAATACTCTTCTCTCTGACCTCACAGTCGGTGTTATTATCATTAATACTCTTCTCTCTGACCTCTCAGTTGGTGTTATTATCGTTAATACTCTTCTGTCTGACCTCTCAGTTGGTGTTATTATCATTAATACTCTTCTCTCTGACCTGTCAGTTGGTGTTATTATCGTTAATACTCTTCTCTCTGACCTCTCAGTTGGTGTTATTATCGTTAATACTCTTCTCTCTGACCTCACAGTCGGTGTTATTATCATTAATACTCTTCTCTCTGACCTCTCAGTTGGTGTTATTATCATTAATACTCTTCTCTCTGACCTCACAGTCGGTGTTATTATCATTAATACTCTTCTCTCTGACCTCTCAGTTGGTGTTATTATCGTTAATACTCTTCTCTCTGACCTGTCAGTTGGTGTTATTATCATTAATACTCTTCTCTCTGACCTCTCAGTTGGTCTTATTATCATTAATACTCTTCTCTCTGACCCAGCTCACAGTTGATCCCGCTGAACTCGGGCAGACAGAAGCAGGCGTAGGTGGAGCCCATGTTGGAGCAGCTGCCGCCGTTCAGACAGGGACTCGACATGCAGCTGTCTGGGACTGTGGGAGAAATTCAGAGGTCAGGACATCACACAGTTCATTAGATCATTGGGTTATTAAACCATAAATCATGGTGATGAATGAACCCTGGAAACAGGTCATAAGGTCACACAGCAGCCCAGATATTGTCCTGTGGGTTCAGGCCGTCAGTTAAACAGTCAGCGTCCAGTTTTGTAGTGAAGAGAGAGCTCTGTCAGCACAAAGGGACGGCACTGTCAACAAGCTGATCTGAATCATGATGTTCAGGAGAGCTGCATGCATTGTCTTAAAGTAGGGGTGTCCCGATCCGATATTGATATTGGATATCGGTCCGATATCAGCAAAAAAAACAAATATCGGATGACATCGGCCTGCGTCTAAAATCTCCGATATAAGCACTCCGATACAAGCAGTCCATTCTGATTTATTTTTAATTTATTTAATTCAGTTGTAGAATATGCTTATGTTTAAGTTAAACGCAGTGGTTATTTTGCAATTTAAAAATATATGTTTTTGTTTTTGTTTTTATTGGATTTATTGAGGTTACTTTTCATTGTCTTCTAATTTATTTTTTATTTACTTTATTTAATTGTAGTATATTCTTATGTTTAAGGTTAAAATTTATTTAACCCATTGGTTAATAACAAATGGGTCAGTTTTTCTCATACCTACTATTGCTGACTACCGTTCTCTGTTTGAGTAATCTCACTTAATCAAGCCTTTTCTTACAGTCCATACTACAAAATAAGTAATAAAAATATGTATGATTCCTGCTGATATCTTATCGGATCGATATCAGTATCAGCCAATACTCAAGGCTGCAATATCGGTTTTGTATCGGAGGTGAAAAACTAGGGACACCCCTATCTTAAAGTCTAAATGACTAAATTATATTCAATCTTAAATGAGTAAAACATGTTTAAATATGTGTGGGACATATCTGAAATGATGTTGGAGCTTGTTTGAGTGTTACTAGTCAGTTCAGACCACTTTTACAGAAGCAGGATTGTCTACTGTATTTATACCAAATGAAAGACAGGACTGTCTAACCAGGCTCTGGGTTGGTCCAACAGCTTTTCCAAATGGGGCCAACCTAACAGGGGAGCATGCAAAGATTTTCCAGTCTAATCTCAGCAGGAAACTTTGACATCCTAGATATTAAAACAAGAGTCTGATGAACAAGTGTGTGCACTTACTGTTGTATGTTTTCCAGAACTCATTCTGAAGGAAACAGAAACATGTTTTAATGTTCAGTCTTTAAATGAATTCATCTTTAATCTAAACAAAGTCGTCTGACCGTGATCTCTTTGTGCTCAAACACCTCCCGCGCCTCCTCGTAGCTGCACAGCTCCTCTATGCACTCCCTCTTCAGGTCACCTTTCTGCAGCTCCTCAAACCAGCCCGAGTTAAACCTGCGGGTCCGGACCAGGACGCCATGAGCTCGATCTGGATCCAGAAACACTTCAGGACACAAAAGGAGAGGGTGAAGGTTAGTTAAATCGTTTCCATTCTTTCATTTTCTTCTTCAGATGGTAACATGTTTAAGTCCATTCATTTGTCCTTTTCTATCCCTAAAACAATATGATACAAAGCAGTAGGGGACATATAACAAATCAAATGTGATGTCATGTGAGGCCATCAGATTTGGTGCTGCTGTGGACCAAGACGCAGCCTTCACCACCGGGGAGAGGAACGCCGAGGCCGCCCCTTCACCTTCTCCCTGGTGTTCATATATTTCACACACATGACCGTCCCTGCAGGGAGCTAGGTCCACTGGACTCTGTTTAGACGGGTCTGGACTCAGCCTTAGAGACTGGGTCAGGAGCTCAGACATCCAAAAGAGGCTCAGAGTGGAGCCATTTGAGTAGGGATGGGAATTGAAAATCACTACCCACCCCAGAGCACAGAAGATAATACATTAAAATAAAATAATACAACAAATGGAGAAATAGATAATTGTGTCCTGTTCCAGCTTGTTTATCGACCTTCGAAGACTTCATAATCAAGACAAATCATCAAAAATTAACATCAACATGTTAGAGTGCAAAGGGTCCAGCATTAAGCTTCTGACTCACTGGCCAGAATGTCAGGTACATAAAAACATGCATGACGAAGTAAAGTCATAAACGGCTGTTTTACTGCAGATCACGGTGTTAAGGTCTCATGCTTCAATTAGGGATTAGGGATTAATTTAGTGTTTAAAATATACGTTATCTCTGTTTGAGTCAGTATGCAGTGATCAGGCCAGTCCTCTGATCACCATCTGCACGTCCAAACATCATGATCGCCTGTGAATGATGCCGAGTCTTTACTCCGTAAAAAACAAGGCTGTCCCTCTAATCAGCTTTTACAGCGTTAGAGAAACAACATGCCCGTGGCAGATTCTCCTTTTCTTCATGCTTTCTTAATAACTGTGTTTACTGATATTTGACTTGTGAGGAGCATTGATGAGGAGGGCTACATCTGACCCCTGGGTCCATGACCCTGTGGGTCCAAACATCTACCTACCAGGAGAGCAGGACCCTGAGATCCAGCAGAAGATCTGCACACATGTGGTGCTTGGAGGAGGTGAAAGATGTTCACACATCAGGTAGCACATACCTGCAGAGGTGTTCTTCTCCGTCTTACTCTCACATAAATGGCAGACTCCAGTGTTAAAGCATCTTTTAAATCTTCACCATAAGCTTCACTGTCCTTACCTGACGCCGCGCTGCAGCTGGACACCTTTAAGGCCAAGATGAGGAAGATTTTCAGCCGCATTGTGGACTATTTAGGACGCTTTGGTGCTCAGCGTCTCTGTGGACACAAGAGAGCAAAGTCTGCCCCCCCACCCCTGCCCAAACACAGGGATGACCCTTTGGAACGGGGCATCATGGGAAATCATTTCCCTGCTTTCCCGTCTGAGGACAAGCTGGAGTTTCAGCCTGTTTGAGCACTTTTATGGCCCAAAGCTCATCCTAAACTGATCTGGTGTCTCAAGGCACGGCAGGATGCGCCGATGCAGGGTTGTCCTCAAATATGTCTGAGTGTTTATCAGTCTGAAACTTTCATCTGACCTCAGTGCTCAATTAAGTTTGACAGACTCAGTAAATATACAGACTAAATAGTCCAGGAGTTTATCCTTAATACTGTCAAATCTAAACCTGCAGACTTTCAGACGGGACAGCTCACAAATACCAGAATGCTTTCCAAACTTACCAAGAAAACCGATGGTGTCCCCCCAGACCACCAGGGAGGGAAACTACAGCCGTGGGTCATTGACCTCTGACCTTATACCTCCCACATGTAATCAGTCATTGTGGAGTCTGAGAGGACATCTTAGCAAAGTTTGACAGAAATCTCTGAGTTCTTCACATACCATGATCATGAGGACATTTGACCTCCAGATTCTGACCTTGAGTCGAGGAGGAGCAACGTTTAGAGAAGATCCTGAAGAGTGTTTGTGAGACACTGCCAGCAAGGAACATTAGCTTTTGACCCATGACCTCCAAGATCCCCTGTCAGTGTAAGAAGACAAATGTCCAAAGACAAATGGAAATCCCTAAAAGCTTCTGAATATACTGAAGTAAGCTTTGTGACCTTGACCTTTGACCTTGTAAATGTAGTCTGGTCTTACTCGTGTCATGTTGGGTGTTTGTCAGTATGAAGGACTTCTCCGAGGCGTTTTTGTGATGACTGGTTTCTCATGTTGGCCTTTAGAAGATTAAGATGATCATGAAAGTCCATGACCCGGACATTTGACCTATGACCTTGGATATATAATCAGCTGATCTTAAACCCAGAGAGGGCCTTTATCCTCGTTCAGATGAAAGTCTTGTGCTGGCCGAGCTCCTGTGACAGTAAAGACCAGGATGTAGAGGTGTGTGTGCACTGATCATGAGGCCTCAGTCTGATCTGTGACTTTATCATTTTGATTTTCTTATTTATTTTATAAACAAATAAAAGAATCAACATCTGACAGAGTTTATGCTCACAAATTGAACTTTTTACTGGAACTTTCTTACTCCTGAGCCTCCACCAGCTGGACTACAACATGGACTTGAACCTGGCTGGTGACCTGGACCTGGACCATCTCAGTGGGAAGACATGACCTCCTCAATCCAGTCCAGGAAGTTGCTGACCTTTGCATAGACCCCGTACATGTTCTGGTTGGCGCAGCCCCTCCCCCAGCTCACCACGCCCGTCAGGAACCACGTCTTCTTGTAGCGGGTCACCAGCGGGCCGCCGCTGTCGCCCTCGCAGGCGTCCCGCCCCCCGCTCTGGTACCCGGCGCAGAGCATGTTGCGCGTGATGTTGAGTCCGGTGTGCTGGCGGCAGTCCTGCAGCGGGACCCTGGGCAGCACTAAGCGCTGCAGGAGGGTGGAGGTGAGGCCGAACTGAGACTGGCGGCCCCAGCCGGACACGGTAGAGTGCCGGATGGTGGCCAGAGTCCGGCTGAAGGTGCTGTTAAGGGCGGGGAGACAGATAGGGATCACGTAGGGTCCCAGATGGACGGACTGGGTCAGCTTCATCATTGCCATGTCGCTGTCCGTGCTGGAGTGGTTGTAGTTGGGATGGATGATGACGGAGGCCACGTCACGCTTCTGCTCCGACCCCTCCACCACGCCACGGTCATGTTTACCTTCACAGAGATCAAAGTTGATGATTCATACCAGGGGAGGAACAACGACCTTTGTTTTCCTTAATCAGAGACTTTATTATTATTTTAGCCTCTTAAATGAGACCCCTAAAGGAGGTGTCCCAGTGTTAATGTCACTTATTAAAGGTTAAAGGTCGAGGGATTCTAGTTAGTAATGGTGTTTAATGGACTGAAAACAGTCAGGGAGTTGATGGCTCCTGGACCTAAAGATGTTTCTCCTAAAATCAGTCTTACCCACAATGACCTGGAGCGAGGTCACTTTTTTCTGCCACACGCAGTGAGCGGCGGTGAGAAACCAGGTTTCAGAGAGAACGATGGCTCCGCAGGTGAAGGCGTTCTTCTCTTTGAGCAGAGCCTGAAGACAGAGCAACGAGAAACCTTCAGTCATCATCCAGCTGAAAACAGCACATCAGTGACTTAAGTACAGAGACAAACATCACATGTTTCTATTTTATCTTTTCAACATCACATTTTTCATTAGTTTATCTGTTGAGGGCCTCCTTCTTCTAAATCTGGACCCGGCATGTTGGAGGTCTTACCTGCCATGGACAGAGTCCCTTGGGGCAGATGTTCCCGTTAACGACCCGGGGGGAAAAGTTTGGCACCAGGGTCTGTCCACAGGGAACGTCCTCTGCAGAAGCAGCAGATTGAAAATGAACAGGGTCGTACCAGAACTGCTGACTGTGGACTGGTGAAGGTCATTTATAGGAGCGAGCCTCATGGTTGCTAAATGGTTTCATTATGGGGACAGCACTTTGGTCTACTGCTGCCCCCCCCCCCCCTCCGATCCAGAGTCTTTAGGGCAGACTTATAGATGAATAAACAACTGTTTAAGGGACTGAAACCACTTATGGTGATTCTCCACCATGAGGTATCTGCTGGGCTGGACTCTGCATGGTTTAGATACAACCTGAGGGTACTGGCACTGTGCTGTATTCACCTTGAGACAGACAGGTGCTGTTGTCCCGGTCCAGACCATAACCTTTAGCGCAGAAACAGACGTGGGAACGATCCGGAAGCTCCCTGCAGAACTGCTCACATCCTCCATTTCTGCTGCGGCAGCCTCGGTTGGTCGAACGAGCTACAAGATGTCACACAAAACCCCGGAGAAAGGCACATTTGGTTTTCATTTGGTTGAGTATTAAACTGATTGAAGTGTCTCAGCAGTGAATGCACCTTTTTCACAGTGGAAACCATGGAAACCAGGTGCACACTTGCAGACATAGGTGTCGACGTGACGAGTGCAGGTCGCTCCGTTTCTACATGGAGATGTCCTACAGTGATCCACGGCTGCAAACAGGAAAAGTCCACATCAACCCAAATGTGTCCTCCACCATTTAATTTGTGACAAAGACGCCATTTTTCATAAAAACACAGACCTGTGTACTTCCTCCAGAAGACCTCCTGAAACAGAGAGAGGCTCAGGTTAGAGGCCGGATCATCAGTTTTATGAATGTGGAGTTTGGTTACTCAGCACGGACCAGCTGCTGCGGCAGGGCAAAGATCTCCTTCGCCTCCTCGTAGGAACACTTCTCCTCGAAACACTCCCGCTCCAGGTTTCCCCTTTTCAGCTCCTCGAACAGGTAGTTTGCCCGGCGAGTGCGGTACAGGAAATCGCTCGCCATCGGCCTGCTCACAGTCACTCCTTCATAAACACATACAGAGAAGATCAAATAAAGTGGTGCACCGTCTGCTTGGTCCAGCTTTGTGGACATCAGAAGACAGACGACAAAATAAAATGTACATGTGCATGACCCGGAACTATTTTTGGTCCCCAAAACTAAGAGGCATGCTGCATGTTCTGAGTAGTTTGCCCTCAGGATGCAGTTCCTTAAGTGTCCACTAGAGGCTGGCTCCTGTCATGAGTCACTCTCCATAGAGCTCCATGTAAAACGTCAAACTTTAAAGCAGAAATTAACAGAAACAGTTTGATTCATCCATACAGGCTGATTCTGATATTTTAACACCTCTCCATGTTTTTTCACACCTTCTGTTTCAAGCAGGGCAGCGGAAAGAGCTGGAAACTCAAGAGAAAGTGAGGAATGACATGCTGGAAATGAACCACAGTCTGAATTTGAACCTTAGTTGCCCTCTTTGAGGACATGAACCACCATATTACTTTCTGCCCTTAAGAGATTCTACACTTATATATGAGCATATATGTGGATTTTTTTTCTTGATTCATTGCAAGAAAAGATTGAAATAAGAAAAAAGTATAAATGTTGGAATATTTTAGTGTATATTTTCAACATTCTTTCACCTCTATATGAAACTGTGGGTCTATTTCTGTTAATTTCTTGACATTGGCTTGTCTTTTTTTGCTTCATTAACTCCATTCTTCACGTATGCAATTAAAAAATCATCATTATTATCTGACATTATTTCCTCCTTATATACTCCTCATACATTTCCTCTGTTCTAGGTCGTCTCTGTGTTCAGGGCAGAGTCATCACAAGCCTCCATGAGAGAGAAGCACACCAGAGAAGGTCTAAACTACAGGATGGATTAAAACAGAAGAAGAAGAAGAGCATGAGAAGGAGAAGAAGCACGGGACTTACCTCCTAGGAACCCAGTGCATGCTGGGATACAGGCGACGAGGAGTTGAAGGAGGAAAAGATTCTTCGTTTCTTTTCTGATGGACGCCATGTTTGTTCTGATCTGATCAAAGGTCAGACAGACGAAAAACAGACCAAAAAACCCTCCCTCTCTCCCCTCTGTCACAATCACAGTCACATCTACATAAAACATCCATACTCAGAGCAGATATACAGACATGGACAAAATTGTTGGTACCCTTCTGTCAAAGAAAGAAAAACCCACACGGTTACAGAAATAACTTGAAACTGACAAAAGTAATAATAAATGAAAAATTTAGTGAACATCAACTCATGAAAATCAGACATTGCTTTTGAATGTTGGTTCAACAGAATTATTTTAAAAAACAAAATAATGAAACTGGCCTGAACAAAAATGATGGTTCCCTTAACTTAGTATTTAGTTGCACAACCTTTTGAGGCGATTGCTCCAATCAGGTGATTTTTGTAACTCTCAGTGAGACTTCTGCACCTGTCCACAGGTATTTTGGTCCACTCCTCATGAGCAAACTGCTCCAGCTGTCTCAGGTTTGAAGGGTGTCTTCTCCAGACTGCATGTTTCAGCTCCTTCCACAAATGTTCAATAGGATTTAGATCAGGGCTCATAGAAGGCCACTTCAGAATAGTCCAGTGTTTTGTTCTGAGCCATTCTTGGGTGTTTTTAGCTGTGTGTTTGGGTCATTATCCTGTTGGAGGACCCATGACCTGTGACTGAGACCAAGCTTTCTGACACTGGGCAGCACATTTGGCTCCAGAATGCCTTGATAGTCTTGAGATTTCATTGTACCCTGCACAGATTCAAGACACCCTGTGCCAGATGCAGCAAAGCAGCCCCAGAACATAACTGAGCCTCCTCCATGTTTCACAGTAGGTACAGTGCTCTTTTCTTTGTATGCTTCATTTTTGCATCTGTGAACATAGAGCTGATGTGACTTACCAAAAAGCTCCAGTTTTGTCTCATCTGTCCAAAGGACATTCTCCCAGAAGCTTTGTGGTCTGTCAATATGAATTTTGGCAAATTCCAGTCTCACTTTTTATGATTATCTTTCAACAGTGGTGTCCTCCATTAAGTCCACTTTGGCTCAAACAGTGACGGATGGTGTGATCTGACACTGATGTACCTTGACCTTGGAGTTCACCTCTAATCTCTTTGGAAGTTGTTCTGGGCTCTTTGGTTACCATTCGTATTATCCGTCTCTTCAGTTTGTCATCAATTTTCCTCTTGCAGCCACGTCCAGGGAGGTTGGCTACAGTCCTGTGGACCTTAAACTTCTGAATAATATGTGCAGCTGTAGTCACAGGAACATCAAGCTGCTTGGAGATGGTCTTATAGCCTTTACCTTTAACATGCTTGTCTATAATTTTCTTTCTAATCTCCTGAGACAACTCTCTCCTTAGCTTTCTGTGGTCCATGTTCAGTGTGGTACACACCACCATACCAAACAGCACAGTGACTGCTTTTCAGCCTTTAAATAGGCAGACTGACTGATTATAAGTCTGAAGACACCTGTGATGCTAATTACAGGACACACCTTAGTTTAACATGTCCCTGTGGTCAAATCATTCTCAATCTTTTGAGGGGAACCATCATTTTTGTCCAGGCCAGTTTCATTAGTTTGTTTTTAAAAATAATTCTGTTGAACCACAATTCAAAAGCAATGTCTGATTTTCATTTGTTGATTTTCACTAAGTCTTTATTTGTTATTACTTTTGCCAGTTTCAAGTTATTTCAGAGACCATTGTGGGTTTTTCTTTCTTTAATGGAAGGGTACCAACAATTTTGTCCACGTCTGTACCAAACAACTGAACAATTAATTAAACATTCATTCTTAGAGCAGATATGCCAAACAACTGAAGTGGTGCTTGTGCTTAATAACTGTAAATTGTTGCTTTGTTAATGTTTGATTTTATGTGGGACTCTGTCAGGATAAATTATGTAGAAACCAAGTTCACTTAAGGATTGATAAAATAAGTTCATGCCAGTAAGTCAGTGGAGAATATATATATAATTAAGACAAATCACAGTCAACATGATACCTAAAATTCAAGACCTTTAACTGAATATTAGACTTTTAGGGAAAATTCTGACCTTGTAATGTATATTAGATAAATAAATAGACAGGAAAGATGAGGAAGTTAATTAACAGTCTGGACTGAAACAGAAAACATTGTTAATTTAGTGGTTAAATTAAGTTCCAAGTATTCAATGAAAACATCAAAACTGTTGACTTTCACTGATTTTATTTTCCATATGAGCAGGCAGAGGACTTTTTCAACTCAAAGTGCTTCACTTGAAATCATAAAGCTAGAAAATCATCAATAGATATCCAAGTGTTGATCAGTGTTTAAATGATAACCCGTCGGTCGTCAAAATGAATCCCTTTGCTGTGTGTTCATCTTTGGCTTTTTCTTACAATAAGGAGAAGAGACTAAATAAAAATAAAAATATGGAAACAAAAATTAATCAAAGCAAAAACATGGACCTCATAAATTAGATTCAAAAAGCATCAGAACAAATCAGGGAAGAGGGGAAGTTTCCGTTTTTGTGTTTGTAAACAGATTTCTGCTCTGTCTCCACCAGGGGGCGCCGCTGCGTTCACTGCCGCTCCTTCAGGACATCAGGGATGAACTCCTGAGCATCCCTCAGCTCGTCCTTCCACTCCTGTGGGATGACGGCCCCGCTGTACGGGGCCCCGGCTCCCAGCAGGGCCCCCAGCGCCGCCCCGCGGTTACAGTTCTCACCTGGAGACGACGAGGTGAACAAAAACAGTCAGCACACAAACACAAAAACAACAAACAAACAAACATCAACGGTCCTTCTGCGCCTGTTCATCCATGAAACCCTTGTAAGAGGGACAAACCGGGGCAGTTCAGACCTTCTGATCTTTTGCTTTTTACCACAGGAGGTGAAAACGTCCCCACAAACCTCCACAGTTGGTGTTGGCCAGGATTCCTCCTCTGGGGTCATCGTGAAACTCATGAGCGAGGTAGAACATGCTGGACAGAGCTCCTGAGGACCACATGTACCAGTTCAGTCACTGACTGGTGCTGATAAAGTGGTATACTTACATTTATTTCATGTATTTAGGGTGTTTTTCCTCCTGACTCAAACCTTTGCTGTAGCAGGCCAGGCCGAGGTAGTTGACGGCGCTCTGATGGACCTTCAGACGCTCCTCAGAGGACACCGGAAACCTTAAACACACAAATACAGACTTTAAGATCAAGTCTGAGGGGAAACAATCTTAATCTAAAGAAATATTTAATCTGAGCTTTGCTCTTCATCTCGTTTCCTTTATCGAGCTATCAGTGAAGGAGGAGGGGAGTGTCACAGAGCAGGGCTGGGCAGCATGGACAGATGTGAAGAGAAATCATCTTTGAAATAAGACTTAACACAGGATTATCTTATCAGATCATAATATGCAAACTGTTAGTGAGATCAACCATTTTAAATAACTCTTTTATTATCTAAGGGGAGCATTTTGAACTGTACCAATCATCAGTGATTATCTTTGAAAACATAAAACAGAAGTCCAGGATGCATGTAATTCATTGAAATCAGAACAATTCCAGGTGAACTAAAACCGTCCAGACTGCACAAATATGTTGGTGACATTTGGAAAACTTGATGGAACGATAAAATACTGATATAGAATTATTGACCGTCCTCTATGTGCTGAGTTTGCACCTCTATTTTCAGGCAGGAGCTGCAGATCACCAAAGGACTGATCAAGAAAAATGAATTTATCTTTCCATGAATCAGCTGAATATGAAAACCATTTAGCATCACTGACTTATTCTGCTGCACGTGCTTTCTGATGATGGATTTATTCTCTCTGCTGACTCATGTTTTTCAGAGCTGATGTACTTTAGTGTTTGTTCTGACGAAGATGAAGCTGATAGGTCCACGTCGCCCAGCCCTACCTGTGTTCCTGCAGCAGCCATGTTTCAGTTAAAATCATGTTCCTCCTTTAAACGCTTTGAAGGTCCACTTCCTCGCTTCCTGTTGTACCTGGCGGCCTTTCGGCTGTAGCTCTGACACGTGTCCCAGGTGTCCAGCCTCCTGAGAGCGTGCTCCGCCTCCTGCCGGACGCTGGCCCCGCCCAGCACGGCGTGCAGCGCCCGGCTGTAGATGGAGACGTACTCGGGCACCTTTGGGTGGGGATGGGTTAGCTTCACGAACTCCACAGCTGCTGATACCTGAAACCCAACAAATCAGATCATTTCATACTGAAATACGCTGTTCATTCATTTCACTGCTACGTTTCGTACAGGGTTTCCACGGGGCATTACTAGTCATTTACTTGATTTTACGAAAATTAAGGCCTTATATGGCATTAAAAATCATTAAATTTGATTCTCAGTGGCTTTAAAAATTATTTCTGTAGTTTTCAAGAAAAATATGTAATAATATATGACAATAATAATAATAATATTAATATATAATTCTAAGCTGTGATTCACCAGATATGTACATCTGCGTAAACAGGCTGAACCACTGCCGTAATTGGTTCTGGTCGGTCGGGTACTATTGCTGTTCAACCAGATGTTTGGAAAGTGGCTGGCGGGCTGGGCCAGGTGGAGGAAGAAAACAGAAATGGGGAAATGCAAATTCCAGCAAAAATGTCTAAAAAATCTGGAACTCAGAGAATGGCTACAGCCCATTGGTGCTCAAGAAGAAGGATGTTGAAGTGCTTTAAAAAAAAAAAAAATTCAGCTTGGTACAACACCGGGAAATCTCACATGCAGCCCGATGTTCTTGAGTTCACGGTCATGGCATTAAAAATTTGACAGTATAGCATTAAAATGGTATTAAAGAGCATTAAATTTGACTGTTTGGTTTCTGCAGAAATCATGTCATAGCTATATTTGAGATATTTAAACTCCTTATCTTACTTTACCTTTTTCATGTTTCATTCAATTTGAGATTCAGAATATTTGTGTAGAATGTAAATCAACCCAAAATTATCTATATGACTAAAGGTTTGTTGAAATAGTCCAAAGTGTCCCCCTTTAGGTCCTCTACGATCCACTTTTCCTTGACCTAAAAGACTCAAGTCATTTATTACATTTATGGTGTAAAAGAATCCACATCTGTCCTTTAACATGTCCACTTTATAATCTGAACGAGGACATGTGCCTCGGTCTGGTTCATGGATATAACAATCTAATTCATTTGGTGTAAAACCTGTTTTTAATTATTTTTATTGGTTTCTGCAGTTTAACTTTGATCCTTTTAGTCAGCATGCACTTCAGGACTCTAATTAATGAACTATTATTTAAATCATGATTGAACTTGAAGCATTTATCTCATATACAGCTAAATTTTGACGAATATAACTGATGTTAAACCAACGTGACCTCTGTCCCACCCACAATAACAAATGAACGCTCTCTGCACTCACAGCTTGCTCCTCATTGGCCGAGGCCGACAGCAGGATGAAGGGGAGGATCATGGGAAGGCAGCCGATGGCGTCCAGCTGGCCATCAGGAACGGAGGAGCTCATCTTTTTAGAGGAGCGTTTTTCTGCAAACTTCAGAACCTGAAGACGAGAGACACGTGAACAGCCAGATCTCACCGAGGGTGTGTTTGTTCCTGAGGGTGCGTTTGATTTACCTCCCGGGGCGAGGTGGGCCTGCTGTCCTGCCAGTCTGCAAAGAACGAGCGGTGGAAGGACTCGGCGTAGGTGTCCTTGTGCGAGCCGGGCGTCGTCACGAACTTGACGTAGTCTGAGAGCACGGCGGCCCGGGCGCCCGGCTGAGAGACATCACTGAAACGTCCTGCGACCAGTGAACGCAGCACTCGGAGAGAACAGAGCATGTTCAGGGTGTTATCACCAGACTGAAGACCTGCAGAGCATGGACACACAAATACAGATTAGGCTCCTTTTCAGTCTTCTTTACAGTAAAGTTAACATGTTCTTAAAGTATACATAAATAATAATAAATAAATAGAAAGTAAAATAAACTTTAAAAAATCAAAGCCCTTGATTGGACATAACTGTGTGTGTGACGGAGGAACTGTGGAAACACCATCATGACTTCAAAATGAGAAAACACTGGAGATAAAAAATAAAACAGAATAGAAGTTCTAATGGGATAAAAATAAATAAATAGTTTGAGAAAAATAATGAAGATTGTTTGGGAAGAGTGATAAAGAAAACAAGGCTTATAACCAAACCAAACGGCAGACATCACTCAGACTTCATGTTAACGTGTCCACAGACTGATGAAGGTCATGACCTTGGTGGTAGTGGACCGTGCCGTCGGAGGACTTCCACAGGCTCAGTTTGTCATGGAGGATCACGTTTCCGACCACATCAACTCGCTTGGCGCCGGAGGACCAGGCGGTGCGTCCACTTCCAGCTGAAACAACACAAACAGGTCAGAATCAGGTGGTTCAGGGACGGCCCGTGACTGCACGGCGGTCTCTCACCGGTGTTGGACAGGCTGAGGATGCTGGATGGGTGTCTGCTCCTGGGACAGCTGAAGCCTGTGATCCACCCCCCAAAGTCCCTCCTGATGTCCTCGATGTCGTAGTACCAGTGGACCGGCATCGACATGGAGTCGGCCGCACACATCGCCCACATCGCCTCCGTCACCGACCGCCGCACCTGAGCCATCTCACCTGAGGAGCAGACATGTTTGAGCTCAGGTGTTATGAGAGGGTCAGGGTGTCCCTCAGACTTCACAGGGTTTATTTAGGAGTGTTCCTGCTCCTTGGCAGGATTTCTCAGCTTTAATAATCATTAAAAATAACTTTAATTACAGAGCACTTTTAAAACAAAGTTGAACAAATGCTCTATCGATACAGTTATTTTAATGATTGTGATTGCTCTTTAGCAGGATTTATCAGCTTTAATAATCAAAGGTTAACAAAGTGCTCTGACAACAAATAAGATCAGACAGGAACAAAGAATTCAAGCACAGACGAAACAAACAGGGACGCTAAAAAACCAAACAATGAAGCCAGAGCAGCAGGCGGCCCGGGGGCCACATCAGGCCCTCCAGAACTTTCCATCCGGCCTCCATAATATATTCAGATTTAGAAAATGTAATTGTTGTGGTTTTAGGACTGTTTTTGTCGTCAAATACTTCCATCCCCCCAAACATGGAGTTTAAACAGTTTTATCAGGACTGACTTCATGTTTACCTGTTCAACAGAAACACACCTGTCAGCCTTCTGGAGTCAGACATGACAGATATCACTCAGGTGTCAGGCAGCAGCACAGGTGATAGGGACTGATCCCACACTTAGAAACACAGTCCAGGAAAATTATATTGAACTTTTAAAATGTTAATTAGACCAAAATGTTTGTAAAATTTCAATTTAATTTAAAATCCTACCCCCATGGTGCATATCAAGAGAACAAATGGCCCTTGTACAAATATGGTTGATGACCCCTGACCTCAGCCAACAGCCTGGCCTTTGACACCAGGATGACAGAGAGAGGATAAGGAGACAAAGCTATAAATAGATAAATGTAATAAAATAAAACAGTAGACATGTTGTCAGATATGGGTTTACCTGTAAGTCCTCTCCAATCACTGGCCATGCTTTGGTGGTAGTGAAACACAGTGTGCATTTATATTTATATTTAAATATTATATTTAAGCCTTGTTAGGACCTCCTTTATCATAACATTAGGCCCCTCTAAGGGCCATGAGCCTCACATTGAGAACCACGGAAATAGATTGATCCAGAATAGCTGATGTAACGTGAGCAACATTTGCACATTAATGTCAGCCCACATGTTAATTTATGTAATATTTACGTAACATGAGGTAATCTTTAGTGTTTGAGTGTAGAATAAACATACATCAACTATTTTCATTAATAAATAAGCTAAATATGACTTTAAATGCAGGTTCTCTTTACTTCATCAGTGATGGCGTCACATGTTTTAAACTAATCAAACACACCTGAACTCACCTGCTGTGTCAGCCTGAACGTAAGGAATGACGTCATTGATGTCTGCTCCTCCATAATAACGATTATAATAATTAATAAAGCACATATATTTTTATATTAAAGGATGAACAGCGTGTGTCCTCACCTCTCGTGGACCTCCTCGTCCTGCAGCAGCTCTGCCTTTATGGAGATAAACTTGCATAAGTCCATTATTACGCCGTTACAAAACTACAGGAAGTGGCTCACCTTCGTGTGAGAGCACAAACCTCACGGCCTGATCTCGCGATAGAAACAGAGACGCTCCGCCTGAGCTTCATCGCTGAGTTTGTTTGATTTTTATAAAAATGCTGCTCAGTAAATAAAATTATTAAAGGTGTATGAAGACAGTGTTATGAAATGTTGGTTTGTATTCTCATAACAGGGTCTCAGGTACGGCAGAGCGTGAGGGTCCATTTTTAAAAACCGAAGTAGTTTTTGTCAGGGAGTGCTTAGCCCTGAGTACACCCTGACAGGTATATATCGTGACGTCAAATCGCCCCGGTACCGATACTTTTGCTGTAATATTTTCCTCAACCAAACGCACCTGAAGAAAACATGTCGTCCAGCCCCGGGACTATCAGAACTCAAAGTGAGTTTAGTTTTAGGTCTTCGTCCAAATAAAACTAATTTAGCAGAAACTCCACTATTAAAGACTGAAGTGAGACATGTTCAATGGAGGACTTGATAACTATTCCATAAATACAAAATCAAATGAGACAAATATACTGATGTAGGCCGTTGTTGCACTGATTTATTAATCTAGTTAATCTAAACATAATTCTAAGTAATATAAAACGTGACTTAATATATTTTTGGGATAATTTTCTTTCTGTCACTCCCACATTAGATTGTAAGTAAACTGTATTATGTTTCTGTATGTTTGCTTTTAGGTGAAGAAAGAAAGACTAAAAACAGTCCAGAGACATTTTGACAGAGTCCTCATAAATCTAAATCAAGTTCTGATCCATGTAGAAATAGGAAATGTAATCTTTTTAAGCAACGTTGATCAAAAAGGCAGCTGGACTGGTTCAGATTCTTCAATGTTTCTTATGTGATAGTTTAGAGACCCTGTATATAATAAAGATGATAACTACAATAGATGAAATAGTTATTTTTTTCTCATACTGCCTTTCAAAATACATGAAGAAAGAGATGGGACAGAAATCGTACTTATATTCTTTACAGATGAATGACAATATTGATAATAAAAATAATGATAATGGGCAGTACTGGATACTAAACAATATTGCTTTTAATATCAGATATGTCAATATTTTGTGTCAGGAGCACCAAGTCTCTACTTAACGAATACTGACCTGTTTTTTTTTTTCATGAATACAGTCTGTGTTAGAAACAGATGTGAAGCAAGAAAAACAATGTTTTATTCTTTAATAAATGAGACTTATGGTTCAGAAATGTAAACATTGCAGGATGATGAGGTGAACAATCATTGTACATTTTGCCAATATTTTAGTCAATAAAAAGGATTTTAATAGTTAATACTTATGGTCAAAATATCTGCAAAAATGTTCATGTCTGCTGATACTGGATAACAATATTGGCACGATAATATCGTGCATCCCTGGTGATATTTATTAACATAATGCATTTAAAAGAGTTAAATGTGCCTTTTAACACAAGAGATCAGAAATGAAACAATAAAAAAAAAATAAAAGCAACAAAACCTTAATTATACAACGAAAGACTATCAGTCAGAGGGAATGAAACTCTGAAAGTAAACCAGGTTAAACCCTGTCAGACAGAACAAACTCTGTTAAAAACCAGTTGAGCTGAGTCTGATCTGCCTTTAATACAAGCCCCCGGGAAAAATACCCATGATACCTACGGAGGCCGCTGTGGGGAAAAAGTAATCAATGTAAATCAATTCAAACGCGTATGAGCGTTTTGAATGGCGGCAGTGTTGCGTTTATATTTGTTAGTTAAGTGATTTTGTTTTAATATTTAAGCTTCCCCGTTAGCACACAGCCGCCATTTACAGTAACGACGATAAAGGACGACTAGCTCTCTGTTAGCTCTCTGTTAGCTGTATGCTAGCTCTTCGTTAGCTCTCTGTAGGGTTGTTTTAGCCCGCAGGCTCAGTTAGCTGGTTGAGTCCAGAGCTGTTCGGTTGACCAGTGGTGATGGACGAGGCGCTGGACCCACATGATGTTGGTAAGAAACTATGTTATTTTATTATATTATATTCTGAACTCTAATAGTCGTCCAGGTGTGTTTGTGACAGCAGCAGCCTTTGTGAAGTGTTGAATTCACCCTCAGGTATCAGAGTCTGATCCAAAGGGACCCATGGACCTCAGGTTCTTCCCAGCTCTACCTGGAGCTTGCATGTACGAGGCCTGAGTGATGATCCTGCTGATTTGTGAAGCACTGGTGGATGCTTGGGATTAAAGGCTTTTTCAGTGAAAAATGAGTGAAGTAAAAAGTACCGTATTTATCTGTAAATGTCGCAAAAAGTTTCCCCAAAATTAAAACTCAAAGTTCAGATTCTAAAACTGTACATATGTCTAGTACGTAAGTACTTTTCCCTGGGTACCCGAACCCTACCACTGCCTTTGAGGCAAACAGACGTTGGAGTTTTGTTATTTAAACAGTTTATTTGTGTTATTTATTACACATGAAAACATGTCAAAGTTTCAGATTCTTTGTTCTAGGGCTTAAAGATTTATCATTTTCGGATTGAAATCACAATTTCAGACAACTCAATCATGTGATCGCCAAAGCTGCAGTTTTTTTGCAGCGCTCCTGACTGACCCAGGATCTGTTGTGTTAATTATTTCACACAAACTATTTTACACATTTGCAGACAATTTACATTTACTGAGGTGCTGTAAGCAGGTCAACAACAAAAAGCCTCTGTTTAGGAGTAGAAGTTGGAGTATCCCTGAAATAATGAAAACAGATTATTTATCATCAATATTAGATGATGAATAATGTGTTATGTGCTTTTGATTACTGATTTCCTGACTGTTGTCTATACTGTAAACATAGTGAATATTGCACTGAAGCTTGATTGAAGAAAATCATGAATCAAATTGAAATCACAATATCTGCCAGAAAAATCACAACTAGATCTTTTCCTGAAATCGTTGAGCCCTACTTTATTCTCATCCTCACCACAGAGGGGATGCAGATGTGAGCTCTGCATGTGGTACAGGTCAGAGAAACAGTTGGGTTTGATTAGTGTTCAAAAAGCAGAAGAATCAATGTTCAGGTAATCAGTACGACTGTAGGTGTCCTGGAGCTGTAGTCCTGAGAGCGCAGCCTCCGGCCCGGCCTGTCCAAGGGAAAGTCATGGAGGAGTCCAGCCTGCCACAAGTCAGTGTCCAGGCCTCAAGAGTACAGCAAGACCTATAGGACCAGGGACCTAAGACTGCGCCTGAGATCAGCCTCACAGTTAGCAAATCCATGAAAGTCAGTGACCTGCTCCACAGGCCCAGATGCCATGGCAGCATCAAGATGTCCCTGAATGCCTGGACCTTTGTTTTGACCCAGGAGACCGGCAGTCCCAGTGGTTCAGCCTCCTCACTCACTAGGGCATCAGTGTCAAGAACCACGTGAACTAACCTTTGAAGAACCTTTACCTGGATGAATGAAAACCTTCTCAGACATATTGTCAACTCTGTACAGATGGTGATGGGACTGTAAACGCTCTGTAAAGTTATAGCCTAGGGCAGAGGTAGGCTGCTGGCATCTCAGGACCTGAACAAACTGGGGATCAAGTCGTCCCCATCACCTCCTCCATGACCTCCACAGTGTCAGTGAAACTTCACAGCACATCTTAAAGCCTGAAATGGAAGGAGATGCTGAAAGGGGCCTGTTCAGGGATTTCAGGACACAGCCAACTGGGAGAAGAACCCGGGCAGACCCAGAACTCACCACAGAGAAGTAACATCCCAAGTCTGCAAATGATTCACGATCCCAAGGAAGACTTGCTTTACTTTGTTGGAGAGGGGGGTATTCATGTCCTCCTGTTTCAGGTCTAATGCTGACTGTAATGTTCTGTTTGTTAGAACGAGCCAAGACCATCTGGGCTGAGCTGAACGTGGATCAGGCCTTCAGTGCAGTGTTTCAGCAGCTGGATCACCTGAAGAGAGCTGTGAAGAAGAAGACAGCCACAGACCGAGGTAAGGATGTGTTTAGTTGCTTATTTGATGGTTTAAAGGTTGGCGAGATGGCCACTGTTTGGATATTCACTGATAGATCTAAACTGGGAAATCTGCGATTTTAATCACCAGTCCAATCAAAGACGTTCCTTAGCCTGAAAAGGAGATCATCTGAAGTCAGAGTTTAGCTCAAAGATTGAGCTCAGTCTAAACTTTGAGGGAATCGTTGTTGAACTTTGTCATTTCCATGTGCAGCTTAAACATTTGAATGGAGTTTGCCTGCAGGTAGAACCCTGGACTTCAGTTTTTGTTGAATCCAACAGTTCTCAGTGTTTGTTCCGTCTTATCAGATTGAATATATGTCATGATAATGAGTTTGTGCAGCTCTGATGAGTTATGGATGACAGGAGTATCTTCACTTGTCTTGATCAGAGTATGTTCAGGCGCTGAAGCTGCTCGACGCTCTGGACTACTCCCCTCCCTCCTCTCAGGACTCCACGGTGGTTCAGGTGGTCATTGGCACAGGTAAGGGCAGATTTTTTTTTTGTTTTAGTGTTACAAATGGACTTTAATAACCTTGAGGTCAGACTCTAAAATCTTTTCCTGTTAAAACTGCCTCTGTGTCAGATCAGACATTATAGAGCCATAAATCTGACCAACACACAACACGGTGGCACCCACCAGTCCTCACCACTGACACCATGAAGCTGGAGGGAGTTCACTCTCACCCTCGATTTTCACGGAGTCGCACCAAATCGTCCCCAGTCTTATCAGCCCATGTCCACATCCTGCACCTTGATCCATCTCTGCCAGCAGAGCAGCTCTGCACCAGTTCGCTGGAAATGCACTGCAAGTCGAGCTGCTTCAACCCCGTCAGTTTGATCCAAAACAGGAAGACAAGCACTCGGGTCACTTCAGAACACATAAGTGTCAGAAACATGGACGCAGACACTGAGACAACGTCAGACAGGAATAGACCAGAGTTCATTCTGACAGCACCTTTTAATTTAGTTTGTCTTTTGCCTAAATTTCAGTTTTAGTCATAATTTAGTCATCCAGATTGTTTTAATTTTAGTCTTGTTTTAGTTGATGAAATTTCACAACATTTTAGTCGAGGAAATCTGCTGTAAATGTAGTCGACTAAAATATGAAGTGTAAAGGGTAAGGCATTTTTTATGTTTCCTTGAATTTCTGAAGTCATGTTTCACACTTGGATAAAATCAAACATCTAATAACTCTTTATTGAATGCTAGTAAAGTCTGAATGTATAAATGAACAGAAACAAATTGAACTTTTGTGTGAAATGCAGTCACCTTTATTTAGGCTACCTGGCAGAGCATCTCAGTTACAATACCAGAACTGACAACAAACAGTGAACCTGCTCTACATGAATATATCAATTCATAAAGAGAGGAGCTCTGATTGGATCGCTCCACAACTTATCCCACCACCACCAAGCTAAGGCAGCTGTGATTGGATGTCCCTCTTAACTCATCCAACCTTTCCACACAACCAAAGTAGCTGTGATTGGATATATTCCTAACTTGTCCCTACTTTCTACATGACCAAATTAGGTCTGATTGGATTAAGTCTCTGTCAAACATTTTAGTCTAGTTTTTATTTGCTGATGAAAATGTCAGTTAATTTAGTTTGAGTTTTTGTCCATGTGCACTTGTTTTTATTAGTTACTGTCTAGTTTTGTCAGAGGAAAAATGGTTGTTGATGAAAACTATGACGAAAATGATTAGTCAACAAAATTAACTAATAATTAATTAGACCCTGCTGTTCACATGTAGGTGATCTCACCTTTATCTGGTGAAGCTGTGGTTCTCCTCTCGTACTTCAAGCTGCCCCGCCTCACAGCTCTTTAAATACGCCTGCAGTGGGGACAGCATGGGGTCACAGCTTCAGCTAATTCTTTACGTTTGTGACTTCACTGCGTGCACGTGACCTCTCATTTTGGTGACGTCACCCCACAGGTGAGCTCCTCCCAGCTGATGTACACCCCTCCCCTTGTCCCTCCCCTCCCTCGTCCTGTGATGGGCCTCTCAGCTCGGCGGCGCCCCCTGCAGGCGTAGACGAGCTGCTGCCTCCTCTGACCCCAGTCACCCTGCAGTACAAGCCACACGCCTGCTGCAAGGTGAGACGCACACACGCTCAAACACACCAACACACTCTTCATCACCTGTAACAATGTGACTCCTCCTCCAGGCCTGTCTGCCCAAAATACCCAGCATGCCTCACTTGGCGCCATACTGGGGTGAAAACCCACTGAAGGTCCCGCTGCACTGCGGCTTTACGAGGCTCGGCGCCCAGCCGCTGATGTCATCAACAGGGGACGGGGCCTGGGATGGTGAGGGGGTGGAGCCTGAGGATCCAGAGGATGAAGTTGATTGGGACGTTGTTTACAAAGCGCCATGTGGGCAGAGTCTGCGTAACCATGACGACGTGATGCATTTCCTGTTGGCCACTGAGAGCTACGACCTCCTGCAGGTCAGACAGTCTTTACATAAAATAAAGACTCACAGTGGTTTGCATTGGGGGCTTCTCCAGACCATAGACCAGGTTTTAGTGCATCAGAAGTAAAATAATGTTTTTTAGGAAACGTCCTGTTCCATCATGTCTGAAAAGGGCAGTGGAGCTTAAATATGTCCATAAAGAATCCTGAGGAAACACCTCATCTCTACATTTCCTCCTGCAGGTCGACTTCTTCACCTTTAACCCCTCTGTACATCTGGACACCCCTTTGGTGGCGGGTCCACGGCGGCCAGAAGTGGACTTGAGCCGGGGGGCGGAGCCTACGCCGGTGGAGCTGTGCTTGGGAGAGGGCGGCGCCCGGCCAGCGGAGTTCCGTTACAGGAAAGAGCGCTGGCCGCACGGCTGCTTCTTGAGCCGCGACCCCAAACTGTTCAACACCTGCTGCGACTGCACGGACGGCTGCAGCTCCGCCCAGCTCTGCGCCTGTGTGGCCACGACGGCGGGAGGACGCCATTATAACCACAACAGGCTGGAGGAGCCTGTGCCGTCAGGGTGAGACACCGTTTATCCAAAACCACATGAAGTTTTTTTTATAATGATGTTCCATAATATACTTATAGATGTTCTCTATTGTGTATTACTTTATTACTGAAATGTTTATTATTTTCATATCTGTTGTGTTTTTAGTTTATTAGATTAGATTAGATTAGATTGCACTTTATTAATCCCTCCTTCAGCGAAGTTAAGATTCCAGCAGCATTGAATCGTACGCAGGTATAAAGGAACACAGATATCAAAGAGTAAAAACCAATCAGCAGATTATATATGTACATAAAATATATATATATATATATATATATATATATATATATATATATATTTACATACATACATGCATTAATAAATCAAAATAATAAATAATGAAAACAAAATATGGGTACTGACTTACTGCTACTAAAAATGAACGCTGTTCTGCAGCAAAGTTAATCAGCGTTGTCTCTCTTTAAATATTTAATGTTGGATGTGTCAGCCTGACCGAGTGTGGCCCGTGGTGCGGCTGTGTGCGCGCTCGCTGTCAGAACCGGCTCGTCCAGAGGGGGATCAGAGTCCGCCTACAGGTCTTCCAGACCGAGGGGCGGGGCTGGGGTGTCCGTTGCCGTGACGACCTGGACTGCGGCACATTCGTGTGCATATATGCAGGTGAGATGGTGTCTAATGTTAGATGCTATTACAGTGAATAAAACAGGATCTACACAGGGCTGAAATCCTTGAAAATGCTTGAACTGAAGGTTGATTAAGGTTCCTGCAGATCCTTAGAAAAGTCCTAAAAACTCTTGAGCTGTTTTTCAAGGACATGGTAAGTCCTGACAGTCGGCTTCGTGCTCAAAAAGCACATCGACTGACTCCGGGTTTGACGTTAATCTACCATAATGTTTGTAAGGTTAATACTCTTTTCTCCAAACCTTGGGTCCAGGACCCCTGGGGGACCACCAGAGATCTCTAAATTTAAACCTGAGTCGGATTTACGAGCGTCAGCTAAAAATATGCCGTCTCTCCTTTTTTCTGGAAAAGTATCTGATTGATATTTAGTTGATTCTCACAGATTTGGTGCTTTTTGACTGTTGATAAATTCACAGCAGTGTCATCAATCAGAATAACAACTCATATTGCATTAAATCGTTTAATGTGAGTTTTTGACCCACTTTAACTGGAGTAATACTTGACTGGTATCTCTAAGGTGTGATCCTGCGGCGGGTTCACGCCCCCTCCGAGCCGCCGCCCCCAAAGCTGTCGAGGGCAGACCTCCCCTCTGATGACGAGGTGGAGGTCGTTACTGAATGGTTGGCTCCGCCCGTGCTGGAGGGGCGAAACAACCTTGTGGAGTCCACGCAGACCTCGCCCCCTCTCCACGTCCCTGTGATTCAGAGACCAGCTGACCCCACAGGCACGACGCCACGGGACAAGGAGGAGGTACTGATCAGTCTTTTTATTAAGGACACATTTCGTTTAGGGAGAGACAAATACTCACGGAGAAAGTTTCTGTTCTCAGAGGGTGTCAGCGGGAGGTCCAGAGGCCCCGTCCACAGCTCCAGAGAAAACGGTTACCATGACAACATTCGACCAAGAGAAGGCCGATGGCGTAAACGGTCTAAAGACGAAGAGTGTGAGCCTGAAGAGAGCGCTGACGGTCGAGGATGTGAACTTCCTGGACGCCAGCAAAGAGGGGAACGTGAGCCGCTTCTTCAACGTAAGTCACTCGGTTAAAAAGTCATTTCATCATTAATCAGCCGTTAAAGTCAACAGCAATGAGGGAAACCTCTGTGTCACAGGGTTTTACTGCCCCACAGGGAAGGGTTAACAATTCAATGTAAACATTTACAGGGTTTCCACAGGGCATTAAAAGGCATTAATAGCCATGAAATAGATTTTGTGAAAATTAAGGCCTTATTATGGCATTAAAGAGCATTAAATTTGACTGATTTCTGCAGAAAGTGTGATTTAAACTAACAGTAAGGTAATGCTCTGAGGCAGGAGAAGTCAAGGTCCAGGTAGTTTTCTTTCACCTCTGGTCAGCAGGATTCTCTCTCATCTCCAAATCCTGCAGCACTTAGAGAAGTCCCATTAAAACCTCCTGAGGGAGCACCGACACCCCTCTGGTCCTGTGTTCGGTTATCTGTCCTGCTGGGTTTGGGTTGGACCTGCGGCCTCTTTCCTGCAGCTTGTTCCCCTCTTTATCTCCACTCTCTGGTCCAGTCCTCTCCGGTGAAGACAAAATCTAATCATTTCTAAGTTGGGCCATTGAGAATTTCCCCTTTGGGGATCAATAAAGGATTATCTTATCTTATCTCCTGAAGGCTTCAGCAAAATCTGTGCAGTAGTTTTTGAGTAATCTTGTTAACAAACAAACAGACACCAGCAAAAACACAACCTCCTTGGCGGAGGTAATGAAACCATAAATGGTAGAGATAAAACTAACATGATCTGACCTTTGACCCACAGCACAGCTGCCAGCCAAACATGTTCATCCAGCACGTCTTCACGGACACCCATGACCCCGCCTTCCCCGTCATCGCCTTCTTCACCAGCAAGTACGGAGCATTACGATCAGTTGTGTTGATCACTGTTTTAAAGTGTGCATGAGTTTGCATGTATTTAAGTTTTTAAGAAAATGAATGAGCTGCTGCAGCTCTGCGGGGTGACCTCCTCATCCTGGAGGTCGGCGCCGTGAAGAGCTGAGAGGGGAAATAAGCCTGACACCTATGGTTCAGTCAAGAAGGTCTTTTCACATGAACACTGCTGTACTGGAGCTAAAATGAGAAGTTAGTGCATGAAGACACCACCCCACAGTCTTCATCATCACCAGCATGTCTCCACTGCTCAGTAAGCCATGAAGAAGCTTCAGAGTCCTCAGAAAGGAGACCTGCAGGTGTATTTCCTGTTGTCAAAGATGTTAAAAGCTTGTGTCTCCCCCTGAGCTTGTTTCAGTTTCACACACTTTGTTAGAAATCTCTTAACACTGAGCCAAGCTCGAGCTCATTATTTCGATCTTTTGTTGAGCTCCTGTTTTTGTAGCTGTGGGGTCAAGTGGAGTGTGAGTGTTTTTGAGTCTTCTTTACAGAGTTCAAGTCCCAGTGATGTGATGATCCTGCTTCATACCTTCTTAACGTCCTTTCTCCATCAGGGTGGTGAAGGCGGGCACTGAGCTCACCTGGGACTACTCCTCGGACGCAGACGGCGAGCAGGAGGTGGCGTGTCAGTGCGGCAGCGATGGCTGTCGAGGACGTCTCACCGTGGAGGAAAATCTGTGTGACATGTGTGAGCTGCAGAGTGAAACACAGTGACCGCTCTGTCACCGACTTAAGCCTGATGATTCTGTTTTTCTACCGACGAGTTTCAATAAAAGTTCAAGTGTGTTCTCTAATGTTTCTGTTTCAGGCTCCTGGTTTAAGCTTCTGTCGCAGGAGTGAGTGACCTGAGAGAGACAAAGACTGAACTTTGACCCAAAGTTTGAGTCCTCTTTCATGAACAGCACTGAGGAGGACCGTGAGTTCATTCTGTCATCAGGCTCACCTCAGTGCTGAAACTGATCAGTCTTCATGGTCAAATATGAGGAATGATGTTCTGTTTGTGGAGAATCACACCTGAAAATCAAACCTAGAATCAGCTCAGTTAAATCCATCCACCTGATGTACGATCTTAAGACTGTGCAAAGGGACGTGCTGCTTTGAAACTAGTTTTTAGGGACAAGAGTGATGTTTTCTGTCATCTGATCTACATTGAGTAATTAATTGCACAGTCAGTTTGCACGCATTTGGGAAAGCAGGAGAAGCTAAGAAAATCTGCTCCTCAACAGTTTTAGCCACTTCTCTAAAGTTTGGAGGTTATCTGAGGATTAAAGACACTGCAGCAGTTTCAATCCAAAGAAAACTGTCTGGATTTCTGAATAGCTAAAATAGATTAACAACAGTGAACTAAAGCCAAACAGTATAGATACAAGGACAATGATTTTGAAAAGATGTAATTAAATCTGGTGAAACTGATGAATAATGAGGGCTCCACTTGCTTGTCCTGCGATCAGACTTTGTACAGTTATTAGAAATACATGATTTCAAGTAATTGAAGAGGTATACCTCATACTTGATGCTCTCTGATATTAACCATCTTTTCCTCTCGAGCTTAAGGCCTCAGGTGATTGCTCTCTCTGTAACAGGTTCATTTCAGTGATCAATAAAATGTAAACATGGAGCAAAAACAGATATTAGAAATATTTCCATAACTAGACTGCATTTGAGAGCACAAAGCTGGGCTAAGGGAATCCTCCTTCACCCTGAAACCAACCCCCAGCACTTGGAGTCATGTTGGTGTCATTATTGTTTGACAGTGATTGAGTGAAAATGGTCATTCACGGTTAATCGGCATCACCACCAACATCTAATCATTTTTAAGTTGGGCCATTCACGACATCTCCGGAAAACTTCAGCAAAGTCTGTCCAGAAGTGTTTGGACCATCTTTACATCAGACAGACGGACAGACAGACAAATACATGACCTCCTCAGTGGAAGTAACAGTCTTTGGTTATCAGAAGACTACCTTTTTTGTTTTTGCAAGAAATTAATCGTGTAATTATCAGCTTAAGAAAACTCTTGTATTTGCGTTGTTAATGTACTTTTATCAGTTACAAAAGTACCAGTCAGTAAAATTTGATGGAAAAAAATAGTAAATATTTGACTTGAAAAAGTAGTTTTGATTGAATGCTATATTTAGCTCATTTGAGAGAGTTTCCCTGTTTTCCTGTAGGCTTAAAGTTTGGTTGCTGCTGTAGTTGATGTTTTAGGAATGCTGTATGTGTTTATCTCATTAACTCGGCTTGTCTGTGTTCTCTTCGTTGTGTGGAGAACAACATTGTGGTCCTTCAGTGGCCTAAATCTCAAGGAGCCTGTCTGGAGCTTTTATTTTGAAGCATGATCACATTCTTTTCAGGTGACTTCCTGTCATAACTTCTTCCGGCTCTTATTGTGAAACTCCAGACCGGATGTTGCCTTGTTCATATATATATAGTTTCCTCGGTTTGTTTTCACCGACTGTCCCTCACACTCCTGACCGACCATGAGCGCTCCTCCTCGGCCTCTCCTCGTGCTCCTCCTCGGCGTCCTCGGGCTGTCCCTCCCGGCCTCCTGCTCCTCCTGCCGGATCCGGATCCCCCCTCACGACCAGGTGGCCCGGGTCGCCCGCTTCGTCGCCCACCAAGTGGACTGGGCCTCCATGGCCACCATCTCCAGCCACCCGCCCGTGGTGGGGCAGCCCTTCTCCAACGCCTTCTCCGTGAGCGACGGGCCCGCGGGCTCCAGCAGCGGGGTGCCCTACATGTACCTGACCCACATGGAGGTCTCCGTGCAGGACCTGCAGGTTCGTGCCTGTGTGAGGGGCTCCGGGTCCGAACGGTCTCCGGTCAGGGTCAGGGCTGTGTCCTAAACTTTAACGTGAGAGTGAATATTGTATCTAACTGATAAAACTTCGTTTTTTCATAATTAAGGAGCAAATCCTGAACCTCACAAAGACCTCGACGTCCGGAAACTAATGAATTAATTAATATTTAACTCATTTACAGCAGGTGATGTTGACAGATGTGATAACACAACGACAACATGCTCACCAAAAGCGTTTTTCCTCCTTAGTGTTAAAGGAATTGTAAAGTAAAAACAGAGTTTTTGGAACAAATGAAGTTAAAAGAATGACTTATTATATTTATCTTTTATTTTTAAGTTATTTTGCAGTCACTGAAATTGTGAAAATGTGCCCTGGGTTTTAATAAAGCATCAACATAAATAAGAATTAAAACCCAGGGTCTATCATATTATAAATAAATCATATGATTCTTTTTATTTCTTTATTGTTGAAGCTGAGCAGTGTTTTTAAATGCTGAGGAGGACAAGTCCTGTGGAAACTAATGCATCAGTATCTAATATCCCAAGTCATTTATTTGTACATTTATTTCCATATACTGCAGCAAATTCTGTAATTAAACAGAAACTTCAGTGCTTTTAATTATAATAATAGTAACGTTATCCACATAGCACTTTTCTAAGCCAGGTTACAAAGTCCTGTACAAAACATGAAACAAACCAAAATTATGCTGATTATAACCATCAAATAGGATCAAGAAAAGAAGACAGAATTAAACAGTCAGCTTCAAACGTCTAAATAAAAATGAGATGTAGTAAAACAGCACATGGTCGGTCAGTCACTGTGTTTTAAGTGGATTTATTATTCAGTCATGAGTGTGACGGTCGAAAGCTCCTTCACTTCACAGCCCTGTGGTCAGGAGACTGTTTCTGTGCTGCCTCCACTTCTCTGTTGATTTTATTTAAATGTGTGAATGACCTTTAACACGCGTCATGCTGCTTTGAAATGAATTCTTCGTCAGGTAAAATATTTGTATATTAGGACTGAGATTTCAGTCTGAGGGTTGATGTGCCTTCACCAAATAAGTTTAAACCACTGAGACAGAGTCTGAAGCATGAAGCTCAGTCTGATCTCAGATCAGACTGAGATCAGACTGAGATCAGACTGATCTCAGTCTGATCTCAGATCAGACTGAGATCAGTCTGATCCCAGGCTGATGAGGAGAGACTCAGCTGCTCCGTCTTTAACGGCGTGAGAGAAACAACTGAAAACAACCAATCCAGAGTCTGCAGCAGCCTCAAGACGTTCAACCAGCATGTACTGATGAAGGTCGTCTCTGTAGACCGGATCATCACTGTAGACCGGATCATCTCTGTAGACCGGATCATCACTGTAGACCGGATCATTCACTCTCAGGCTGGAGTTTCACACTTCCTCATTGAACACATATAAACAGGAAGTGGTTTCATCCTGTTGTCCTGGTCATTGGATCCTAAAATCGTGATTAAGCAGAGTCTGTACTGACTGTCCCCTGCTGCTCTGTAGTTCTGTCCGTCCGTCCGTCTGCGCTGCAGCAGTCATCAAAACTCATGAATTCTCTGGTTCATATTTTTCTGTTACTCTGTTGTCTGTATGTGAAGTTCATTAAATATTATTTAACATGCAGTGTATGTTTACATAAGGCCAGAGGCTCCACCATGACGCAGCAGTTCTCTCTCACAGTGACTCAGCAGTTTTGGGTGGAGTCACATGTCAGAGGGGTGGTCATGTGACTGGAGACCACAGAGTGATGAGACAGCAGGAACAAACCCTGCCAAAGACTTTATGAGCGCGTTTATGTCCAGGATCAGACTTTAACATCCTGACAGAGACTCTGAGGTCATCAGAGGTCATTACCGTAAAGCTCCTGGAAGAGGCTCATCCTGAGAGCCAGGTGTCAACATGAGGCCTGTTAGAGCCAGATATGTAACACCCTAATAACTTTATTACATTATGGGGCATAATGTAATAACTGACCCAAAATGTAACACATGACGACATTTTGGGCAAAAAGTTCTGACGTTTTGGGCTCAGCATCTTGTTTCATATCAGGCTCTAACAAGGCCCTTCTGGATACTGACAGACAGTTATCTGTCTTGGTATCATTGAAGACCTGTGTCCAACTTCAGTCTTTCAGCGCTTGGGGGGGGGGGAATGACCCCTGTGACCTTTATGGCACTGATTCACACAGAGGACACCAGGCAGCCCGGCTGATGGTGTCAGATGAAGCAGGACCGTGAAAAATGAGCTGGAACAAATGGACTGACAGAACTGTAATGTTAGACAGGCTGTGACCTGTGACCCCTCCAGGTAAGACAGGTGCACGCTGACCGCCTTCACCTGCAGCTCTGTCCTACGGGCTGGAGTCCAAACACGAGGACCAGACTGTTCACAGATCTAAAGTATAAAACATGGTTTGGTTTCAGTGTCAAGAGATGCTGGCTCTGAAAGCTCCTCTAACCCTAACCTGATCATGTGTTGACCCCTGACCCCTGACCCGGCTCTGTCTCTGCAGGTGAACCCCCAGGCCTCCATGTCCATGTCTCTGGCTCAGACCGATTACTGCAGACAGCAGGGCTTCGACCCCCAGAGCCCGCTCTGTGCTCACATCATCCTGTCGGGGTCCGTCATGGAGGTACGTGCACTGATCAGCTGTGCGCCCAGGTGAGCACTCGCATGACCTCACATGACCTTTCTGTCTGCGTGCAGGTGAACGGCACGGAGGCGGACTTCGCCAAGAAGGCTCTGTTCAGCCGACACCCCGAGATGATCGACTGGCCGTCCGACCACAACTGGTTCTTCGCCAAGTTCAACATCACACAGGTGAGTAGAGCACTCCTCACCAACTGGTGGCTCGAGGGCCACATCAGGCCCCCCACAGCTCTCATCCGGCCCCCTGAGTGTCATCACACAGAAGAGCTCAGGGCCACATCTTCAAACCTTCACCGTCTGTGGAGGAAGTCAGAGCTCTGAGCTTCATCTCCCCCTGTGGGACTAACACAGGAATATCTGATCTAACCTGCAGACAGCCCGAGGCTGAGAGAAGTGGAAAATCTGACATGTATGCACATGCAGGAATTCTCAATTAATGTCAAAACTCTGAAAGAAAAGAAATAATTCTGAGATGAACAGTCGGAATTTGAGATCAACATCAGAGGTCTGAGATTCAAGGTGAGAATCCTGAGACGTAAATCAGCATCCTGAGATTAAAGTCATAATTTATTTTACAGAATTTATTTTCAGAATTCTCAAATACAGTCAGGATTCTAATATTACAGACAAAATGAAGAAATGATTTGGGCAAAAGACAGATTAGGAAAAATGTTGAAATTTTTACTTTATTTAGAGAATCCGATTGGTTTTTTTTTTTTTTTCATATTTCAGTTTTTTTTTCTCAAGTCTGACTTAAACTTTTTTCTCTGACTTAAAAAAATGTGTAACCTCTTTAAGGTTTTTTCAGTGGCCCTAATCCATTCTGTGTGTCACTAAAGTTAGAAAATGTGTGGGTGAAAGACTTGATTTTAAGGACAGGTTTTTGTGGATGAGTACACACAGCACTATTACTATCACTGTTATTATTCTTCAGCATTAATAGTACTGTAACTCTGATGGTCTTTTGTTATGGTCTGTCTGTGTGAATGTAGATTGATGTAGAGTCCATGTAGTTCTGTGTGTCTGTCATCTGCCTGTTACAGTTGTTTTATGCATTATATTTATTTTAGGGTTGCACACACTTGTTCAGATGGACATCAGTAATGTGCTCTGTCCTCTATTTAAATATATCACAAATCTGATATTTTCTTCCTTTGGCCACAGATGTGTAAAATATTGGTGTGTAGTTTTTCAGAGCAGCAGACCCCAGTGTCCTCCTGATGGACCATGAAGTGTCCCTCTTCTTCACCTGATATCACAGACACCCCTCTTTAAAAACACTTTCTGTCAGTGAAACCTAACTTACCTGTAGGTCCTCAGGTATCCGTCTTCCCTCTGCCCAGCCAATCAGGAGCCACACAGCTCACGGTCATGTCTCCTCCTTGTGTTTCAGGTGTGGGTGTTGGATTATTTCGGGGGGGTGAAGACCGTCACTCCAGAGGAGTACTTCCAGGCTGATCCAAACAGGAAGCACCACTGACGGTCAGGCTGCTGGTCCTTGTAGTCCTGTGATAAATGGACTACAAATCCTCATCTACACGAGCCTTTGAAGCCTTAGTTTATATCTCTGAGGATTTCATGGAAATATAAAAACATCCAGACCACTGATGCTTGGATGTTTGTTTTACACCTAAATGTTTTCTTACCTGTAATTTCAACCTTTAATGTGATTCTCAGGTAACATAAATGATGATTTCATACGTGTAAAGTAATATTTGTCATAGTCAGAGGATCGAAGCCAGCTGCAGTGTTAAAGTTTGACCACAGGAGGGAGCTGCTGAGCCGATAGTTCAATAATAAAGTCCATCTTCTTCATCCTGTGCAGGGTCACAGGGGCTGGAGCCTGTCCCAGCTTACACTGGGCGAGAGGCGGGGTACACCCTGAATCAGTCAGCAGCCAATCACAGGGCCACATAGAGAGACAGACAACCCTTCCACACATGAGGACAGTTTAGAGTCACCAATTATCCTAATAAGCATGTTTTTGGTCTGTGGGAGGAACCTGAGTGCCTGGGGTGAACCCACGCATGCACGGGGAGAACATGCAGACTTCACACAGAAAGGGCCTGAGTGACACGGGGTTTGAACCAGCAACCCTCTCACTGTGAGGCACGAGCACTACCCGCTGTGCCACCTGAAAAACTAAAGTAGAACAAAATTAACTTTGCAAACTCGACCAAACTGACTGCATTAAATGAAAAGAAGTCTTAGTTTAGTTCTAAAAAGTTAGATGAAAGGTTTTATGACAGGAATGAGACTTTAAATCTGTGAATAAATCTGACAACGTGCCTGTTTAAAGTTTAACATTTCACTCCAGCAGCAACAAACACACTTTCATACATTTATATATTTAATACGCTAAAGCCTCATTCAGATAAACTCTGATGAAGGAGTGCCTGTGGGTCATATTTGCACAAAAACCAACAAACTGCACTTTATTATTTTATTGTAGCTGGAGCAGGTAGATGGACTCAGACATAGACATAATTTCAGGAATATTAAAGGAATGTAATGAGGAATTATCCTGAATATTCACTAGTTTGGAGTGGTTCTTAGATTTAGTGTTTATCTGCATTTAGAAGATCAGATGAAGATTTTTGACGACTTTGCCATGAAAATGTATTTTTGAAAATATTCATGGATGATTTTAACATAAAGTTTGTGCCAGAAAAACACCACTTTCCTCTGTCTTTTTCTTTCTTCTTCCTTTATGTTTGTCTAATATAGGTGTTTGAGTTCATGTTGAGGACACAGACATATGTGATGGTATAATTTGTTTCAGTCAGTGAAAATAGATTTTTTCTGCAGAAAAGAAAACAGAAAATCAAAACATGATGAAACAGAGAGGCTTATTCCATCTGTGTGACCCTCAGAGACTTTGTTTATGAGTTTGTGTGTCTTCATGTGTGTTCATGTGTGTTCTTGTGTGTTAGTATATGTGGATTTGTTGTTGTGCTCCTGTGTGGGTGACAGAGTTGTGCAGAAGATGTGTGTCACCTGTCACAGCAGCTCTTACCACTTCCTGTTCCACTTGAAGAGGAGAAGAGGAGGAAACGTCTTCATCAGTCCTCGCTGCTCGTCTCCGCGCTGACACCACCCTGAGCAGAGTCGTCCTCTGGCTGATTCGGTTTAAGATGGCGTCTGAGTCGTGGACCTGCGGCCTGATCGTGCTCTGTGCCCTGTTTCATCCTGCAGGTAAGAACCATCACGCACAGGAGGTGACAACTCAGCACTTATATTTAAGTTTATCAAGATGGTTGAAATCATGCATGAACACTTTCTAGATTCTGAATGTCTGCAGGGAACTTTGATCTCTTTGTAAAGTTTAAATGATCGTGTAAAACATGACAGTTTGTCTGAGAGCTCCTCTTTAAGAAAAATAATCAACCGTTAAAGAGCTTAAACCATCAAACTGCTCAAATGATGCTGAAAACAAGAGCGTCAAACCAAAAATGATATTAAAAAACAACCAAGAGCGTCAGACCTTCAAACTGTTTATGGAAAAAAAATCATTTTAAACCTTCAAATAAGTCTGAAAAAATTCTTAAAAATCCATAAACTCTCACACAGTGTTGTAGTTTATGGTTTATCCACTCTTGTATTTTCATTATTTTTGTTTGTTTTTGTGTTTTCTTTGTTCTGTTGAAATTCAATAAATTATATTTTAAAAAATCCATAAGCTTCAAACTGGTCTGAAAATGTCAAACCCGAGTGATTCTTTGTGAACTGGTGTTGGTCGTGGGTCTAAAAATGAGCGAACGTTTCTCTTTGTGTAGGGGCTGGAATATTTTTAAAAAAAACATTAAAGGGGCTTTAAATGTTCTAAAATATTAGAAATGCGCTCTTTTAAGCCTTCAATATGATCCAGAAATGAAAAAAAAATCCAGACTTTCAGACCTTCAGATTGGTTTAAAATATAAAATGTAGGTTTTTCATTATCTTTAAATCGGTCTGAAAATGTTGCATTAACCAGACTGGTGCTAAAGGTTCAATCATGATCTTTAACCCTCTGACTGGTCAAAAAAGTACTTAGAAAGTTTTGTCCTGGTCTTTGTAGGTGTTTTATGATCCATTGTTGGAGCTCTTAACCTCCTACTTTGTCTAAAGATGAAACCATAAAACCCCAGTGTTGGTTTTAATGATCAAAAACAAAAGTTTCAGACCTTCAAACTGTGTGAAAGAGTTAAAAAAGATGATTTTAATGGTTTAATGTTGGTCTGAAAGTGAACAGACCTTCTGAGTGGTCTATAAAGTTAGTTTGAAAGTCCTCATTGGCTTGGTAGATGTTGGAATTATTTTTTTAATCATTTAAGGAGCTGAAGACCGTCAAACGTGTTAAAAAGAGCTTAAATCCTTCTGGTCTGAAATCTGAAAACATGATTATCATGAGAAAAACACTTGTTGTGCCTGCAGATTGAGCAGAGGAGGATCTCTGTGAAATCAGATCTAAAAGGTTTTTACGTCTTTAAAAAACGGCTGAAGCTACAAACGAACATGGAGGCTCGGGCTGTTATCTCAGGCAGCCATGTTGGAGGCTGCTTTCCGTCTCAGCAGAATCTGCGCCGTGGTGTTTGTCACATGGACGAGTTTTTCAGCCCTCACTTGTCTTTCAGATGTTATCAGCTCACTCAGTGTCAGCCTCAGCTAAAGTCAAACCAGACGAGTGCAGGAGGACGCCCTGATCCTGATAGAAAGTCTGAACACTCAGACAGAAGAAGAGCCTTTATCAGCCCATCATCACCTGGAACTGAAGACAAGAGGCAGCAGCAACCTGTGTCCAAGTCAGTCAAAGAGATTCAAGTCATGATGAAGGTCCACGTCAGACCGGCCGGAGACCAGAGCCTCCATCAATCAGATCACCTTTGACCTCTGGAGATGGAGCTCGGGGGGTCGACGTGTTGTCCAGCTCTGACGTCCACAGTGCAGGAGAAACATCACAAGGACGTGAATGTTCCGGCTTGAGATGGATGCAGTAGGGGTGTGCGATGTTCTTGGCTCCATGTCAGCCATATTTATCACACTGATTTTACATCTCTGTAATATCAACAGAACCTGAGAATGCCTCACCAAACCTCCAGTGTCCTCAGTGTCTCAATGAAATGACTTTTCCTCCGTCCACATCTGTCCCCATGAGGCACAGACCAGGTCTGCAGAAGTTCAGACTTTGCCCCCTTGACAAAAACATTTTAGATTTATTGAGATTTATTTTTTTTAAATATGGGACAGTATGTGTTGATAACATGACATGTAAATGCATGGGATTATAGCCGAGTGGCTAATTTCCATCCCCAGTCCCATTAGCAGGTTGGTGTCAACATATAACACAAAACAGACATCCATGACAGGAATAAAAATATACAAAACATATTCAAAGGCATACAGTCAAAAAAAACGTCATACAGTCCAAAGAAAACGGGCCTTGAGTTAGGGGACCATGGGAGTTATACACACTGAATTATAAAGTGCTGGAGTGGATATTAAAGTGCCAAATGCTAAAGTGCAGAGTGCTAGCTGCTTCATTATATTGCACAGAAATATAAAGTGCATGTTGCATTGCACATTACCCTACTGCCCAAGATAATAAAGTGACATGTTGAATTTAATATTGCACGATGCCCTTAGCACACGGTTGCACACGCAGATGTGTGAGGAGATATTGCACAAAGAAAAGCAGACGTAGGTGTCTCATGTAAGCACTAATTCACAAAAATGGCACACAGATGTACTTACAGCCCATTTGACATGCATACAAACTTAGACATGGTTATGATCACAGATCTGGTTTCCAACAGCCAACATCCTGACAGGTGTCCACAGTAATGACTCTGAAAAATTCAGCACATCGGATATTTAGAAAAATCCATCATGGAGCCTCCAGAGTACAGACGGTGGAAGAAGAGGACAGTTTAATGCTGAACCTGCGTGCTTCAGGTCGTCCTCAGGGGCGTTAAGTCTTGTTTCTTGCAGCCTGGTGATGGAGATCCAGACATTTAAAAGGCAGACGCAGGGCCCGCTGACATTTAACTTTTATTTTTTTCTTTGATTAACTTTTTATTACATTTTGAACATAAGAAAAGAACAAACACAAATATAAATATGAACACATCACGATGAAGATAAATATACACATCAGAAGGGCGTGGTCAGAGGTCGGTGATGTAAGCTGTAGAATAAAGTGGATTAGACGGAGTAGTGATCAGATAAAAGCAGCTCTGAGGGGTTACAGAAGCTTCTTTAGGACACTGAACAACCTTTTCTAGATGTTGAAAGATTTAACTCTGCGGGGCAGTCCTAAAAGGATATTCTTCTGTCCCAACAGTATTGGACTTACATGCTTTTTCTGAGCTTGGTTTGAAGCGTCTGTGGAGTGCAGCGTAATATTTCTGCACAGCTTTACACTGAATGGGTTTTTGATCATATAAATATGTTTTTCCAGATATCATCCCAGTTTAGTTTTATAAACTAAATCATAACAGACGACGCTTGAATTTTCTGGAGTTTCATTCATGCCAAGGCCCTCAAAGGTCCAAGAAATAACACCAAATAGTGATAATGAGAGCTGAACAGTGGAGAATTCAAACACTGTGTCAGTGTCAGTCACAGCTTTACCTGCCACTGTTCTTACTCCCCGCCTGTTGACAACAAAAGACTCGTGTCAGCTTGAGGTTTTGCAGCGTGGGCCGAGGCGTCAGAGCCGTATTACTTCAGCCTGGACGTCCCAGAGGAGGGACGGAGGCAGATATCAGTGACAGACTGCTGTCAGTGTGTCCCAGCTTTGTCTGCATGTTCACATGTTCTGCCCACGTGATAACCATTAACTCTGAGCTTTTTCAGTCAGGTCCTCAGTGCGCCTTGGTGCTTTGGCCATAGATTTTTATCAGGGAGGCTCAACATGATCAGAACCACATTCACATCAGCAGGTGTTTGGCTGAGAGGTGATGATCAGAGTTTAGGAAATGAACATTTGGAAACACTTTGACTGTCTGAACAGTTTCAAATCACTGACTTCAGCTTATTTCTCTTTCTTCGGTTCAGACATTAGTACGTGTTAAAGAGTGATGCTTAAAGCCTGACACCACAGTTAGCAACACATCACAGATCCTAATGAAACCACACTTTTATTTCTTTGAGTGTCTCATTCAGCAGTGCTGCAACACGGTTTAACAGAATCTGAGTCTGATACAAACACAGAGGACATTCTGCAGAATCTAAAGTCTGATATAACGATAGTTTTTAATTCATTAACTGATACCAATATTCCTGCTCCAGAGCACAAGCTCTGCACTTCACAGAAAAAGACTTGTTTCTCTCAGTGTGACAGTATGTTTTTGTGAGGAACAGATGAAAACAAGAAAAACAGCATTAAACTCTGACAAAAATCAAACCCTTGACTTTGAAATGTACCTATGCAGTGATGAGAAGGTGCATCAGTATGGGACATTTGTGTCATTTGGTGATATTCCAGCCCATATGTGTGGGCGATATATCAGCTGTAAATATCTGCAAAAATTTCAATAGCAACTGATACACAGACTTAACTTTTAGGCTGATATCAGCCAATACCGATATCAAACTGATAATACTGTGCATCCCGCATAAAAACACAGAGAACAATCTGGAGGTTCAGACTGAACTGAACAGAATCTAAAGTCTGAGTTTGGGAGATGCAGCTCTAATGTTTGGGCGATGTAGCTCTGATGTTTGAGCGATGCAGCTCTGATGTTTGGGCGATGCAGCTGTGATGTTTGGGCGATGCAGCTGTGATGTTTGGGCGATGCAGCTCTGATGTTTGGGCGATGCAGCTCTGATGTTTGGGCGATGCATCTCTAATGTTTGGGCGATGCAGCTCTGATGTTTGGACGATGCATCTCTAATGTCTGGGCAATGCAGCTCTGATGTTTGGGCGATGCAGCTCTGATGTTTGGGCGATGCAGCTCTGATGTTTGGGCGATGCATCTCTAATGTTTGGGCGATGCAGCTCTGATGTTTGGGCGATGCATCTCTAATGTTTGGGCAATGCAGCTCTGATGTTTGAGCGATGCAGCTCTGATGTTTGGGCGATGCAGCTCTGATGTTTGGGCGATGCAGCTCTAAGGTTTGGGCGATGCAGCTCTGATGTTTGGGCGATGCATCTCTGATGTTTGGGCAATGCAGCTCTGATGTTTGAGCGATGCAGCTCTGATGTTTGGGCGATGCAGCTCTGATGTTTGGGCGATGCAGCTCTAAGGTTTGGGCGATGCATCTCTGATGTTTGGGCGATGCAGCTCTGATGTTTGGGCGATGCAGCTGTGATGTTTGGGCGATGCAGCTCTAATGTTTGGGCGATGCAGCTCTGATGTTTGAGCGATGCAGCTCTGATGTTTGGGCGATGCAGCTGTGATGTTTGGGCGATGCAGCTCTGATGTTTGGGCGATGCAGCTGTGATGTTCTGGCAATGCAGCTCTAATGTTTGGGCGATGCAGCTCTGATGTTTGGGCGATGCAGCTGTGATGTTTGGGCGATGCATCTCTAATGTTTGGGCGATGCAGCTCTGATGTTTGGACGATGCATCTCTAATGTTTGGGCGATGCAGCTCTGATGTTTGAGCGATGCATCTCTGATGTTTGGGCGATGCAGCTGTGATGTTTGGGCGATGCAGCTCTAATGTTTGGGCGATGCAGCTGTGATGTTTGGGCGATGCAGCTGTGATGTTTGGGCGATGCAGCTGTGATGTTTGGGCGATGCAGCTCTAATGTTTGGGCGATACAGCTCTGATGTTTTAGCGATGCAGCTCTGATGTTTGGGCGATGCAGCTGTGATGTTTGAGCGATGCAGCTCTGATGTTTGAGCGATGCATCTCTGATGTTTGGGCGATGCAGCTGTGATGTTTGGGCGATGCAGCTCTAATGTTTGGGCGATGCAGCTCTGATGTTTGGGCGATGCAGCTCGATGCAGCTCTAATGTTTGGGCGATGCAGCTCTAATGTTTGGGCGATGCAGCTCTAATGTTTGGGCGATGCAGCTCTGATGTTTGGGCGATGCAGCTCTAATGTTTGGGCGATGCAGCTGTGATGTTTGGGCAATGCAGCTCTAATGTTTGGGCGATGCAGCTCTAATGTTTGAGCGATGCAGCTCTGATGTTTGGGCGATGCAGCTGTGATGTTTGAGCGATGCAGCTCTGATGTTTGAGCGGCGCTCTCTGAAGAAGACGTGCTGACCACAGAGAGTGAACCCCGGCTACAAGCACACACAGGAAGCAGCTCTGCGGCTCTCAGAGTCGAGCGTCTTCCCCAAACTGAGCTCCATCTGGTTTGTGATGAGAGAGCCGCAGCAGAAGTTTCAGACTCTTCACCTGGTGTCACCACGGCTGAAGATGAAGAGAGGCCAACAAAAAAAATCATCAGACATGTTCCTCCAACACGTCTGATTTATGCCAGGAGCATGTCATCCTGAAATCAGAGCAAAAACCAGAGCAACAAGGACTTTGCAGCACTTAGAGCAACACCCTCAGCACCTTTTCTGCCCTCTGTAACGTTGATGCAGATTTATCAGCAGCATGCCTTTTTTCACTGATGTTGTTCAACACTTTTACAGAAGAATTCCCTGCACCAGTCCAACAGCTGAAGGCAAAAACAAAGCAGTTTTTAGGAACATCTCAACAACATTCTGGTTTGATTCTTCTCAGTATTAATCAGGACATGAGGAAACATCTGCAGAGAAACTCTGGATGCAGTTCTGCTGCTTATTTAGATGATTTTACAGGCTCATCTGCAGTAGAGTTTGAGTAAAGAATAGGAAACATCTCTTCAGTTTATCATCAACAGTTTCTGACCTCTGTGACATTTACAGCAGCATTTGAAGAGGAACTCGGAGACTGTGAAGTCCCCGACAAACAGATTTAACTCCACTCATTCTGAAAGCAGTCTCTGACAGCTTCATTCACCTGACTGACTGAAACACTTCAAACTCACGAGCTTTAAAAAAAGCTCAATCATTACGAATGGGGCTGAAATGAGGAAAGCTAAAGTTTATATTCAAAGCATTATTATTATTATTATTATTATTTTTATCATTATTATTATTGTTATTATTGTTATTATTATAATCAGGAGCTTTGAGCAGATTTTGGAGGAGATGGGAGAGGTAATTGATTTTATTTTGTGAGTTTGATGACGCAGATCTGCAGGATTCACAGACTCTGATCAGAGCATCTTTTACTAACTTTCGAGCAAAATAATGAATTTTTACTTCAATTCAGCCAGAGTCTGAGATCACTGAACCTAATTTGCCAGCAGAATTGGACTGGAGAGTTTCTAAAGTGAATCTAAAGTGAATTAAAAACAAGAAACCTCCTGACGTCACCGTTTTTCCATCAGAGCCACGCTCTAGTTCCAGTAAATCTTTGTTTTATGCTCAGCTGATGATTTTCAGTCATAATGGAAAAAACATCTTCATCAGATGGTGTTGATGAGGATTGAATCATTTTCCTCACAGTGTTCAGCTGCGTAATAGGTTTGGGAAATATTTACTCAGCTCAGCAGAAAGTTTTACACCACTTTTTAAATCAGTGTGAATCAAACTTTTTCACTTTGCTGGTTTGGATTTACTTTCAAACAAAATGTCTCCATCAGGAGTCCTCACAGATGGTCTTCATTTATAATTTTTACTGACTAAACGCTGATAGGGACTCCGTGTCAGAGGACATGTCCCGACCCTCGTGTTGGTGGACGTTCCTGATAAAGCTGCAGGACTGATGCTTTAATGAAAGTTACAGCCAAACTCTGCAGACATGTAGCTGATACTGTGAGGTCAAATGTCTGAGTGGTTTTTAAAAAAAGAGGAAGAGTCCACATCAGACTGAACTGCAGTCAGATTTCAGCAGAAGCTTTCAGGAGCAGCTTCGTCTGGTTAGACGTTCGTAAGGTGACTCGAACAGTCATGGAGAGGAGACTTCAGCTCCTTCTGCATTTTCAACATTAAACTCTCCTGCAGAAGTCCCAGAACGGTCTCAGGACACAGCTCCACGTCTCAGCCTCAGCACAGATGGTTTAGTGTCAGAGCAGAGAGTGTGTGTTCGTCCAGCTGCTGCAGCTGAAAACCACATGATGGTAACAGAGCGCCGTTATTAGAGTCAGGCATGTTCTCATGAAGCGTGAGGACGGTCGACCTCATCGCAACACCCTGACCGCACGCACAGTGACTTCCTGTGGTGTGTGTTTGCTCTGCTTCTGCCCTCACACACCCTTTTCTCCACGTCAGTATTAATATCTGCTGGAGACCATCTGGTTCAAGGCTGTTCAGAAATGCTCGTCTGCAGACCTTCCTTAAGTTCCTGTTTCTTTCTATCCAACCACTCTGACCATTCTCCTCTGACCTCTGACCTCTGGCCCAGAGAAGTGCTGCTCTCTGGATATTTTCTCTCTTTTGGACCGCTCTCTGTAGCTCCTCTGCAGTCCTCTGCGCTCAGACCATCCCATCAACCATGCCAGCTCCATAAATCACCTTTCTCCTCCATCCTGATGCTCTGTTTGATGCTTTAAGTTTCTGCTGCGTGATTGGCTGATTAGCTATTAGCATTTCCCAGCAGTTAAAGGCTGTGCCTAATGAAGTGGACGGTGTGTTGTGGATGAGCTGAAGCTGTGGCAGTCTGTCGTGGTCTGCTGAAGGTCTTTTACTTCAGCAGCTCGAGCCGTAATACGTCTGTGCGTGAGATTTTAACCTGACTGAGCTGCTCCATGGTTCTGATGTCAGATCTACGCTCACATTTCTAACTGCACCTTCCTGAAACTCAGCTATTCTTCAGAGCTGGACCAACACTTCAGACGTCTGCCAGACCTGTCAGGGGCTGGATAATCTGAGCCTGACTCTGATTAGAGCCTGACTCTGGTTAAGCCTGACTCTGATTAAAGCCTGACTCTGGTTAAGCCTGACTCTGATTAAAGCCTGACTCTGTTTAAGCCTGACTCTGGTTAAGCCTGACTCTGGTTAAAGCCTGACTCTGGTTAAGCCTGACCCTGGTTAAGCCTGACTCTGGTTAAAGCCTGACTCTGGTTAAGCCTGACTCTGGTTAAAGCCTGACTCTGGTTAAAGCCTGACTCTGGTTAAGCCTGACTCTGGTTAAAGCCTGACTCTGGTTAAAGCCTGACTCTGATTAAAGCCTGACTCTGGTTAAAGCCTGACTCCAATTAAAGCCTGACTCCGATTTAAGCCTGACTCTGGTTAAGCCTGACTCTGGTTAAGCCTGACTCTGGTTAAGCCTGACTCTGGTTAAAGCCTGACTCTGATTAAAGCCTGACTCCGATTAAAGCCTGACTCCGATTAAAGCCTGACTCCGATTAAAGCCTGACTCTGGTTAAGCCTGACTCTGGTTAAAGCCTGACTCTGATTAAAGTCTGACTCTGATTAAAGCCTGACTCCGATTAAAGCCTGACTCCGGTTAAAGCCTGACTCCGATTAAAGCCTGACTCCGATTAAAGCCTGACTCCGACTAAAGCCTGACTTTGATTAAAGCCTGACTCTGATTAAAGCCTGAATCTGGTTAAACCCTGACTCTGGTTAAAGCCTGACTCTGGTTAAAGCCTGACTTATCTATAAATCCAGTTTCATGAAGGAGCGTAGGTGGTAACCAGCAGCTCATAGACCTGCTCTTCTTCTCTGGACTGTTCTCACTCACATGTAGACCTACATGTGGACCTACAGGTTGACCTACAGAGTGTTGGGGTCAGTGGGGCGAGCGGGGGGCTTATTTGAAGCTGCTGTTCATTCCAGGGTGTAACGGTCGGCGTCTACAGAGCGTGCTCAGTCTGAACCGCACACACACCTGTCTGAGAGACGGAGGAAACCACGGAGCAGCATCCCCCCCCCCCCCCCCCCCCCCCCCCCACTGCTCTGTTTAACCCTCTCAGCTCCTGAGTCTCTAACAGTGCATCACTAACTGAAGTCTTTGTCACCTTTGACCTTTGACAGAGGCGCTGAACCTGTACGACCCTGAGCTGTGCTACATCCTGGACGGGTTCCTGGGCCTGTACGGACTCATCATCACGGGCATGTTCATCAGGGAGAAGGTAGTCCTGCTTTAGGCCTTCACAGCCCCCTGTTTCTGTCTGACCTCATGTGACCCTCTGACCTTCAGCGTGTCTCATGTCTCCATCTTTGTGGTTCTGGTTGTAGTTCTTCAGGGTGAAGCTGAAGTCGACGGAGGAGAGCCTGTACTCCGTGAGTCCTTCATGAGACATTATCCTCTTCAGGATCCAGAGAGCTGAGTCCGTTTTATTCACTGAGGCTTTTATTTTGAAAGAGCTGCTCCATCTGCACCAGGTGGAGCCACAGGAGCTCTAAAAACCATTAATGATGTGAACATGACGGGGCTCTCCTGATAGTCCAAGTTCAGAGTCCAGCATGGTCTTAGTCTACAGTAGGACCAGACCAGGAGCTCCATAAACCCTGTCACAGTTCCTCTTCTACAGACCAGACCCTCAGACCGGCTCTCCATGGTCTGGGCTGTTCTCCCATTCAGGGCTCTGTGCTGGTCTCTGCTGGTCTCTGCTGGTCTTCACTGTGTCCTCTGATTGTTGTTTCATGTCCTTCAGGATCTGAAGAATCCGGACTCTGGAGGCTACGCCCCGCTGGGCCACGACAGAGGCCACGACAGAGGCCACGACAGAGGACGGGTGAGTTTGAGTCAGGACTTCATCTCAGCTTCTTCAGGTCCTTCAGACCTTATCAGAGCTCACAGAGGAACCTCAGAGACCCATGAAGGTCCAGAACCTTCAGAGCAGTCTTTACCTGAGGAGGAGGAGGAGGAGCAGACTCAGGCTCTGAGGTTTTTGAGGAGGTCTCAATGAACCCCAGAGCTGCAGATGGAGCTGAAAATGAGCAGTTTATTATTTATTATTTATTTATTTATTAAAGATTAGGAGCTGTTTATTAAAAATCAAAAATCTATTTGAGGCTCAAAAATCAAAATTTTTCTTCTTTTTCTTTAGAACCGCAGGATGACCGATGATCAGTCACACTACCAGGTAAATCACGACATTGTCAAGTTATTATTGTTGTTATTATTAGTATTATTATTATCATTATCATTATTATAATTATTATTATTATTATTATTATTATCATATTATAATTATTATTATTATTATTATTATTATCATTATTATAATTATTATTATTATTATTATTATTATTATTATCATTATTATCATTATTATTATTATTATTTCATTATTATTATTATCATTATTAGTAGTAGTAGTAGTAGTAAGAGGGAAATAAATAAGTGTATCAGTCAGCATGTCTGTACATTATCACCTGTCATTGATTGAAACATCTGCATTATTGTTGCTGCTGTGACTAAAAAATGAAGATATCATTATTATTATTATTATTATTATTATTATTATTATTATTATTATTATCATTATTAAGCTGCTGTGACTGATAAAATCCTTTTCTGTGTCCGTTGGATCTTCAGCCTCTGACCAAACCAACAGGTGGAGAGTATAAGGAGCTCCCCGCCAAGAAAGAGGTAACTGAGTCTTTATTGTATTTATGATTAAATGTTTCTAACCAGTCCGATGAATGTAATAAATGTTTTAATGGTCGTTTTAGTGAATGAGTGTCTGAACCAATGTGAATCTTGTTGTTTTTGTGCAGCGTCAGAGGAAGAACGAGCAGGTGTACCAGGTGAGCACAGTCTAATTGATGTGTGATTGCTGTTTGCTCTCACTGGTCTTTTCCTCGGTGGGTCCGGTCTATTTCCTGAAGCTCTGAACGTTTCTGTCCTCCAGGGTCTGAGCTCGGCCACCAGGGACACCTACGACTCCCTGCAGATGCAGCCGCTGCCCCCCCGCTAACACCTGCAGGCCGAGCAAATGAAGAAAACAGATGATTTTACAGACAGGAAGAGTTATGAAATCAGCATGAATCTGTTTTAATGTTTGAACACGTTTCCACACAGAGGATTGAACAGTCTGTGTGGAAAAACATGTCAAATCAGAACGTTTAATAAGACGCCAAGACTAAAAATCTGTGATGGCTTTTATTCTTCCAGCTAAAATTCAACAAAAATACAAATAATATAATTAAAGTCAAAGTATGGAGAAAGCCACATTTAGACATTTTAAAAACATCATCAAATAAAAATAATGATTAAAACAATAAAATCAATGAAAAAAGTCAACACAGAAATATCTTTTGTATATTAAAATGAAATCAACATGTGAACATTTAAACATATATTTGCAACAGAACCACTTAACCTCTGCAGGAAGCTAATTCAACTCCTAATTCATTAATTTACCATAATAATAATAAATAAATAATAAATAAATGATAATAAATCAGCGCCCCGTCCCCTTTCCTCTCCTGTTGTTGGTCTTATTAAATAAAGACAGTTCCCTCTGGATTAACAGTGCTAATGCTTTTGGATTTAAACTAAAGAGAAAAGGTCAGTTAAATGAACTCGTATAAATAAAATCAGTTTGCTACAACAAAGCATGTATGCATCATTAAATGTGGTCATTGATATCCTGGATTTAGACACAGATGTTCTGCCTTATAATCTCATCTGAAGTTTTAAAATAATGAAGCCTGTCCTAAATTGGGGCTGGTTTCAGAGACGAGGACATAGAGAATAATAAATACCACAGGATGTGAACGTGCTGTGTTGTAGTAAACGTGCAGAGGCTGCAGAAATAAAACATAAAATCTAAAATATGAAACAGCCCTCTTGGTCCAGCAGGTTTGTGGACCGACTCCTGGACGTCCCGTCTGTGGTGAGTTTGATTAGACATGTCCGAGCCTCCGGTGTCTCTGAGTCACACTGAGGTGGGACTGTGTCTGTCAGCCCTGTGATTGGCTACTGAGCTACTGACCAGTCTGGGTACATTTCACCTTTCACCTGGTGTCAGCTGTCTAATAAATGTTCAGTGTCTGCTGTTGGTTTGCTTTTCTTAACCTGCTGTAAATATTCAGTTTAGGGTTTTCTCTCACCTGGATTAAAGTTATGCTAGTTTGATATGGACCTGTGGTCATCCTCCTGAGAAGTTCTAGATAATCTGTCATGTTATATTTGAGAGTTTTGTTTTATAGTCACGCTTATCTTTGGTTCAAATATGTCATTTTTGAGGCTGATATTAAATGAACAAAATGTCAATCAGAGGCCTCTCCTCCTTCATTTAATCTACAAAAACAGAAAATCCCAACCACACCAGAGGATTGATCTGTTTTATTTCACAAAGGTTTCTTAAAAATCAACGCTCGTCATAAAAACATTTTAACATTTGATGGTTCAAGGATTTTAAAGCGTTGCTGCATTTTTGCTGTTTCCAATCACACAAACAGTAATTAATTAATTATTACATTAACTGTCAATGACCTGGGTTAAGAAGTTCCCTTCAGTCACCTTGATTATTTGTCTTTTATTCTGAAAAGACTGGCGGATGTGCAGTTCAGCAGTGCTAACGTAACTCTACGTAACTCCACGTAACTCCTGCCGTTAACGGACACAGTTATGACAAACGGAAACGTTACGGTCAAGACAAACAGGCTCAAGTGGCTGCTCAATATGAAAATTACATTTTTAATTTAATTCACTTTTTATGTCAGAGTTCATCTGAAAATACGAAGTTACTTTCCGTAACAGAGGTGGTCGGTGTTTGCTGCCCACTAGTGGTGTCCATGTGTAACTACAGCCCGAGAACCCCTTTAAATTGATTTCACATTATGTTATTATTATATTAATGCCGTCTATCTGAGGCTCATTATTACATTTCAAACCATCTTAACTAATAGGTGTTCCTGACTTTGCTATTAAACTTTAAAAAACACATTTATACGAGACATGCATGGCCGAGGTTTTATGGACATAAAGCGTTATTACACTCTGCTGCCACCGGAGGGCGCCAAACACAGCTGACTACAGGCGCTATTAAAAGAAAGTGGTATACTTACATTATGTTTGTTATAGTAAAGAAAATATATATTTATACCAGGATTATATGGAACCCCAAAAGATTCATAATTAAATAAATAAAAACATTTTGAAATAAAAACCATTTTGATAAATAACAGACAAATATATAATATGGCCATTAAATTATAAAATAAGGCAATATTATTATGAAATACGTTTTATTATTCTTTAATATCAAATTATCATAGTTAAATATTTCATAATAATTATTTTAACAATTTCATACTTTTTAAAAGTAATGACTTTTTATTTATTTTCCAAGCTTTTATAAAATTAAAAAAAAAACGTTTTTTACAAAGTCAATTTTTATTTCATCATATTGTTTTTCAGCAGAATGACTTGGTCTGTCAATCAAAGCGCAGAAGGCGGAGCCAGTCCAGTGATTGGCTGATCCTTTGCACACATCCAGCACCTGCAGTATGGAGTCAAAGTGGAGACTCATCGCTGACGCTGAGGCCCGAAGAGCTGAACACACGAGTGACACGATGCTGTTCTCACCACCTCATCGAAAACACGCCGCTGCTGCAGTCCTCTCTCAGGCGGAGGTGAAGGCCTCACGGGACCATCCAACAGATGTATAGTTACCTGAGCAGCTCTGAAGGTGACCTCTCTGCTGCAGGATCAGCCAATCACTGAACTGGCTCCGCCTTCTGTGCTTTGATTGACAGACCGAGTCATTCTGCTGAAAAACGACATGAAATAAAAATGGACTTTGTAAAAAACATATTTTTTTAATTTTATAAAAGCTTGGAAAATAAATAAAAAGTCAGTATTTTTAAAAGTATGAAATTGTTATAATAATCATCATGAAATATTTAATTATAATAATTTGATATTAAAGATAAGAAAACATATTAAAGAATAATAAAACATATTTCATAATAATATTGCTTTCTTTTACAATTTAATGGCCGTATTATATATTTGTCTGTTATTTATCAAAATGGTATTTATTTCAAAATGTTGTTTTTATTTATTTAATTCTGAATCTTTTGGGGCTCTATGAGACTAATGTGAAGTAATGTCATTTACCGTTCTCGTCATATTAACTGTGTGTTACATCATAACTCACAAGAAGTTAAGATAGTTTAAAAGGAACAAAAGCATCTTGATAAGATAATTGAAATGCCATAAGATGAGTTTTATTGAGAAATGAGTAACAGGAAATGTCAGCATGCTAATTTAGCTTTCCTTTTATCATTTGATTTTCCGTGTACGCTGCCCTCCTGTGGAGATGATGCGTAACTACAGCTTTAATATTCATGACATCAACGAGAAGTTAAAGTTCATGATTTAAATAAAAAATTAATAATTGTTAAAATAAGCCTTTAGCTCGGCCAAAAGACGTGGATTAAAAACTTAAAATGACTGATTTAAAGCACAGGAGGGCCGTGAACACAGGAGTCTGCTCTCCTAGATTTACTTTGACGTTTTTATTGTGATGTTTAAATTAATTTCATTTTGATTTACAGAAAGAAATAAGGAAATAAAAAGAAATAATTTTCATAACCTGTCTTTTAATTGAAAAAGACATCACAATACACTTTTTACATTCATTTGTCATTGAGAGAAAAGAATGACGCAGTTACACATTAACGCCACAGGAGGGCAGCACACATGGCTGATCACTGAGCTAAACTCTGCTGTAATGTTGAGTAAAGCCAGTTATCCGCCGGGCCCTCCCTAACAGACAGATCAGCTAATTAAAACACTAGAGGGACTGAAAAACGAGACCCAAGTCATAAATCAAGTGACAGATTTACAGAACACACAAAAACTCGGTAACTTTTGGGACGTCGTCCTGTGTTGATTTTATATGAACGATGCAATTACGCACTGTCGCCACAGGAGGGCGTCAAACATGGCTGCTCTCTGGCGAATAGGTAACACAACAGACTAACTGTGCTGGTTTGCATGTAAATCAAGACTTGTTAAACTAAACTGACATCTGGTTGTGTTTTTAGCGGTTCGCCAGTCCTGTTGGCCGCGGGGTTAACCATTAAAAACGAACATTCATATTTAAACGACAGCACAGCGCATCACAATGAACTGAGTTTTATTCTAAAAGGATTCACAGGAAACAGCACGATGTTATTTTGTCTAACTTTGAATGTTTCTTTGCGGGTATGCTGCCCTCGTGTGGTGACAATATGCCATTACAACTTAAAACATACAAATTATTGACAAATAGAGATTCATTTATTGATTTATTGACTGATTGAGATTGAAACATTTTAATCCAATGAGAAGAAAACCGGTATTTTTCCGTGTTAAACTAATCAATGAATCAATAAACTAATGAACAAATGATAAATTAATTAAAATAAGATAAGATAAGATAAGATAAGATAATCCTTTATTGATCTCTAAAGGGGAAATTCTGGTATTGCAGCAGTACAGGGATAGTAGCATGCATAAGACATAGACCAAAGAATAGAAGATATTTACAATTATCAAATTAACTAACATACTAAAATAATAATTTAACAAAACACTGTGTTAAATTAAGTTTAGAGAAAAAAAATAGACAACATGAGCTGGGAAAAAGACGTCTATTTGATTTAACCCTCAGGCCCCTCTTTAAAAATCTTTCTGTCACTCTAAAAGCTCTGTTAGGATAAGTAGAAATATTAAACGTGAAAAAGAAACTTTTATTTGGCCATTAACTCCAGTCCCATCATTTATAGTAAACATACATTTTTTTCACAGTTTTCATCCTCTAAATGCCACTTCATTAAATTCAATGAGTTCGATAGATTTTTAATTTTTGAGCAATTACAAAAAATACAAAAAACTAACACTTTCCCCTAAAGGCCCTTTGGGATTGTTCACATGTGCCATTTGCTGATACGTTTGTAGGGTTAAAATACTGCAGTAACGTGAAGATAAAAAGAATGTAAGGTAAACAAAGACGACTCGGAATTAAATATCAGACCTTATGAGATGTGATTATCAACCTCACAGTTTTACACTTCGGAAAATTGTGATTCAGTATTCTAGATAATCCATTAAAAATCATTCAGGCATTTCTTTCTAATTTATAGAAATGTTTGGAAAGTGAGGGTGGAAACTCTATTTTTGTATTATATCAATTATATCCATTATGTCAATATTATATTAAAAATATATGAATTAAAGGCAACACTTAAAGAAAGAAAAAATAATTTACAGAACAAAATGAAAACGGAAATAATTTATGTACCAATCGAGTTGATTCAATTGTCTTAATCATTTTACTCTGCAAGGATTAGCGGATGTTTGCTTTAAAGTCACTTCCGCTAACTTGACGTCGCTCTCCAACAGCTGGTTAGCATTTGAGCTATGATGCTAACCAGCTCGATATGTCTCCGCAGAGCGTTGTTACGGAGTTATTACGTTTTATTTCCGTGTTGAAATGATAATCAGTGTTAAAGCGAAGACGGACGATGCTGAGTGTTAATTAAAAACCGTAATAATTAACGTCCAGGCCGCGTTCATCCCAGCATTAGCTGACGGCGTTAGCCTGTTAGCCCCTCTGGTTTGATATTAAAATATTAAAATATTAAATTAAAAGTGAAGATGGAAACAAACGCGCCGAAGAGACGAGACAACAAGAAGTCTCTGCGGGTGAAGGTGATCAGCCTCGGGAACGCGGAGGTCGGAAAGGTAATTCACCAGATTTAGTTTATTATCATTTTATTTTATCTCACCTCAGGTTGACATAGGGATGTACCGGTCTGGGTTTTTTCAGGTGTGCGGATTCTTACAGAAACATTTTGCATAAATCGACACAAAACTTTGAGGCTTAAAAATATTTTCTCCTTGTAAAGAATCTCAAAGGTGTCCCATCTCAGATCATATGTGTTCTCTGTGTTGGTTTATTTATGTCAGAAAAGTGCAAAAACAATAAAAACAGAAAGATCCGACATCAGCAAAAGACATATTCTGTTCTTATATAAATGACTATTGAAACTGTGCCTGTGATCCTGTTCCTCTCATGGGGACAGTCCATTTATTCTTTACTAAATAAGAGTTTTGATGATAAATATTTATCTTTTATCTTTTATCTCTATTTTATTTTGGCTTCACTGTCTTTTTAGCTTCTTCTGTCAGTATTGCTCTTATCTTTTATTTACATCTTCTGTGTTCATAGAAAACCTTTTAGGCTTTTTAAGTGTTTTATCTCCTGCTCATGTCTGTTGTTCTATTTTATCATTGCTATTATTATTATTTTATTATTATTATTTTATTATCATCATTTTAATATCATCTTTCTATATTTGCTGTCGTGTTTTTTGCTTTCAACCCTCTTTTATTGCCTTTATTTCTTTTTGTCTGGGTTCTTACGACATATGGAAAGGGCCCGAAGTCTCTTGACACCTGAAGCGTCAGTCGCTCTGTCGTTTCTTTCTTTTGTGTCTCTCTGAAAGAGCGCCTTGACGTGAACTGAGCTTTTTGTTTCTGTTTGCTGTGTTTTGTTGTCTGTCTGTTCCTGTTTGTCAAAGCACTTTGTAAACCTCCATTCTTAAAAGTGCTGTACAAATTAAATTATTATTATTAAAGTGGATATTCAGTGATGATGAGGTTAACCATTATGGATCATTTTACAGTTAGTCAATAAAGGGGATGTTTATCCAATTTTACAGCCAAACTATCTGCTGCAAATATTGGCAAAAAAAAACAAAAAACCTTTTGGCCAACAGCTGCTGACACCGATATTGGTCGGATAATATCCTCCTGCAGACTTATCTCAGATTTCCCAGTGAAGTTAGATTTCTAAATGAAGTCTCACATTAAAAATGGATCCTGCATGTCAATTAAAGCCTTTATTCCCTTTCAGAGCTGCATCATTAAACGCTACTGTGAGAAGAGGTTTGTCCCAAAGTATCTGGCAACGATCGGCATCGACTACGGCGTCACAAAGTGAGTTCATGAGCTTTTTCATCCTCGTGTTTGAGAACATTTTCAATCCATTTAACTGTACATGAAACCCGGGTGAATCATGTTCATGTCTGAAATTGTTGTTTGAGGAGGTTTAAAGACTTAATTGCTCTTCCACATTACATTTACTTCTTGCTTTAAATAACCAAGATGTCATTATGTTGGTGAAATGTATTTATTCTTTTTATCTGTGTGCAGAGTTCAGGTCCGTGACCGGGAAATCAAAGTGAACATCTTTGACATGGCCGGTCATCCTTTTTTCTATGAAGTGAGTCAGATAAAAATTACATTTTATTTCATGTTTGCAGATTCAACCAGTCGGTCAAACTTGATGTCAGACTCGTGGTCCAGATAAAACAGAGCAACACATAAACACAAGAAAACAAAGAAACATAAAACAATATTTTAACAATTAAACCCACAGAGCACAGTGGAAGTTCACAGTACACCTTCAGTGAAGTTTAATGAGTGAATAAATATATAAAAACTTTAGATATTCAAGAGACCGCTGTGCCAAGACCTCCACAACTGTGAAGACAAACCAGAGAAAATCAAATCATCTGTCAGAGGACGATAACGGACACTAAACCTTCATCCTGAAATAACCTGAATGCTCTTCAGCCTCCTCAGCGCTGTGACAGACCAGATTAAGACGTTCATCTGAAACATTTTCACCAAACGGCTGAAGATCGTCCTCATCATTTAAGTCTCGATGTGGCATTAACAGCTTTTTGCCGTCTGTCCTTCCACTCTTTCCTCGATGCTTCAGGTCCGTAACGAGTTCTACAAGGACAGTCAGGGCGTGCTGCTGGTGTACGACGTCGGCCTGCGCGAGAGCTTCGACGCCCTGGACAGCTGGCTCGGGGAGATGAAACAGGAAATGGGCTCCCAGGCCAACATGGACAGCATCGTGTTCGTTGTCTGCGCCAACAAGGTCACCGCCGGTCTCACGATGTCAACGGGCCGCAGACGCCCGAACGACTTAAAATGTCTGACTGTCTGTGCAGGTGGACCTGACCAAGCGGCGGGTGGTGGACGAGGGGGAAGGGCGCCTGTGGGCGGAGTCCAGAGGGTTTCATTACTTCGAGACGTCGGCTCAGAGCGGAGAGGGCATCAACGAGATGTTCCAGGTACTCACACACACTCTGGTTCTGAAGTGAACGGTGGGCAGATGGAGCAGGGGTCGAAACCCAGGAGAGGGTTTCAGGGCCCCTGAAAACAGACAATCTCACGCCCACACGATGTGTTCTTGACCTGGTTTGTAGTCGTAGCCTGTAAAGTTTGGTCTTTTCTTTCTGCCCTGATGTATTCATCAGATTATCTTGGAATAAAAAAGCTCATTTTACCAAAATGAAGCATTAATTTTTCTACACCTGTGCATGAATATGAGTAAAATGTTCTGAAGTGAAACAGAGAAATAAAATATGTCCGTACAGAGCTTTTGTAACGATGTGCCCTGTCAACATGCTCTTGTCCTGTGCTGTGAGAAATTAGGGCCACCCCACATGATTAAAAAAATAATATGATGTTTATTTTTAAGAAAAAACACCTTTTCGAGATCATAAAGTAATTGTTGTTTTTTTTATGAGTAACGAAACTTTGAATTTTCAAGTTTCAAAAGTCCTGAATTTATGGTAAAAAAAATTAAATTGCCAAGTCTGAAAAGTCCAAAACTTCAGTGGAGACAGAGCTGAAACTTTCAAGATTATAAAGTCATGCTTTGTTTGTATTATTTTTCCTTTTATCATGAGTACCTTGACAAGTTAATAACCCGAAAAAGTCATCAATTTCATACTTTTAAAATGAAAAATCAGCTTTTCCTCTTGTGTTTTTATGATTCTGAACTCTAAGAAATCCAGATTACTGTTTCATGGGAATGTATGACTTAATAATCAGAAATGCAAGGATGTTTTTTTAGCTTCTCTTGTTTTTAACAGCGGCCCTAACATGCCATCATCGTCCTGTCTCTGTTCGGTCAGATGTTTTGCTCCAGCTGAGATCCAGACTGAACACTTTTACATAAAGTGAACTTTGCTGTTGAAAACCTTAAACTCCGGTGTTCATGTATGTGATGAATCCTGAGGTTAAAGCACTGAAGGATTTACGGTTCATGTAACTGTGTTTGACTGTCAGGCCTTCTTCTCGTCCATCACTGACATGTGTGAGAACGGAGGGAAGCGTCCGGCGGCGGAGGTCAGTGTCGGCTTCACCAAAGAGCAGGCCGACACGATTAGACGCATTCGTAACAGCAAAGACTCATGGGATATGCTGGGGGTCAAACCTGGTGCCACACGGTGAGTAAAAGCAGGATGTAGATGTATATGTAGGTATGCAACAATAAAAAAAGGTTTTATTAGCAGTTTGATTAAATTATACATGATGCTTGTGAAGATGAAGTAATAATGATGCCTGTTTGTCACCATGACAGCATGGACGAAAGTCATAGACACCCATTATTAGGTTAATAACCAGCTTTTATTTTATCCTAATTTATTGATCTCTGTACAAAAGGTCCTGCGTGAAGCTGAAGCTGCATGTTTCAGTTTCCCTCGTATATTTGGGTAGCTCGAGAAAACCTTCATTGCTCTCCAGCTTTACTCATCCAACCGTCGTAACAATATTTTCACATTTTCTTTTTAATTTAACATTTCATTCAGAGGTGTTGCTGATGTTTTAAACATTTATACCTGAGGAACGCCCCCTAAGGTGTGCCTCACACCCCTCTGTATCCAGGCGGGGGGGTTAGGAGGTCGAGACGTCAGGATTTAAACACTGAAGGACCTGCTGTCCTGGTGAGGAAGCAGGAGACATTGAAATTATAATCACTCTTGTTAAAAACTGGACTTTGGAGCTGACAGCTTTGGCCCTGCTGACTCAGTCATTAAAGTCGGTTGTTTGGACACTTAATCCATGGGGCAGAGCAGCAGAGCCTGTAATCAGACATTTTCTGGACTCGTTCTTGTTTAACTCTGTCCTCTTGTTGGTTTGTGTCCAGGGAGGAAGTTAACAAGGCGTACAGGAAGCTGGCGGTCCTGCTGCACCCGGATAAATGTGTGGCCCCGGGCAGCGAGGATGCCTTCAAGGCGGTGGTGAACGCTCGCACGTCACTGTTGAAGAACATTAAATAACAAACACACTCATTTAAGCTGGGACCTCTGTCAGTCACATGCAGACTGACCATCACACACGGGACTGTATTATTTCATTATTTATTCATGTATTTATTTAGCGTGTTAACATCTTGTGTGCCAAGCTATTGCCACAGTGCTGTATGCCAACCTGCCATCAGAGTTTAACTTATTTAGTGCGTTTCACACACTCCACATCTCCAAATGTGTTTTATCCTCAACTTCCACAAAGTCTGTCTGCATCTCCACTGCGCCGCACATTTAGGAGCAGATCACGCACTTCCTGCTTAGTGCTGTTACTCCATAACACACGCCGCCATCCTCCTTTCTGCTCAGATATGTGCCTATTTGTGAGTCTATTTGGAGAGGAGCCACTGCCAGGACACGTCGATCTAGCAGAGCAGAGTGACACAAACAGGAAGCCATTTTAAAATCAAACACCGTGAACAGGCGCTCCGTCGTTAATCTCCCAATAAATCAATCTAACTAACTAACAGCACATCGAACAGGCTTGGTGACACGTCTGAGCGTTGTTCTCTTTTCCCTGTGTGAACCTGTGACCTTGTGACCTCTTGATCCAGCTCACAGCTCCTTTGAAACGGTCCCGGTGGGCGAGGGAGCGCCGTCACACGGAGTCTGATCGTGGTGCGATTGAGTGCCGAGTGGATGAACGATGTGGAATCTGTGGGTTAACGTGAGCGATTACGTTTCCCCTCACATTTATCTTTAGTGATGATTTATCCAGAACATTCAAGGACATCTTGATAAAGTTGGTAAATGTCACTTTAAACTTTCAGATTTTTAGATTTAGCTTGAACTTGAGTTTACCTTGAAACACAATGTGAATGGCTTCGCTCTTAAAGGTACAGTACATCATTTATTTCTAGTTTTAGTCATTTCCTCAAATATTTTCAAGAGTTCTCAAACTCAGAGAAACCCTCAGTTCTTGTGGTTGTGTCTGATTAATTATGCCAGCCGCCATGACAGACACAGCATGTTGATCGTTGCGGATCCCAGGTTAGCCCTTCATGAGCTTTATTCATGGAAAAATGAATCGCTGATTTTGTTTCATGGATGTTTTTTACACAACGAGGCAGAGAAGCTTTCAAAGTGGCCTTTAGGATCCGTGCTGAGATATTGAAGACTGCTTTGAGAAGACCGTCTCATCCTTATGACCGATGTGTTTGAGCTCCCATTAGCAATGGGTTATCATATATTTAAGTTGAACAGAAACTGCAGATATTTGAGTTTAAACTGTTTTCTTCCACTTCTAAAAGTTTACATGAGGATCTGATGTTGGACTGAACGTGTTTACTGACTTCTTATCGTTTCGTACTAAGGGACAGCCATACAGAGGAAGCAGAACAGTGTTTTATACTGTAAAGACCTGAACGAAAGCATAAAGATGCTTGATGTAGTTTTATTTTTTTACATTAACATACAAGGACGCCAGAAACAAAGAACAAGCTTCTATTTCATTTACATGTATTGATAATTATCCTTAAAAAAAACTTCGTCAAGGATCAATTAATATTCTCTCTTTTGAGAGCATTATTTCAGCAAGTTATTAAAAAATCTAAAATTAATTAGGTCAGTTTATCCATTTAAGCTTGATGTGACCTTCACGTGCTTTTATCTGTAAGACCTGATGCGATGTTGCATGGAGGAGGATGTTGATGTCCTGACCTGATGGGTCAGTTATTTTAATAATGTTCATTAACACTCGTGTAAAGCCAAGGCTTCAGTCGCTCAAAACTAGTTTTATTTCATGTCTCATCAGCCACAGAGGCTGTGAAAGAGACTTTAGTAAATGTGAAAATTCTGTGTAGTTTTTTTAGACAGCATTGTGGTACTAAACAGTGTTGTTTGGGTGTAAATGAGTTTAAGTAATACCAAGGACTAAAGTGAAACAAAAGGAACATCATTTGGAAAAAAAATGGATTCACACAAAATATAAGCTGAAACATATCACTTTAAAAAAGTCATAAATGATGCCAGAATATGAACCTAAAATATATAATTTAAGAAACACAAAATGATTGACACAAACATTATATCATGAAAGACTTTCCAACAGAAACGTGTATTAAACATCACAAAGGATTTAGTCACACAAAACAACCAAAATTGTAAATAAAGAAACTGTTAAAATATTACATCAGTACACTCTGATAAATGGAGCATGCAGCGTGTTTCTGACTTGAAACGTTCTCCAATCTCACATATCAAATATAACTCTAATTTCTTACATGTTTGCATATACGCCTGTCCTGTATTATAATCACATATAATTTATTTTGTATGAAAAAGAAATATTAGAAAATTAAATACAAGACAAATGTGTGTGTGTGAATGAGGAATGAATGCTGTCAATTCTGTCCCAGTTTACACTCTGTACCTCATGACTCTCATCATTCACACCATTTAATCAGATAACACGATGAAGACGATGCGTTTCCTGTCACCTCGGACACTTTCTGACTGGTCACGGTCACAGAGATGCAGAAAGAGGAGAGTGCGTCACAGCAAACAGATTTTAGTTTCAGCCAGAGGCAGGATCAGACCACTCAACTGTCACGTTGAAGATTGTGGGCGAGTTGCTTTGAGATGCACAGTCACAGGAAACCACCTTTTTTAGTTTATTTACGCTGTATAAATCTCGAACTAGGGATGCACAGATGCATCGGTCAAACACTGTTATGGGTTGATATTGGCCCTTTTTACAAACTTCTGCCTTCAGTATCTCTTTGAAGGATATCCATTCCAGATCATGCTACTTGTGCCATCAGAAAATAATCGTCTTTTTTCATATTTCAAAGATATAACACAGCTACTTTTTCCCCCCGATGAGTCTGCATGCTCCCCTGTCACCGTTATTGCCCCTCTGTGCAATGAACAGCAGTAAATGGCAAACAAAAGACATCACAGAGGTCTAAATACCACAGCTTTAAACTGCAGGGGGAATCGGGTTATTGACACTGTTTGACCTGCCTCCCTGATGACCGATCAACATGCAAAGCCATCATGGTAGCATGTGATGATTGGTCGAGATCATATGACATGATTTTCTGCCCAAACAGGCCAAGATTTTTTTAGAGCATAGTCTGACATTGTGCCATTATGTCATTATGTCGTCTGATCCTGCCGTATTGAGTGAAGACCGTCACAGAAACAGCTGAGAAAGTTTTCTCTTTGCCTCTGGTGTGTGTGTGAGAGTGTGTGTTTGTCTCAACGTGTTTCTTGTACGTGCATGTTCAACTTACTGTTTTTGAAATAAAAGTGTAAAAACTACCTCTGTCTCCAGGCGTTGTCTGCGTGAGTGTCAGGTGGGAACCTCTCATGTGAAAGATGAACAACTGCAGTTCCTCCAGCGTCCACTAGAGGCGAGGTCCCATCAACCCTCCGTCTTCATTTTTACTGCAGAAATAAATTTGTTTAAGGTTACGTTTGTTGATAAGAGTCTATGTTTTCTGTAAAAAGTTATCATTTTAAAATGAAGTGGGAGGACATTTTACTATAAGTTATATTTTGTTTTGCAAAGAAAGTTGAGTTTTGCAAAATTAGGTTGATTTTGGATAATGAAAAGATTTTTGAGAGTTAAATTCACTTTTTAGAAACTTGAATACTGTTCCTAAATGTTGGACTTTTTGTAGGATTTCTTTAGCATGTTTACTGACTGACTTTCACTACAAAAGTGTTTCTAAATATGAAAGAGATGTTGGCTGCATGTTGGGACAGTGGTTAGCTCTGTCTCCTCTGTAAGACCCTGCTTATTAGTAATCAACTGAAATGTTCAGTTTGTTTTACTTTTCTTTTATTCTCTGATGTCTGTGGGAGGGAGCTGGACCTACACATGCATGGGAGGACTGTGCAAAGTCCACACAGAAAGGACCTGACCAAGTCTTAAATCAGCCGCCGTCTCACTGTGAAGAGACAGAGCTGATCACTGCACCACCGTGCATCCCTGATCCTTCAAGTTTCAGGTTGTTTCACATTTTGGGCAGAAGACGACTTCCAGCTGGTCAGTGATCCAACACACTAACACACCTACATGTCCACACTGTTTGACCTGGTTGGACCTGAACCAATCCTATCACGGCCCTGACCGCACACACAGACTTAATCTGCAGCATTAATGAGCAGCCATTTGTCTCTGTTTCAGGGATTCCCCTTCAGATTAACACGCGCCTCCATCTACCTCCATGTTTAATGTCGTACATGTGCTGCATGTTTGTTTCCACCTTTTTGTCATTTCTAAAGAAAGTTTGGACTTTGGAAAAACATCCTTGATGACCTGAAACCAGCATCTGCTGAGCTCTTCCTCTGCTTCATCTGATGCCTGAAGGTAACGAACATGCACTCCATTAAAGACACAGTAGATGTAAAGACTTGATACTCCAGGTTTTAAATTGTAAAAGAAGATTGCTTTAAGGAATCAAACAAACTTTAAACAATGCACCTTTTACATTAATAAGACTGATTAAGTTATTGTATGATGAAGTGTGTCTATTATTTTACAGCTGTAAAGGAAAACCAAGTCTTACATAAAGAAAGCTTCCATCCAGGGGACAAAATGTGAGACATTTTGTACAGACGAAGAAAACTATCCTTCAGTATTTCAATCATAGGGAGTAAGGAAGTAAATTTACCCGTGTACTGCTCATCAGTATGTTGTTGTAACATCTTCCCTTGACTGTAGTCCATGACATTGTAAGGACGCACATTGAAAGTGAGACATAAACAGCATTTGTTTTCTTCAGAGTGGATTTGATTTTGAGCCATAATGTCAAAACCATCTAACGCAGCCTTACCGAAAGTTGGCTGTGATTTAAATGATGGTCAGTTCCTCTGCAAAACACACAAGGTCTGATGTTATAAACCTCATGTTAAGAAAATCATGTCATTAATGATCACAGGGGAAGAACTAGGTTACCCACAATCCTTTATAAAGCCTACAGTCACCAAAGAAATGTTTATCACCTCTGCAAACTTCAGCTGTTTGCTGCTGCCAGTAAGATTTTCTGTCAATTTTGATTTGTTTTGATTTCAAGGTTAAAACAAGTGCTGTGGGAGATCTCTCTGGAGGCTCAGTGGAAACACTAGTCTTTAAAGAATAGTGAACAATAGAGGAATCACATTGGGTTGTTGGATGTGCAGTTCCTTTGCCAAAAGAAACGAAAGCAACTTTTACTTGTACTGGAGTACTTTGAGCAGGAGTATCTGTACTTAAACTCAGTTAATGGGGGTTGTGTTTTGTTGTCCACCACTGTTTGGATTTCAGATGAAGACATGAGGAAATAAAGATGCGAGGTTGAGCTGAAGAAATAAAGGAGGGAATCATGTTGAGAAGCAAAACAAATTGGACTAAACATCCAAGTTAGAAGAGAAATGGAGTAAAAGGCAGTTATTATCATTGAAAAGGAGAGAAAATGAGATTCTACGAGAGAAGAATCCAAACAGAAGGGACGGAGGGATGAGACTGGAGTTACACAAGTCTTCAGCTGCACGACAAACACTGAAATTCTGCAGCAGGTGAGTACAAAGCACGCCTACACACCTACCTGTACAGTGGACTCAACATCAGACTGTACAGCAGTCGTTTTACTAAATAATCAGTCACCAAAGGTACAACAAAGGCAGACATTTTGCATTGAGATGTCTTAATACATTTTAAAGTGAGTAAAGATATGTTTGCCCTGTGATTGGCTGCTGGCCAGTCGAGGGTCCTCCCCATCCCCTGCATGTGGTCTGTGGTATTAAAAGTAGATAATTGGATGGATTCATCTTGAAGCAAATCTTAGTTGTGCAGAGTTACCTTTCTCAAAGTTTTTAATGCCAAAAAGAATCTCATATATTTGTAAATATAATGAGACGTGAAGACTTCTCGTGAAAACTGGCTTTGATTTAGAATTTCAAAGATTCTTCAGGGGGGATGCTCTGCCTGTCTAAAAAGTGGACCTTTTTGCTGTTCCCCCCACATTTAAAAAATGAAGGATCAGCACAGGAGCAACGGAACAGGAACTGTTGACCTGATAAGGTACCTGTGCCATCATGAAGCAGTCTTACCCTCCAGTCTTCTGCTGGTCTTAGCACTGAAGACCAGACCTTTGCATAATTAAGTCCATATGTGGTAATGTGAGGCATGTAGTTCAAAACAAGCATGCAGACTCAAGACAATGGAGCACAACCAAGCAGTGACCTCTGTTAGTGAAAGATGAAGTCAACGTGGGAATGAACTGCAGTTCCTTGATTGTCCACTAGAGGCTGTCTGCAGAAGCAGGAGAAGTCACATACACAATCCATGTTGAACTTTTAGTTTGTACAGTAGAAATGATCACAATTACAGCCTGGTTTAAAGGACGGTTTTGCTCTGAATAGTCGTGTCTTTGGCTGCACAGTGGTGCCTCACATAAAGGTTGGTGGTTCAACTCCCCCAGTCAGTAGGGTTCTTCTGTGTGGAGTGCATTCAGGTTAATTGTAACTCTTACTTGCCCTGATGTGTCAGCCCTGTGATTGACTTTTGAACTCTACCCCTTGCCCAATGACAGCTGGGATAGGCTCCAGCCCCCCATGGGGTGGCCAGTACAGATAATGAGTGGATAGCTGGATGCACTGGTTGTCATGTCTTGAAGTCATACCCGTCTGTTTTTATTTTCCTGAGGATGCTGGATTGATTCAACGTTAATCTGCGATGGTGTTTTAAACATGTCAGTCACCACAGATGAGAGTCTGTGAGTTATTTTCTCAGTCCTTACAGCCCTCTGTCGTTCTGTTTCTGTCTAAAATGATTGCTGTTAGGAGTGGGCGTGTAGCTTTCACATCAGTGTCCTTGTATTAATACACACCTCGCTGAAGCACACCCCTTCAAGCATGTCAGGGTCCAGGCTTGGCCATGGGCTTGAAGGATGTCCAAACTCATCATGGCCCCATGAGGTGATGACATGTGGACCAAACATGAATACCGCAGTAAACAAGTTTGAACAGATGATGAACAGAGTTGTCAGATTTTTGTGTCCGATAGAGGAACAAATCTTTGTAATCGGTTTGATTTTCTAATATTAATTAGATTAGGGACAGCTTCCTTTTCCTGCTCACTTCTCTCAGGCGCTGGGAAAGAGGCAGCAGGCCGCCATGCTGTAACCTGATTGGATTAACCCGGAAACCTGCCTCTGATCCACGCCAGTGCCAGGTGTTCATCCCTTTAAGAGACCTTTAAGCATTTTGGCAAAGAGACAATCAGATCAGCTGAGTATGCAGCAACACCAGAGCACACTCAGCTGCCTTCACCCGGCATGATTTATTCTAAAGAAGTCGGACTAATGACTCCGTGTTAGTTACACTAAAACTTTCAAAGACTGAACATTTCAGTTTTCGGGATTGAATAGAATAGAATCTATCAGTCTCCAGTGCCCCGGCTCTTAGATTAGTTTCTAAAATACCATTACAGAGGGTTAAAGTGCTAACAACCATGTTAATGCAGAGAGGGTTAAACCAGGGCGGAGACCTGGAGTCCTCTGGATTAAACTGAATCTGAGGAGCTGGGAACCTCATTAAATGCCAAGGTCACCTGCTGAGAGTCATGCAGGGTTATTGAGAGTGAGACTTCATTTTATATCCCACTCTTACCAGTCTTAAAATAAACCTGCCTTCAGATGGGAAAGGCTTCAATATAAGATTTCTTTGATCATTGTAAACCCTTTTATGGTGTTACTGTTTTCCTGAACATTTTATTCACTTTTCTGCTCCAATCAGGTCGCAGAAGAGGCAGCCTGCACCGCCTTCGTAGCTATGGACAATGACGACTGTGGCGTGAAAGAGAACGGTGACTGCGAGGCGGCACGGTTGAAAAATGACATTAGCATTAGCACGAGCATAAGCCCCGCCCCCGGCCTGAGGAGAAAACACCTGCTGTGGCAGAGCGCTGTCAGAAACATCATCGATCAGCACAACCTTTACTCCCTGAAGCTGGCTGGTGGCCTCGAGAGGGGGAAGCACCGCATCACTGTCACAGACGCATACATCGCTGAGATCAACAGGTACACAGGGATGCCATCAGATAAATAAAGAAGTACTGATATTTAAGATGAATAAAAGAACTTCTGAATGAGGCTGTACATAACATTTCATAAAACTTTAAAATCTACACCCTGGATCATTTTATTGTAACTTCAGGCATTAAAGCATTTGCCCTGTGTTTTGTCTTGCAGGCAGATACGCAATAAGGCGTCTCGGGGAGCCTTTTGGCAGAAACGCCGTTCGTCTGCTGCTCGTGTCCATCCATCAACGCCAAAAATCTCTGTGCCAACAAATATAACACAAGACTCACTCACTGACTCCGACTTTTTCGTGTCCCGAGGGTCAACGGTGCGAGGAGTCTTCGTCCCTGCACTGCAGTACACATTCAAGTAAAAATACTCGAACAGACACAAACCTTAACCAGAACTTTTTTACCATCAAACTTGACGAGTGTGAAGGTTGGTGAAGATGTCGTCCCCTGTATGTACTTTGAATAACTTCCACCACATGTCCATGTTCAGGTCTCCAGACTTGGAGAGGGTTTATCAGCAGTTTTCATCGCATCAGAGAAGAACGTCCCTCGTGGTCACCAACGTCGTCGACATCCTGACCCGCCTGCTTGTCCTGATGCTGACGTTGCCGACTGGCTGGTGGGGCGTGGCCTGTGATTGGCTGGCTGGTCTTTCAGTGGTCCTGTGGGCGGGGATCTGTGTGCTGGCTCTAATAAGGAGGGATGTGACGTCATCCCCGCAGTGGCTGAGGTACGCTGGGAAATGTAGTCATAGAAAAGACTTACATGAAGTTGGGCATGTCTGTCAGACAGTGGTAATGCTAGGATTGTATCTATAGGTGGTGTTGTGGTCTGAGGAGTGACCATGCTGATTGATGTCTTTGTGCATGGAGTTACAACAGATGGTGAGGATGGAAAATGTCCCAACAAATGTCTCTTTGCCTTTTTTACATCGTAAGTCAATAATATGTATCAGCTGTCACTCTCAGCATCTGTTATATCTACAACAAGCACAGAAGCATTTGGCTTAAAGACACTTGTCAGCATGGTTCCTATCAGAGTGTTACACCAGCAGCATGTTTATAAAGCAGATGTGATCTAGAGAAGTCGAGGTATTCTGGGCTTCATCATAGACTAGCCCGCTGTTAGCAATGCCAGCATTAGCCCATTAAGGCTGCTGTTTCAAGCTGTACGCCGTTTATTGTGCGTACGCCTCTGAGGCTTCAGTAGCATCAGGGCTTGTGCCGACAGTGTGAATGGGCCTGATGTGATAACCAATGACAGGTACTTGTTACACCAATCATAAGCCTTTGAGCATTAACATCATGATGTTTGTGAGTGGCTGCAGCCACAGACTGCCATTCAAACAGCAAAAAGGCAAAGAAATGAGAGAGTGGAGCGGGCTCTGCTGTGGTCACACCTGTGAGAGAGTGGAGCGGGCTCTGCTGTGGTCACACCTGTGAGAGAGTGGAGCGGGCTCTGCTGTGGTCACACCTGTTCTCCTTCCTCAGGTACCTCTCTGTGGTCAGCTGGCTCTCTCAGACGGTGCAGGTGATGGTCGGTGTGTTCAGCTGGGCAGAGAGCGACCACTCCTGGTATGTCTTCTTCTCTCTCTTCTCCACCTACACCTTGCTGCCCCTCCCCCTCCTCTGGTCCATCGTTGCTGGGGCGACCACCTCCATCTTGCACCTGGTGCTGGACGTCTGCTGTCACTATGGCGACCAGACCTTCATCACTAAGGTCAGTCGTCTAATAGAAACTTCTCATGTCCAACCACACAAAGAGATCACTTACTTTATGCTCTGTGTCTTACCTGCCCAGGTGTTGTCCAAAGCCTTGTTGTACCTCGCCATGAACACAGCCGGTCTGTTTATCCACTACCTGTCAGACCGCACACAGAGACAGTCTTTCTTAGAGACGAGGCGCTGCATCGAGGGGCGAGTGAGGCTGGAGAGAGAGAACCACAGACAGGTACGCTGAGAATACTGAAAGCATGTCCAGGTGTGCAGATATACACAAATCTGACTCACCAGACCAGACAACATTTATACGATCTTCTGTTGTTGGATTTTGGTGAGCCCGTGTGGACCATAGCCTCGGTTTCCTGTTCTTAGCCGACAGGAGTGGCACCTGGTGTGATCCTCTGCTGCTGTGGACCATCTGCTTAAAGATTGGATGTGTTTTGTGTTCAGAAATTATCTGCTGAGGGCTTCCCTTAGGAAATTTTATAAGACGTGGGATCCTTTTTTTGTGCGTTAGCAGGACCTCCCAGTTATTCCCGACTGACCCAGTAGGTATCTCAGGGATACCAATTCCAACATGACGCATCCCAAACCAACCAGCAGTAATTTACTTAATTATTATTATATTTATATTTATTTATTTATTTAATTTGATTTGATTTTAATTTATTTTATTTATTTATGTCTCTGTCTTGTATTCGGTTCCTTGGATTGTAACATTTATCCTGTCCTTTATCTTTTTATTTGGTCTTGTATTCTCTTTATCTTGTTTTTGTTATGTTTATCTGATGATATTAATAAACAGGTTGTGCAAAAAAAAAGAAAAAAGAAATGATCTTCTGCATTCTTCGGTTGTAACGAGTGGTTAGTAAGCCACTGGAAATTTTCTGTTTTTCAGACCATTCTCTGTAAACTCTAGAGATGCTGTGCATGAAAATCCCAGGAGAATCCTCAGACCAACAATCACACAGCGTTCAAAGTCACCTTCATCAACTTTATTTTGCTGCTTGGTTTGACCTTCAACATGTCACTTTGGCCATGTCCACATGTCTCAATGAATTAGGTTTCTGCCTTGTGATTGGCTGATTAGCTTTTTATGTTAACAAGCATTTGAATAACATGACTGACATCACTTTTGCCTTACGATGTAACTGTGCTCTTCAGGAGCGCCTGGTTATGTCCATCCTTCCTCGGTTCCTGGTTCTGGAGATGACGGCTGACATGGCATCCATGGATGACTACCTGCTGCCTCAGCAGTTCCACAAGATCTACATCCACCACTACAAAGACGTCAGGTATGCAGACACCTCAAGAACCGTCTGCGGATGGATGTAGTTCTCTGACCCGACTAGGCTGTGCATGTGAATGTCGTCTTCTTTTTTGAGTTAAATAAAGTTCAGAAAAGGTTCAGGACAAACCAAACACGTGTTTAAGAAAACAGCCGGTGATCGTCCAGCAGCTCTTGGTAAAATATCAACGTAATCATCCCCACGACACGAGTAAACATCAAACAAGACGATGTGCCTGATTCATTTAACTGACTGACAAGTTAAGAAAGGAATGAGAAATAATGAGACCATGTGGTCCTACTGTCACAGACCACTGATGAACTCAACCGGGCAGCTGCATGCTAACACCTGAGCTGCTGTGACCTTTATTGATAAAAATGATCATAAAAAGCTTCAATTCACAATGCTCCTTTCAGAAAACAAGCACAAAAGGGGCTTAACAGACATGTTATCATTAAAACACAGTGCAGTGGAGGATCATAATTATTTCAAAGCAAACCAAAGACAGACAAAGGCAATGACAGTGCTGTAGAAATATGTAAAGAGCTGCAGTTGTAGAAGTCTATGCCTTGGTCTTTACTTTTCAGACTTTATCGACTGTACAGTTTGTTTTGCTGCTCCCTGGTGCACAAATGGCGACTGATGTGGCTTTGACAACAAAAACCACACAGGACTGAGACAGGTGATTTTAGGGTTTGACCTTTAGGTGGCCTTTGCTCTTGACGAATCTTTTTAAGTGTCACAGTAACAAAGTTTTGAGTGCAGGATCTCACATTCAATCTCTAAATTTCTCACCACAACTTCATAGTCTACAGTTAATCATGTGAGTCCCATACAAACCACTTATATTAGATTTCTGTAAAGTTAAAAGAGCAAACTAACCAGGATTCTCACCAAAAACATTTTTGCCTCTTGACTCATCATTCAGAATGTGATGTTTTGCTTGCTAAAATATCACACATGACCTTTTCGATAAAAAGACGCACTCAAAAATTCTAGTGTCATTTTTTACCACAGGATATCACAGCTTGATTGTGATGAAGTAAAAAGCTGAAGTAAGCACGTCACAATTGATGATTTAAGCTAAATAAAATCCAGTGAGTGTCTTTTGTTGGAGCACCTGCTGATTTACAGAGTTATTATAAGGAGTATTATGCTGAATTTTTACTCACACACCATTGTACTTATAAGTTAAAGATGTGATTTTCTTCCAGGAGATGTAATCCCAGATGATAACCGCTCTTTTCCTTTTTTTTAAATTTTTTTAGCATCTTGTTTGCAGACATCATTGGCTTCACTTCGCTGTCACTGATCCTGTCAGCTCAGGAACTCGTTAAAACTCTTAACGAACTCTTTGCACGCTTCGATAGGCTGGCCGAGGTGATATCACTGTAATTACGTCATTATATGTTTGATTTATGTTTCGCTGTGTGCTTTTATATCGATTGTGTGTTTGTTTGTGTGTGTGCAGGAGCATCAGTGTCTTCGCATTAAGATCCTGGGGGACTGTTATTACTGTGTCTCTGGGGTCCCGGAGCCTCAGAGGGGCCACGCCCGCTGCTGCGTGGAGATGGGCCTCAGTATGATCAACACCATACGGTACCAACAAACTCACACTCATGCACATCCAACTGTCACACAAAGCTCTGTAGAGACGTGAGCGCGTGTGTGTCTGCTGCAGGTATGTGCGTAGGGAGATGCAGCAGGAGGTGGACATGAGGATCGGAGTTCACTCGGGGTCGGTCCTGTGTGGCGTTCTGGGTCTGCAGAAGTGGCAGTTTGACATCTGGAGCTGGGACGTCGACATCGCCAACAGTCTGGAGGCTGCAGGAGTGCCAGGGTCAGAGCAAACTCAGATCAAGTCAAGAAATACACCATGAAACTTACAGTGAAAGGCCAAATCCAGTCCATGGGTTTCCTAGCCTGGTGTTGCTTCACTTTTTGACAAATAAAGGCAGGTCTCAGTTAGAGGCCTCAATGGCATATCAGAGTTTAATAATCTGGTATCATGCCAATCCTAATAGATCAATTATTGTTATTATTGTCATCTACAGTCAGTCATCTTCTCTTGTGTCAGAATATTTGATGATGTGTCCCATTTTAAAGCCTGTCCCAGAAAGAGGCAGGCTTATTCAGAATAAAAACAGGGAATATTACATTTTGTTTAACAGATGCAATCCTTAAAGCCAAATGATCAAAAATCAGAGGATAACCCCAAACCCTTTCCCTGACGATGCCTCTGAAACTCCCTCTTTATCTCATCCCAGGCGGATTCACATCTCTCGGGCCACTCTGGACTGTCTTGGAGGGACCTACGAGACCGAGGCAGGGAACGGCCAGGAGCGCAACGAGTTTCTACGCAAACACAACATCGACACGTACCTGATTCGTCCAGCCATAAAAGAGGAGGCAGAGCCACCCAGAGCCAGACGCCCCAGTTATGACGAAATGACGACGTGGAGCGCCGAGCTGCCGTTTGGAGACATCCTGGGAATGAACTTTGTGAGGAAACACTTGAGGATAAATCGAGGGAGCATGAGTGATAAACACCTTTGATTGATCTAAATGTTGAGCTTTTTTGTTCGATCTCTGCAGATCCTTGCCACCTTCACAAATGGCTCTCTTACCCAGCTGCCCAATCAGATCGCAGCACAGCGCTCAGGGTCTCGCGAGGTGAACAAGAGGATCTGCCAGGCCATCGAGGTACGCAGCAGCGAGCGAATGAGGAAGGAGCACATCACCACCTTCACTCAAGTGTTTAAGGACTCCCAGATGGAGGGGAAGGTAAGACTTAACTTCCTGCGGGGGGGCGGGGCTAATGGCTGAGCAGTCTTGACCTAAACTGCCCTCTCTTTATCCCTCAGTACTCCCAGATGAGGGATGAACTCTTCAAGTCCAACATGGTTTGCTCCTTCATCCTGCTGCTGCTGCTAATGGCAGTGCAGGTGCTAATCCCATCCCCCAGGTAACCTGACCCTCTGCCCATCAGTCTACCTGTCAGTAACACCTGTCTGTCAGTTTATAGGTCAGCAGGAGGCTTTTCTGTGTGATGTTAAGCCTTCTCCTCTTCCTCATGCGTCTCAGGTTGGTGTTCATGGTTGCTCAGTTTATAGCCTGCATCAGCATCTACCTCATGCTCCTGGTACTGACCCTGGGGGAGGAGTTTAAGCGTTGCCCCGCCCCCCTGCAGTCCCTCTGCTGCTGGGTTCATGAAACAAAATACGCCCGCACTCTGCTCACGCTCGCTGCCATCACCATCAACTTCGGGGTCGCCTCCTCTGACATTGTGAGTGGTATTGTATTTACTGCAAGAGGTCAAAGATCAATCAGAGTTGTGTCAGAAAAGTTCCAGGACTGGTGTCACAAAAGATTTATTCAGAATCCAAACGAAAGGTTTTCCCCTTCGAAGTAATCCCCCTGCAGTCTAAAGCACTTTCCCATCCTTCTCTGCCACGCTGTCATGCACTCCTGGAAGGATTCTTCCAGGATCCTCCACAGCTCCGTCGTCTCGGCCTTTTTGATGTCGTCCACGTCTTCAAAACGGGTCCTCTTGATGACCCCCTTGAGCTTGGGGAAGAGGAAAAACTCACATGAAGCCAGGTCGGGTGAGTAGGGAGGTTGCTCCAGCACGGCGATGTTCTTCTCGGCCAGGAACTGTCGGATGCTCAGCGCATTGTGAGCGGGCGCGTTGTCATGGTGAAGCTGCCACGACTTGTCCTGCCACAACTCTCGCCTCTTCTCACACACTGAACGAAGCAAACGCCGCAGTATCTCTTTGTAGACATGCTGGGATTACTTTGAAGGGGAAAACTCTTAGTTTGAAGTTTGGGTTTGAAATAAATCTTTTGTGACACCAGTCCTGGAACTTTTCTGACACACCTCGTATGTTAAAAAAATTCTTTGAAACAGTGAAGTTTGTTGACTTTTTTAAGGAAGAATGATAGTCAGTTTTAGAGGATGCTACTTTGCAAAATTATCCTGAAGATATCAACTCACAAACAGGATGTCTGAAATATCAGTTAGAAAAGCAGAACTGCTGGGAATTTACTTTAATGCAATTGTCTCAAAGTTACGCACCAGTTTGTTGTGCTGTTGCTCTGGCATCATGTTTGAAAACCTCTCACCTGATTAACATTTGGGGAAGAGGTTCCTAAACTTCCTAACCCACCTTTCCTTCCTCACTTCCTTTCCCTCCTCCAGTTGTGGTGCAATTCATCAGAGTCTCACATCAACAGCAGCGACTCTTTACTAGCCCCGCCCCCCTACACCTGGCCTGACATCAACATCTGCACACATCCAGAGGTGAGCCACAACAGACACCAAGCACTGACTGCATTTGTTCTCCTTTACCATGATGAATTTATCAAACTAGAGTCTGTCTGTGTGTGCAGTACATGGTCCTGAGCGGTATTGTTGCCATGGTTACCTGCACGGTGTTCCTCAGGTTGAGTTGTGTGCTCAAGCTGGCCGTGCTCCTGCTGGCCGCTGCCCTCTACACCTACCTCATCGAGACACACAGGTAAACTACATGAGCTAATCTAACCAGTGTCACCTTACCTACAAACAGTCGGCATATTTAACAATGCGAGCATGTCCATGATGTGATCTCCTGTTCGTATGTGAGGCCAAGGCAGCAGGAGCCATACACACTCTGAGAGTTTACATATTCATCAGTACGTTACATCAGAGTTATTTCTTATACTCATGCACAAAAAGAGGCCATTTTTGGGCCTCTGGGGCATGGCAGCTCGGAGTGAATTATGTGTTTATGTGAATGAATATTCAGGGCTTTCATTTCAGACATGTATTGATGATCTTTGTCACTTATTCAATTAAAAATGCAGATTTTATTTCATAATTCTCAATATTTTACATAAAATTGCTGTGATTGTCTAGAGAATGAGCAGTAGGATTGTATTTCAGACTGCTACAAGGTCTGTCAACATGTGCAAAACCTCTCACACCTACCACTGTTTTTGTTAGTTAGGAAACTTGGTTGAATTGAAACTACATTGTCATGCAGGCTCTCAAACTCCTGAACTGATTATGATTATTGTGAGTCTTCTGCATGGAGATGATACAGGGAAATCAGTTTGTGAGGTGTGATGTGAATCATTGTGTGATAAAAGGCATTATATGGGGCTGTCATGAACAGCAAATGTATTACTTACCCTTGATAAAGTATAGACACTGCTGAGACATCAGCTGAGCTAATATGACATATTTCATGGATTTATGTCTCTGTCAAAAGCTTACTGAAGCCTGACACGACATCACTTTGATGAATGTATCGCCTGATGATGTGCTTACTTGTATTATTCAATAAACCAATAAATTTTGACTTTAAAATCAACAATCTGTGTCTTTTAGGTCTCATCACTTGTGCAGGAATGGAGTTTGTGTCGTCCTCATGGTGATGTTCATGGTGGCTGTCCTTTACAACAGCAGACAGGTCAGTCCAGATTTATTATTTCAGAAGCTTATTTAAGGCCACAATTCTCGCATTTACTTCCTGCTCATGAGCATTTTATCTGGAGGCATTCTGGATGCTTATCAGACATTATTAAGAGCTTGTTAGTGCTTTTTTCTACATCATGGTGTCCTGTAGCTTGTAAGATACTAACACAGTTTTCCCTTGATACCCTCCTATTTACTAGGGGTGTCCCGATCCGATATTGATATCGGATATCGGTCCAATATCAGCAAAAAAACAAATATCGGATTATATCGGCCTGCATCTAAAATCTCCGATATAAGCACTCTGATACAAGCAGCCCATTCTAATTTATTTTTTATTGATTTAATTCAGTTGTAGAATATGTTTATGTTTAAGTTAAATACAGTGGTTATTTTGCAATTTAAAAATTTATGGTTTTGTTTTTTTTGGATATATTGAGGTTACTTTTCAGGGTCTTCTAATTTATTATTTTATTTACTTTATTTAATTGTAGTATATTCTTATGTTTAAGGTTAAAATTTATTCAACCCATTGGTTGATAACAAATGGGTCAGTTTTTCTCATACCTACTATTGCTGACTACTGTTCTCTGAGTAATCTCACTTGATCAAGCCTTTTCTTACAGTCCATACTACAAAATAAGTAATAAAAGTATGTATGATTCCTGATGATATCATATCGGATCGATATCGGTATCAGCCAATACTCAAGGCTGCAATATCGGTTTCATATCAGAGGTGAAAAAGTTGTATCGGGACACCCCTACTATTTACTGCTAATTAATTATAGGTTAGGGACTGATTTTACGGTTATGATGATCTTAATTAGATTTTAACTTTTCATGTGATAGTACTACCTTAAAAGAGCCATACTAAGTGATGTTACGTAGCTAAAAACTAAATAATAAGCCAATAAGAGCTAGGTACAGGGGTGGGCACCAATATCAGTGAAAAGTAAACGTGACGACAGCATGTCAAATCTGCCATGGAAACACTGAATATGTCCGTTGGATTTTCTCAGTTTGTTTTGTTTCTCTTTGGTGCATGACTAAATGCTTTTGAACAGGGAAAGCAGATTAGCAGAAAATGCTCTGGTCTAAAGAAGCAGATTAGGCAGGCTTGAATTTTGTTTTAGCTCATTAAAGTCCACGTTTTTGTTTGTATGTAGAGTTGAGACTATAATAAAGTCTAATATCACCTTTACATTTGTTCATTTTTGTTGAAGTTTTAGTTATCAAATCTGTTAAATCATGATCATGCCACGTCTTTTGGCTATGAGGATGAAATTAATGTCGCACTCCTGGTAACCACCACCTAATTAACGACGAGAGCTGCGACCCTGACTTCAAATGGTCTAATCTTTTCTATCATCGTGTTCTTCTTCGTTGGTAGCTGGAGGCCACGGCACGTTTGGACTTCCTGTGGCGTCTGCAGGCGAGGAAGGAGGTGGAGGACATGAAGGAGATGAGGGAGCACAACGAGTGTCTGCTGCTCAACATCCTGCCCTCTCACGTCGCTCAGCACTTCCTGGAGAGAGACCGTAACGATGAGGTACCTGCTCCCTGTGCCCAGGTGTGTGTTTGTGCGTGTGCACCCAGGTGTTGACCCTGCAGGTGTGTGTTTTCAGGAGCTGTACTCTCAGTCGTACGAGCGCGTCGGCGTCCTCTTTGCCTCTTTGCCCGGTTTCTCCGACTTCTTTGAGCAGAAGGAGCTTGTTCATCAGCGCATTGAGTGTCTCCGCCTCCTCAACCACATCATCAGCGACTTTGATGAGGTTACCCACACATGCACACGAACACGTACATGCACGCATTAACACAGTTATTTAGATTGAACATCTATCACTAGCTGTCGTCATATTTGTTTAACCAGAATTTTGCGAGCTGACATCTATTAAAACCATTTATTTTTTGAATCGTCCTCAAAATGAAGGTCATTGAAGGTCAGTATTATTAAAACAGGGCTGTAAGTTCATCCACATGCTGAGCAAACAGGAAGCCTGTGACTCCCATGGCATGTTTTGTTACTCTGATTCATTCGGATTAAGCACAGCAGGGTTCTCAGCGTCTGAACCAAATTCACAAATTTCTGTGCAAAGAAGGCAGAAGCTGTGTGGGTGTGTTATGCTTCGAAGAAGGACAGACAGAAAACATTTTGTCTCAGTGACATCGAAAAATTCTGATAAAAGCACTTCAGCAGTGTGAATGGAACCACAAAGCATGGCAGAGTTCATCAGAAATTTGTATTTTTGCTGGGGAAGATGTCCGCAATTTGGTCAAGGGAGAAATTAAAGGGTTTTTTTTGTTGTTCTGATTTTACACACGCAAGAAAATAGATAAATGATTAAATAAGTAACTAATTAAAGCACCCAAACCAATGCTGCACATTACTCTTCACCCATAGGAGGCAAGGATAATGATAGAAGAATGATTCTTTTAACTCATGTTTGTTAGTTGTGTATTATACAAAATTGTGGTTGTTTTTTATATTCTCAATGCCCCAAATCAATTAAAGCATTACATTAAAAACTAAAGCTATCGGAGGAGTAGATGAAACATTAAATAAAATTGGCTTATATGCTTTGACTAATGTGTTATCATGAATAAGTTTTTTCTTGAGGGTGTTGTGCAGACATGATTATACTTTATATCTTCATCTATACAAATACAAATTTGTTAATTTATACCAATCAACTTTTAAATGAGTAGTTTGTCATATTTTCATCCATCTACAGATCCAACCCTTTTTAATTTTCCCCTTTCAGCATCTTGCCAGTCAGTTACTTGACACCATAACATAACATAACATGACATGACATGACATGACATGACATGACATGACATGACATAACAAACATAAACATAAACATAACATAACATAACATAACATAACATAACATAACATAACAAAACAAACATAACATAACATAACATAACATAACATAACATAACATAACATAACATAACATAACAAACATAAACATAAATATTAACATAACATAACATAACATAACATAACATAACATAAACATAACATGACATAACAAACATAAACATAAACATAACATAACATAACATAACATAACATAACATAACATAACATGACATAACATAACAAACATGAACATAACATAACATAACATAACATAACATAACATAACATAACAAACATAAACACAACATAACATAACATAACATAACATAACATAACAAACATGACATGACATGACATTGACATAACATAACGTAACGTAACGTAATGTGATGTAACGTGACATAACGTAACATAACGTAACATACAAATGTAAACAATAACATAAACGTAAACGATAACGTAAACTTAGACGAAAACATAAAGTAAACGATAACATAACGTTAACGATAACATAACGAACACGTAAATGATAACATAACGTAAACGTAAACATAAATGTAAACATAACATAATGTAAACGTAAACATAACATAACAACGTTAACGTAAACATAACATAACGTAAACATAACATAACATAATGTAAACCTAAACATAACATAACGTAAACGTAAACATAACATAACATAACATAACATAAACGGAAACATAACATAACATAACGTAAACATAAAAGTAAACATAACATAACATAACATAACATAATGTAAACCTAAACATAACATAACGTAAACATAAACATAACATAACATAACATAACATAACATAACATAAACGTAAACATAACATAACATAACGTAAACATAAACATAAACATAAACATAACGTAAACATAAACTTAAACATGCCGGGGTGGGTAGTCTTTGAGTCAGGTGGGTGGCAGCCACCATGTTGTAAATTCTGTCTCAAATTAACTTCAGATCAACCTTGAAGCAGATGGGGGATGGCCTTGAGTTTAGTGTCAATCCTCCTGATGAACAGCTACCACAGGCCTTCCTGCAGTCATGTGACTTTTAACTTTCTTCAAACTAAAACTTCAGAGTAAAAGCTCAGGTCTTCACAGGGTGAGGACATAAAGACATGGATTACTGGATCAGTCAGTTTTTGAACCGGGCTGTACACATGTTTATTTCTGCTGTTGAAACAATGACATCTTAAAAAGGTCTTGATGGGGATTGACTCACTGCAGAGGACGGCCTCTAGTGGACCCACAAGGAATTGCAGTTTTCCTGTGCTTCTGCATTGCCTTCATTTGTCAACACAAGAGGATGAGCTTGACTTTATATCAACGGTTTTACATGTAAATTGACAAACAACATACTTGTGTTTTTGTGCTCGTGTGTGCGTAGCTGCTGGATGAGTGTTTCTTCCAGGAGGTGGAGAAGATCAAAACCATCGGCAGCTCTTACATGGCAGCCTCTGGCCTCTCTCCTGATGGGCGGGTGAGTCCCGTTAAAGGGCTAACAGCTCCTCTAAAGACAGTAATTTGATAAATATGACCACGATCTTCACTTTCTCTCTCTGCTGCGTTCAGGACTACGAAGACGTTTGGCATCACCTCAGTGAGCTGGTTCTGTTCGCTCTGGCCATGCAGGAAACACTCAAACACTTCAACACGCACACGGGGAACAACTTCCAGCTACGAGTCGGTACGTACAACAGCCGCAACCACGACTTCACACCGGAGGAAAACGAGGATGTCAGACTTTATCATCACTCCGTACATAAGCAGGGAAAAGCTGAAGTAGTGATGAAGATGTAAACAATGGATAACAGGAGTTTGAGTCTCTGCTTCCTCTCATGACTGCAGTCTTTGAAATGTGCCTGCCTTTTTTTGTAATAAGTGTCTGTGAACCTCGTATCTGCAGGTATCGCTCATGGCCCGGTGATCGCCGGTGTGATCGGAGCCACCAAACCTCAGTACGACATCTGGGGTCTGACAGTGAACATGGCGAGCAGGATGGAGAGCACGGGGGTCAACGGGAGAATCCAGGTGAGCTTACCTTCCTGTGGAGGTATGTCTGGTATTGTATGACCTGTATAACCTTCCTTTTGTCCCTGCTGCTGCGTCTTCAGGTTCCAGAGTCCACCAGCTGTATCCTGATGGAGAGAGGCTTCCTACGGCAGCTCAGAGGGAACGTTTACGTCAAAGGCATCAGTGAACGTCACGGCAAGGTCATAAATCTGAGATCTTAAGACTGCTGCTCAAAATCCAGGGCACTTCAGAGCAGTGGTTCCCAAACGTTTTCTGCTCTTACCTCTTCAACAGTACACATGATCACATGAACATATATCAAATACAAACAATGCAAAACCTCTTTGTCACTTTTGTCAACTTAAAGTATATCTCAAACATTAGGGCTGCACAAGTTTGTCCAAAATTATGTACAAGATTATTATAAACAATGCTGGGACTGAGATAACTAATGACTGAATTAGATAGCAAAAAAAGGAAACTTAAGTTATTTGGATGACTTTAAAAATACTGTTGATAAATAAAAAATCACAACTGCTAAAGCAAAAGAAGAAATTTAACAGGTTATATCCTGCCCTCGACTTGCCAACTGTAGACTTGGGCCACAATTTCATTCTTAATTTCAAGTCTAAAACTGCCGCCGACATCGGACATGTTTCTTGTGTTTTTCTGTCTCACAGGTGATATTTCCATGACTGTAGTTAAAGGTGTCCTACGCATTTTTTCCTGAAATAGCTGCTAATAACACACAAATCAGTACCAGTTAAAAATATTCATGCTAAGCAGAGAACAGGATTTCCATCATAACTTTTTTTTTTTGTTCAGGTCCAAACGTTTTTTGTGAGCAGTCGGGAGGAGCGGTCCAGTTTCCTGGAGCGCGGCGGTGGGCGGGGCTTCAGTATGAACAGGAACACACTGGGTGCTGTGGTTTACAGTCTGGTCCAGGCCAGGAAGAGAGAGAAGCTGATGGAGGAGAACGGGGGCTTTCACCTGGTGGAGGCGTCATAGGTGGATGACTTTTGTGAAGGTGGAGCATTACAAAGAAAAACAGAGTTTCCTCTTGGCTCTGGATTATTTTGTTTTTTTGAGGCTGTGCCAACTTGGATGGTGCCCTCTGACTTTAGAAAGCTTCTTATCCAATCACAGATGAGGAACAGAGGTTTGTGGGGTTCTGGTGGGCGAGTCCTTTAGTTGCTCGATGGATGACCAGCGGGTGGAGCTCATTGGATTTATGCTAAAGACTAAACATGACCACAGGACAAATCTTTATCACTGTTTTGTAAAGACTTTTTTTTAAGCAGTAGTTTAGTAAATAAAGAGTTTTCCCTACTGGAATCACAATAACGTTATGTTGATATCAAAAGGATGGACTGTATATGTTTTTGAGTTCAAATATAAGAATGTAAAGAGATGACATTTTCCAGGTGCATCACGGATGGATGTCGCAGAAATCAAAACCTTGGACAACAGTGGGCCAAGAGGAAAAGCAAAAATCTACTTTTGAAATGTGTTTCATTCTTGTTAAACATTATAATTTCTTTGTTTTTTTTTACCTTCACAGATGAATAAAAACATGCATCCAAAAAAATAAAGGTCCTTGTGATGAAAGTGGAATAGTTTAAACTTAAAGCCATTTTATGGAGGACCAGAGGGGTAAAGGATTACAGCTTTCCTTTAGTTAAAAAACAACACAGTATTGTTAAAAGCACCTCCCCTGCATGGTGGGGATTGCTAAGGGAGTTAATTTTTCAGGCAGAAGAATTTTTACCTCCTCTCTCTTTCAGGTCTTTAACGAACTCTGTGACTGTTTGTGGGTTAATAGATAATCTCTGTCTGATAACTTGGTTAGCAGCTGGGGGGCTTCGTTTTCTCACATGTCACTTCCATCCTGATGCTCCATCAGAGGGACTCCAGTTCTTGTGAACAAGGCATTTGAAGGACCTCTTGAAGACTTTTTGTCAAATGTTGCACCGTCTACTTGATCAGATTTTGGAGGTCATGATTCAAACGTCATCTGGCCTCATGATTGTCTTTTGCTTGTGGACGTGATGTGAGGCACATACCCTCCAGGCCGTGGTTCAAGTTGATTTTGTTTTTTCACATATCAGTAATGTGGGCTGCATGGTGGTGCAGGGAGACGTGCTTCTGCCTCATTGCAGGGAGGTTTCTGTTTTGAACCCCACGCCAGATACTATGTCTGTCATTAGACAGATTTGTCTTGCAAGGCTTGAAGCTGAAAAGTTTGATCCTGACATAAAAATGAACGTTTTTTTCAGTCCTTAGAGACAAAGAGACAGCAGAGAAGAGTGGTTTATCCTCTGGTGGCCCGTCATGACTGTGGCAGATCGTTTAGACAATCGTGTTGCAATTTTTCCTGAAAAAGCTCTGTCCTTCCCAACAGTCCATGAAATGTTGCCCATGTGGACTTGAAAATGCCCTGTTGATATGTGAGATAGCTCCTCTTGTGTTTCAGGTTAGGCAGATGCTTCTTTACCACGGCAGGCTGGCAGAAAGCCCTCACAACTGCAAATGCTGCACCGATCCATCCGTCTACTTTTTTATTTCAGTCATTATACATTTCTTTTTGCTGATAATTGGGGTGATAATGGGCCAGGGAAGGTAGTATCAGCATGTTACTGCCCGGAGTTTGCATGTACGAAGCCTGGATCTGTTGAAGGTGACGTTCTCAGAAATATCTGTTGACACTAGTGGGGTGAGGGGTCTCTTCACTGAGCGCTTAGCTTTTAGTTATTCCTTTCAAAAACCCTCTCAAGATGAACTTGGTTGGGGAAAATGCATGAGTTGTTTGGGGGTGACTTACTGCCCTCGACAAACATGGTTTTTGATGCTTCAGGATTTTTTTGTGACAATACTTCTTGCAGTTTTGTCAGTGTTTCAATGTTAAAACAGTAGTATTAGTGTTGCTCCTTGTCTTCTTATTGTGATTTTATTGTGTTAAACTTACAGGTAAGGCCACTCTCTCTGCAAACATTCCCCTCAGAGGACAGCATTCATCTTTAGGTTTTAGGATTTAAAATTCTTAAAATATTTCTTTTCCAAATGATCTGCAGGATTGACTTGACCCTGCTGACCTGCTGACTTGGGCTCTGCAGCAAGAAGGTTTAATATGCCAGGGAGAATATTCCAGATCATTCCAGCTCTGTGTTAGTGAGTCAAATGGATTCTGTGCAGGAAAAGAAATCACATGAAGGACGAGTGACCGAAACTAATGAGAGAGAGAGCGAGAGAGGGAGAGACCTCCGGCATCAAGAGTATAGTTTATTGTTATTGAAACTGTAATATTTGATAAATCCATCATTAAAGAGATGATAAACAATACATGATCTAATGATCAATATCAAGCATCATTACATTTTCTGTTTTGGCTTGTATCAAATGTAAGGGTCTAATTGATGCTGTAGTTGCAGAGAATCATATTTCAATCATATCAGCTGTAGTCACTTCATCGTCAGCTCTGTTTGTCTAATTCACCATAAAATCACATAAATATTTGACAGCATCGCCATTAAATTATTTGGGTCAATGCACACAGGTCTTTACTTCTATTTTATTTGATTATTTCACTTAAACTTCATGTTTTGCCTTTCAATTTAATTTACCCTCCACACTCCGTCTGTCCAAACAGATCACGGCCTTGTGAATGCTGGATTTTGGAGGTCATGGGTCAGAGGTTATTGGGCCTCATGTTTTAAGCTGGCAAAATCACAAGAACGCTCTCCAAGACTTTCTCTGAATTTTGTGCAAATGTACCCTCTGATGCAAGGACGAACTGGTGAGATTTTGGAGGGCCTCATGATCTCTTCTTTCTGGTGAACTTAATGTGTCAGAAATCTTTTGTGGGATTTCTGCTAACCTTTGCTCAATGTCCTCTCTGGCTCGACGATGAACTGATTTAATTTGGCAGGTATAAGGTCAGAGGCCAAGCCGCCCACCCCTACTTTCACCCTCTGATGTTGGAGAGCTTGCAGATGCATTGAACCATCAAGAGGTAGTACTAAATTTCAGATGTTTATTAATATTACATTTTGTTTGTTTCACGTAAGGTCTTTTACAGATTTCTTTTCCTTTTTTTGCTTCATTGTCCTTTCCTCTGTAAATAGCGCACTCACCTCAATGTTATCATGTTAGTAACAAGTTCCCTCACTCAACTTTCTCTCTCTTAAGATGCATTTTGCTTACGGCATACTTTTAGAAATATGAATCATGAACAACTGTCTCTTTGTAGAGGGACCTGCAGCCGACAGGAGACACAGGGTGCTCGAACTTGTCCTGTTTTCTCACCTACTGATCAGCTGACCTTTGACCTCTGTGAATGATTAGCCCCAAAAGGGGTGTGATCACTGTGCCTTATCTGAAGTCAAAGATCATCAGGGTATTGTAGGTCATTTTCATCAATAGTTTTACCATCCGGCAAAAGTTTGAACTGTGTCAGAATCAGAAATACTTTATTAATCCCCAGTGGAAATTTGGTTGTTTCAGTTGCTCTTATACACAGTAAAGCAGTAGGAATATCAGATAAAGACATTAAAATAAGATAGAAGTACAATAGAATTTAAATAAGCAAAATTATAACATGCAGAATCTTTAAGACATAACCATTCCCTTAGTGAAGGGGAAAAAAATAAAAGAAGAAGAAATGCAGGCAAGTTTTTTTTTTTTTTTAGTTATGAAATGTTTTTCCAGTTTGTTCTGTTATGTGTTAAAGACCCGTACTCTAATTTTGTTTGTTTTATCTGCCCCTTAGTGTGTTCAAGACATCATGCTCTCCCCCTCTATGAGGCTCCAGCAGCTGCATAAAACATCCTGTTGCCTGGTCCCACAAATAGACCTACCAGTGTGATGTCATACCCTTGTTTCATTGTCAGTCTAAGCCTATTGGCTTGTGGTGGCAGGGCATGGAGACTAGAATGAATGCATGGTTCTTGACAACATGATGCCCTGCAGCGCTAAACTGACCAATGACCACAGAGTTGACTTGTTAACTAATCATGGTGGTGCAAAATTAACAAAAAATGTTTAAGTTGCATATACAGTCTGTATGTTTCAGTGCTTTTACTCGAGTTTAATGATCCAAATATGAAATAATTGTATCAGTTTTTAGGACATAAAAAAGTCTCAGAATGGTCTGCAAGTTATAGTTAGTTAGACCCCCCCCCCCTTTTTTTATATTCTTTTTATTGCAGTTTTCAGAAGGAAGAACAATGATCTTTGTACGAAGTATTTTCTTAGTTGGTCCATAATACTACATACAGCATCCACCAAAGGACACATTAAACAATTACTTAGACCCCTTTAAACATGAGGGGCCTCATATTGGTGTTTGCCTGGCTCCCTCAAAATACTCCATCTGCCCCTTTTCCTCCTATTAGTTAAAATAAATAAAATAAGATTAAGTAAAACCGAATCTTCTCTACAGGTAAGCAGAGAAACTTGTTGCACCAAACATCATTTAAAAATGTCCATAATTTGATTTGATGTCGATATTTCTGATCAATAACCAGTGATGGATGTAAAGTTTTGATTGTCTTAAATGCACGTGAGGGCACCTGGACATTCGGCGCAGGTGAGGTTGTATGATGCTGTTGTTTTGGCGGGAGGAGGGGCCGTTTGTCTGTATGGGTGCCTGCAGGACACACCTCAGCGCAGAGTCCACCTCCTTCGCAGACAGCCCGGTTCATACGGTCAGACACCGACAGAGGACACCGAGGACATGAGGGACATGAACGGGACCAAGGCGAACGGCGAGCCCGGCTCCGGCTCGGATGAGCTGATCTTCTTTGTCAACGGGAGGAAGGTAAAAATATTACAAATTATATTTAAATCAGATCAAACTTAAATGGAGATTTTAACTTCAGAACAACGATATGGAGCGTTAGAGCAAGAATACACACTTAATTTAAGATTACATTTCTTTGCACTGCTTTAACTCTTTATTTTAATTGTTTGACAGCCGTGAAATATCATTTATTACATCTTTACAATGGCTTCAGTTAACATGCTTCAACTGGGTCCCTTCTGTTTTGACTGGATTTAATAACGACTTTATTTGTTAGGAAATGTATACAGAAAAAAACATTTCCAGACTTTAGTATGTTGGCCCTGAAATGCAAACCACAACATACTGGAAAGTCAAATGAAAAATAAGTCAGGAAAATGTCAGAAAAATAAACAACAATAATAAGGTAAACAGACAATAAAATGGAAAAAACTAATTACAAAACAACAAATAATACTATGATAAATAAACTAAGAAAAACTCTGACAAGTTAAAATGTGAACAAATGAGAAATCAAAAAAGAACAAATAAAAGTATTAGCAGCCAATCAGTAAATACAAGAAAAAATGAAAAGCATAAATAAAAACACTACAGCACAATGAGAAAGGCAGACTAAAACACGACAAATGTATGGACAACAACCAACAAATAGTTAACATAAGAAATATCAAACTCAAAAGAACAAAATAAAAACAAGATTAAGAAAATAAACAACAAATAAAAAATACAAAAAATGACCAGCTAATCAGAAAATAAAACATCAAATGACAAAAAAATCTAACCATAATGTGACCTGTAATATAACAAAGAAGATTTTTGAATTTAAGAAAATCACAGTCATGTTAACAACAATTAATTTTTTTTAGCTCTTTAATGAATATGTCGAATAATGATTAATGTAGCTCTCAAACATAAGACCAGTTCATAAGACTGATTTTAAGAAAGGTGATTCAAACTGACTCACTTTCTCAGCAAATTTTATTAAGATGTGCTGAAAATCTGGACAAGTCATAATTAACTCTACCAACTTACATTTTACACACTTTTTTCTAGTTGCCTTCCCTTCCTTGTTAATTTTTACAAATTGAACTGAACTAAACTGATGGTTTGAATCAATTTATTAATTTTGTATGTCACTCAGTTTGCTTCCTCTTCCAAACTTGAGGACTGATTTACAGAGTAGGAGCAGCATCATAGGAGTGACCTTATAAACACAAACAGAGAGGGAGGATGAAGCCAACATGTGATGATCTATAAGAGACATGAGAATGCGGAACAAAATGTGCATTTAGACACTTTAGAGCTTTAAAGGAGACTCGAGCTGCACGAAGCATGAGTAAAAACACACATAAGGGATAAAATGAAAATATGTGGGAGTTACTCAGAGATAAGATAAACAGGATTAAATTATGATGGTGTTGTGTGGGGACATCGTAGTATATCCCCCTCCTATAGTACTGGGCTCTATATCTTCAATATTCTATTGCCAGCCCCATGCGCGTCATATGTATGAAGCTTATGCTGTAGAGATGGTCCTGTGTATTTTGTTGTGGTTTGACTGAGGGAAGTCTAACAAAATAGATGGTAAATGTGATACAACACAATGCCCTGGTACAACCGACCACCTCAGTACAGCCAACCACACCAATGCAACCCAACAAAGCAATACAGCCCAACGCCCTGGTACAACCCACCACACCAATACAACCCACCACCTCAGTACAACCCAACACACCTGATACAACCCAACACACCAATACAACCCAACACACCTGATACAACCCAACACCCTGATACAACCCAACACACCAATACAACCCAACACACCAATACAACCCACCACCTCAGTACAACCCAACACCCTGATACAACCCAACACACCAATACAACCCAACACACCTGATACAACCCAACACCCTGATACAACCCAACACACCAATACAACCCAACACACCAATACAACCCACCACCTCAGTACAACCCAACACCCTGATACAACCCAACACACCAATACAACCCAACACACCTGATACAACCCAACACACCAATACAACCCAACACACCTGATACAACCCAACACCCTGATACAACCCAACACACCGATACAACCCAACACACCTGATACAACCCAACACCCTGATACAACCCAACCACACCAATACAACCCAACACACCTGATACAACCCAACACACCAATACAACCCAACACACCTGATACAACCCAACACCCTGATACAACCCAACACACCGATACAACCCAACACACCTGATACAACCCAACACCCTGATACAACCCAACCACACCAATACAACCCAACACACCAATACAACCCAACACACCTGATACAACCCAACACCCTGATACAACCCAACACACCAATACAACCCAACACACCTGATACAACCCAACACCCTGATACAACCCAACACACCAATACAACCCAACACACCTGATACAACCCAACGCCCTGATACAGCCCACCACTTTCATACAACCCAACACCTTCATGCAGCCCAACACCTCAATACAAATTGCTGCCCTGATACAACCCACCACCTTGACACAACCCAAACCCCAATACAACCCAACACCCTGATACAACCCAACGCCCTGATACAACCCAACACCCTGGTACAAGCCAACGCCCTTATACAACCCACCACCTCGATGCAACCACAAGCCTTGATACAACCCAACTCCAAACTCCTAACCCAACTTTACCTAATTCTGATTGGGCTGGCAGGACAATAACTGTCCTCATTTTTTCCAGTCTTATTTATCATATTTTTATTGTTTTGTCAAAAAAAATGCTAAAACAGGATCTAGTTGAAGTTTTAACAAAAAGAAAAACAAAACAAAGACACATGTTGAAAGATGGGAGGTGTGTTTGTGTACTGATGAACTGATTAGGTCCATCTGTTGCATAATCTGTGTTTAATCTGCAGCGTGTTTGTGAAACACTTCCTCTGGCCTCTCAGATGAAGTTGAAGATTAACTTAAAATCATGCATTTACATTTTATGACGGTTTGATCACTTCATAATGAATCTGTTCATTGGAAATCTTCTAATCATTGAATGGTTCATATAGTGTTCGCTGCAGGGATTTTGTGAAAGTTAATTTTCACTCATGGTTTAAAATATGGCAGCAAAGACAGTTTTAACACATCACTGTTTAAATGATGGATGTACAGCAGCGTTCTGACCCACAGATGTCATTTAACTCAAACACGTGTCAACGTGGTTCATTATGAGGGTTTTTAAGTGAAGAAGTGAAAAGCATTTCTGGGATTATTATCAGTCATGTTTTTATTGTTCCCCTCTGACTCTCATTCCTCTATTTTTATTCCAGAACTTTAATTTAGTAAAATACAAATGTTAATATCATGTTTAAATCATTTGTGCTGCAGATTGTGGAGAAGAGTGCAGATCCTGAAATGACCCTGCTGACCTACTTGAGGAGGAAATGTGAGCACAAACACACACGTCCCCATACCAGGGTGGGAGCTGGAGTATGATGCTATTGGATGCATTACATTACGTTATTTGTGCAACCAAGTGGAACAATTTAAATGATGTTTCCTCTTTTGTGTGTAAAATACTGACATGATTCTGGAGTTTTGGTAAAAATTGTGACTCTGAAATATTTGAAAATTGCTGGTGTGTTTTGTGAAACTTATGTAGTTTGTCTTCAGTTTTAGATGATTTATTCCCCCTCCGTGCACTTTTAATAGACTCATCAAGTTTTAAGCATTGGTAATTTTCATTATTCATCGTTAAAGAGATTGTGTTGTCCTAAAGCGCTTGTTATAAAAGTATAAAAGATTTTGACATCCTCAACAAACAGATGCAAATATTTCTGGATACCCTCACCGGAGCTTAAACATGACAATCCATCAAACTTCTTCTTTTTGTTGTTGTTCCTAAATACTGACCGGGCCAGTATAAGAATAACTTCTGTATTTGAAAACTCTGTGTTTCTTAAAAGGGCTTTTTTCCCTGCTGTTTAGTTTATTGAAATCCTCATAAAGTCACTGCGGGATGAGCGACTGTGAGGTCAGTGAACGTCTCTGAGATAAAACATCAGCTGATCAAAGTCCATCACAACAGGAAGAGTTTACATTTAAGGCCCTTTGACAAGTTTCCAGGGTCCTGGATCCAGACCCAGCACCTTATAAAAACATCCTCAAAGGCTCATTTTAGACACAACAAAGTCTGATGCCCACTAACAATATGAAAACCGTTTTCAACACCACCTGAATACCCTTAAAGACCACCAGGACATGCTGAACCTTTTTCAGGACCTTCTTCAGAGATTTTTCAACCCCCTTGAGGGGTCAAGTGATGCTGTGGTCCTGAGATGGGAATTGAAGGTCCTTGACAAAGAATCCTGAAGAACCTGAAGGTTGTTTCACAAGTCCTTAATGAGGTTTAAAATCCCTGTTAAAGGTCCTGGATCCTTGGGAGTCCTTGAACATGTACCAAAGAGCTGTGGAGATTTAAGTGGAAATATGCAAGCCCCAACTGAATCGCTTTTTTGAAGGTCCTCTGTGATCCCCGATCCTTGTCAATGACTTTTCATAACAGCCCAGGGCCTGATGCACATATTGATGGTCCAGAGCCTTGGAAATCATTTAAAATGTGTGAGAGGAGCAATTTCAGCCTCCTTAAAACCATTTTTGGTGTTCATGGACTTAAGTTTGCTCCTCAAAAGACAATATGATCCTCTTCAAGAACCTTCATGAGGACTGCTGCACATACAATTGGTGCAGAGGGTGTCCTTGTGAATCCTTGAAGATCTACAAAAGAGCTCTGACGCCTTAACAGAAACAATGTTGGCTTCTTTTTTTAAATTGTACTGTACTGCACTTTAGGACTGTTCCTAGACCTTTAATACCTTCGCAAGGACTTCTGTGAATGTAGATGGTTGAGAAGTTGGCCTGAATTGTCCCTGAGGATGAACCAGAAGTGCTTTGAGGACCTAAAGAGAATAAATTCAGCCTCCTGAAATCCGTTTTTATGTATACATGGTAATCATTGGATTCATATATACTCTGCAACAATCTTTTTAAACTTCAACAGTCATTGTCCACACCCACCTGAGGACCGATACAGATGCAGATGGTGAAGTGGTTGACCTCAGGAGTCCTCAAAGGGCTCTGGCTGCTTAAGAAGAACTCATTAAACCTTTTTGTTTATGAAAAAGTGATCCTCCGAAAGAACCATAGAACATCTTCAAGCCCCTTCAAGAACATTAAATTCTTTACCAGAACACATGGAACAGCTCAATGACCCACAGAAGCTTCAAGTACATTTTGGAGAGTTCTTGGATTTCCAGTGACCTCCCCAACTACCTTTATGATCCCTTGGAACTTTTTAATGGAACAACCAACTGAGGGATTCAACTTTTTCGAGGAGATAACTGTTCCTCAAAAGATTTAAGTTTACTTCTTCAGGGACTGAGGACCCTTGAAACTTCACATAGATTGAACACCATGAGTGAAGGATCCTGGGAGTCCCCATGAACATGAAAAATGACCTTTCCAAGCTCATCAAGCTCTCCCAGAATATGCAGATTTCAAATTTAGATAAACAAGAGGCAGAGAATGCTGCTCTCTGATTGGCTGACATGATCATGTGTCAAAAACAATCATACTCAGTCAGAACAATGGGTTTGTGTTTAACAGAGAGCGTGAAGATTGCTGTGAATGATCCTGTGATCGACTGTATGTTTGTGTGTGTTCAGTGGGTTTAACAGGGACGAAGCTGGGCTGTGCAGAGGGCGGCTGTGGAGCCTGCACCGTCATGCTGTCCAGATACCAAACACACTCCCAGAAGATTCAGTATCCTTCAAGAATGCGTGCGTGTGTGTGTTTCTATATATGCATAATTACCGTAAAACTTCTAATAAAAGCCCATCCTATTATAATGCACAGCATCTTTTCTCAGCCTGGTGTCGCTGAACATTTCAGCAAAGATCAGAGGCTCCTATGGATCTAAAGCGGCAGCAGAACACAGACAAGAAGAATTTTGACGCTACAGAATCTGCTTCAAGCAACTTTTTTTGATTGATAGATCAATGAGGTGTCGAAGTAACCTGACACGCCAGACGGACAGTTCCATATATATGTCATGGATATATTTCACTAGTCCATCTGGAGAAGAGCCCATAGAAAATGTTTTCGGGGCAGAACCTTCAAAAACAGCTGCAGCTGGTGATTGGACGATCGTTCTGCCAGTCACACTCAGCACAGACCAATCATATCAAACCACAGTTTGACGTAGCAGCTCGACCCTGTTGTTAGCCGTTAGCTTAAACTACATCTCAGTCCTTAGACTATCATCTTACATTAAATTATACCACACAGATGGATCATTTACCACTTATATGTGACATGAACGTCGTCAACGACAATCCCCACCAAGTTCTCCCGGTAAACTTCTGAGGAAAGCAGATTTCACCACTTAAGGTTGTGCAGTAGGCGCCTTTTGGAAAAAATTAAACCACAATTGTGACTGCTTCTGAACCCTGTCAATGGAAGGAATTGATAAGGGAATTGATTAGCAAAAAGACTCATGATGTCGATACTTTGATGGAGCTGTTAACGGTTCTCAACTGGAATTGGTTTTCGATTCCCATCCCTAGGTATTGCTGAGTAACCACGACTACCAGCATTGTCTGAGGATTTCTGCATCTCTCCCAGTTTCCCAGCAGTGATCCTCAGCATCCTGGCTTCTCTGATTTGATCGTCCATGAGGGCATCCAGCAGAGACACGATTATCACAATGGGGTTTGGAGTCCTTGCCATCTTTTTCACGATCAGAGGAGCCAGTTGGTAGATCAAACTCTTATCGATTGTAGAGGGTTGGAGCTTGGCAAGATGGTTCTGTGTGATTTCAGACAATGAATCAGGCAGGTCAGTTTGCTCTGTGAGGTTAGTGTCAAAGTGCTGAGCACAAAATGATTAAAGGCCTGTCTCGTACTGAGGCCTGTCCCAAAGGACAAGCTGTTTACAGAGACTGAAGGAAATAGAGGACCAGGGGCCTCATTTATAAAGCTTGCTTACGCACAAATGGGTCTTGAAAGTGGCGTAAGTCACTTCCCACGCAAAGGTTGTGACTTTTAAAAATAAACTTGGTGGGAGAATGTACGTACCGGTACGTCAACTCTGATGCTGGCGTACGAACATTTTGGAGACGGGGGAAACTGACGGTGCAGATGGTGAGGTGGTGAACTGAAGCCAGATTCATTTCATACATTTAATGTCATCACAGACTTATAGACCCACATAATCATAAGCACCTGAGTCTGCAGTGTTATATAGACGTGTTCACTTACTACTGTATGCAATGTTCATGTATCAGACTTCATCTTCACATGATATAGAGCGGTGGATAGCACTGATTGATTAGTATTAGCTGTGACAAGATGTGTAACAAACAGTCTAATTGCTGAGTAAGCATATACATAGTGCAGACATTCGTGCGTAATGTTGCACAATGGATGCGCTGGCACTGATGCTGAACTGGACCCAGTGTTAAACCAAACCACCTGCCGGAACCGCGCCATCCCGGTGCGTATAGGTGCTGAAAAACTCTGGGGTTTCTGGGAGCTGGCTCCTTCCAGCAGGAATAAGCTGTCAGTTTGATATGATGAACAATATATAATGTTAGATTTTCCGTCTAGAGCCCCTTTTGTGTATGACATAATACAGTTAAACTCTGTTCTTAGGTCTGGGATATCGCAGCCATCCCTCAGCACAATAATGTCAGCCGTTTTGGATGGCATTATAAACATGACCAATCGATACATCAGGGTTCATTACACTGTGGGTGAACAGGCATAATAAAAAGCAATTTGCGGCAATGTCAGGTTTCCTAAATGTAATGATCGGCGCAAATGATAGTCTGCAATCACGTTGCTATAAGAGCCCCGAGTGAAAATGAAAAAATGTGCCTACAATCAGTGTAAAAATGATTTGTTCCTCAAACATGGTTTTGACAAATGTAGTGTCACAGTGGCCTGGGTCAACACATGACTCATTCATCCTGATGCACAGCTTCTTCGTCTTCTTCGGTTTCGGCAGACTTTACGCATCCAAGGCGTATCTCTGCCCCCTCTGACGCGCAGCAGTGTCGGGAACAGACTGCAGGCTGGCGATGCAAAAACATTCATGAGGTACTTTGCATTGACCATTTATGGTCACATGTGGGTGTGTAGAGGGTGGGATGTGAGGTAAATCCACCTGTGCAACTTTCCTAGTAGACTGTGATTTATAAAGGGAAAAGTGCTTGCAAGTGTGCGCATGCACAGTTTTATAGATTTTTTTTTTGCTGCACGCCATTTTCAGCTTTTGGGCACACGTTCACTCTTCGTCTGAATCCTACGCAATATTTTATAAATGAGGCCCCAGAGCTGTACTCACGGTATTACAGTATCCATACAGGTGAGGGTGTGCACGTGTGTCATGTGCTCTTACCTGACATCTTGAAGTCTCTAATGCCAACACTCTGATGTCTCAGCTGATGAATAAACTCACTGTGTAAACGTCCTTGACTCACATCCAGTCATTTTGCCGTGAACGCCTGCCTCGCCCCCCTCTGCTCACTACACCTTGTTGCTGTGACAACTGTGGAGGGCATCGGCAGCGTGGCAAGGAAACTGCATCCTGTACAGGTAAAGCAAACACACGAACACCAACCTTACAGAGCTCCTCCACGAAGTAGTCCAAACTCCCATGGCAGCCACGTAACATTAGCTGTGAACTCTAATGCTGCTTCACTAAAAGCTTTAAAGGAGGTTAAAATCGTTTATCTGGCACATCTGTCTGTTTGCAAACGTCCCGCACTGACCAGATGATAAGGCAGTTGCATCATGACTGTTTTGATGTGTGAACAGGTTGTAGTACGTTAAATGTCCTGAATAGTTTTAATTGTTGTTTCTGTCTTCAGGAGCGAATAGCGAAGGCTCACGGCTCTCAGTGTGGCTTCTGCACTCCGGGGATCGTCATGTCCATGTACGCTCTGCTGAGAAACAACCCCAAACCCAAAATGGCTGACGTGGAGGAGGCCTTTCACGGTAATGACACCAGGAACTTACACATTTTTATTAGGATTTGGAAGAGGGGCTCATGTGCAGTGTCAGGGTTCACAGGTGTCCTGGAAAACTCACTGAAACTACAAGAAACAGCAAAATGCCCGAGAAAAGAGTTGGTTTATCACTTTGAGTTATATTAAAGATCATACCAAACAGTGATGGTAATTCATAAACAGTAACTATTAAGAGTAGGCAACAAGAGAGGCAGTTCTAGGTCTGATACATATTGTTGTACAAAGATTTTATTGATATAATTGCCATTAATGATTCTGCTCATTGATCTGATTCTTTCAGGATTCCCTTATTGATTCTCTTCCTTTTCTGCCAAACACAACACTCCTGATGTTCAGTGCCGCGCTGCACAGATCAATGCCTCTGCACGTTGCTTGTTTTTTTTACTCTCTGAAAGTAGCAGGAAGCACCTTTTTTGTTGAAAACTAAGAAACGGTATTGACAACTTTCTGCCCACTGTCTGATGTGGTTTTTGACTTCTTTGTCATTCTGCTGGCTGCCTCTGATGAGAGCGTGGTGTCCTTGATTTCCAAAGTGGAAGGAATTGATAAGCAAAACACTAATGATATCAGTTGTTATCGATGTTCAACTGGAATTGGTTTTCAATGCCCATTAGTTGAACAGGTACTATTTGTTTTTGTCAAAGCTGCTGAATTTTCCTGAAAAGAGTTTTAAAAGTCCTGGGAAAGGGTGTTTATAACTGATGAGGAGTGATGCAGCAGGTAGTGCACGTGCCTCACAGTAAGAAGGTTGCTGGTTGGAATCCCATGTCAGTCAGGGCCTTAATGTGTAGAGTTCGCATGTTCTCCCTGTGCATGCGTGGTTTCTCTCCAGGCACTCTGCTTCCTCCCACAGGCCAAAAACATGCTCCAGCCCCGTGACCCCAAAAACAGATCAGCGGTATAGATTTAAATTTTTAGATGGATGGATGATTGGGAACCTCAATCATGTGTAACAGTGAGAAAAATCAATGATGAACTTTGTTTAGGTGCGATAGAAGTGCCCCATAACACATGAAAAATGAAAAAAGTGTTGTAAATACCAAACAATGATTATCGACTTTCATTTTATTTGATTTTGTAGGAAATCTGTGTCGTTGCACTGGGTACAGACCTATACTGGAGGGGTACAAGACATTCACCACGGTGAGACATGAACATATTTTCTATGAAACAAACCAGAATTTTTGGTTTCCATAACATTTTACGACACATCTCAGGCTTTACCACATTATATAAAACGAGGGTTCCTTTATTCTAAAAATGCTTTAGCATGGGGCCAGTCCTTAAAGGACACCATGCAAAGAAAGCACTTTTTGGGATTTTTGCATAGGTTGCATATGTTTGGGTAACCTGAGTATCTACTCACTCATGAAGGTAAAACAAGCAAACCAGGTTTCTCTAATAGCTTTTCTTTTAACTGGCAAATGGATCACGGTGCTGAAACATCCAGAATGCTGCAGAGGCAGTGATACTAAGATGTGTTTTCCTCCAGGAGGGCGGATGCTGCGGCGGTCGGGGACGGGAGAACGGCTGCTGTATGACCAATGGGAATGGAGTTGAGAAAAGCTCAGAGGAAGACAGCGGTGTAAGTCTGAATGACTGTGAATGAAGTGATTTAAAGCAGCATGTGTGATGTTTCTGACTGTGAGCTGTGTTTTTGTGCAGGAAGCAACGTCTTTATTCAACCCGGCAGACTTCACTCCGCTTGACCCCACGCAGGAGGTCATCTTCCCCCCTGAACTCATGGTAAACCACCAATAAAACACTGTACAGCACAAACACATGTTGTCATCATGCTAAAGACCATTGTACTGTTCTGAAGGAATCTGTTTTTTCTTTGAGTTTCTGTGTTTTCTTTTCTGTAAGTATAGTTTTCCTTAAAATTAAAGTATAGTCCAGTGTCTTTTTTTCTCATCATCTTTGGGACTGTTTTTTTTTTCCAACAATATTTTTATGAAAGTATTTCTATAAATATAACAGAACAATAGAAAAACAAACAGGTCATCAGAAGTAATACAACACAGTTCATTTTCAATCAGGTTAAGTCAGGGTTGTTTTCTCCAGTGTCCAGGTATTGTTAGTATTAATCCATCAAATAGTCCAAATGAATGTGCATCCGGGGTCAGACCCCCACAGAACATCTGCATGCAGACCAACCATCATCCTTGAATTAGTCATCACAAAAACAAGAGGCTCTATCAAAACCACACATGTAGTTATACCAAGGAAAATATATACATCAGCTACCTCCCATCATATATTTTTGTTCAGAAATGTTATCCATTTGGACCAATAATTACTGAATTTATCTGAACAAGGTCTGAATGAAAAGGTCAACCTCTCCATGTCATACAATTCCTTTTGGGCCTGGTCTTTAAAGACTTCTTATCCTCTTCTGACCTTTTTTCTTGCCCAGTCTCTTTCAAAAAATCACCAAACAGGCTCACTGTGTTTCCGTGGTGACCGTGCGGTATGGCTACAGCCCGACAGTCTGGACGAGTTTCTGCGTCTAAAGTGGGAGCATCCAGATGCCCGAGTGGTGGTGGGGAACACTGAAGTGGGTGAGAAAGCGGACACATGACCACAATGACGACTCTCTCTTCAGACGTCGGCATCAGTGCTGCTGTTGTCAACAGGCTGGAATGCATTTAAACCAATTATTACAATCTAGATGTATTATTGAGCCATCAGAAGTAAAATAAAAGCATAACTGTTCTGAATATAACTGTCAGAGGCTCTCTGGGTCACCTCCAGGGTGGTCGCAGATTACGAAACTAGCAGAGAGCTGGCTGAAAGGCAGTGATCTTAAACAAACAGAAACCTCTTTGAGAAGTTAATTTAAATGTTTTGATATTTCTGTCAAGATTTATTTAATGAAAAACCACTCAAGGAGACATTTGTGAGTTCTGTGATTTTAAAGGGAAAGTTTGGGTTTTTTTGAAGTGGGGTTATGTGAGGTACAAAAGCCAAGCTGCTTTGATTAGGCACTGTTTTGACACAGCACTGCCTTGTCTGCTTTACACTAATTATTGCATGAATGAATCTATCCAGACATTTATTTAATCAGTCTGTGCGTGTGTGTGTGTTTTCAGGTATTGAGGTGAAGTTTAAGAGCATGGTGTACCCGGTCATTTTGGCTCCTGCATACATCCCTGAACTGAACAAAGTGACGCACACAGAAGATGGTGAGTACTGATGATTTAATTCTTGATGCGTCATGATATTGTTTCATACAGATTTACAAATTAAGGAAAGATGGTCATATGACTATAGCATATGAAAAGGACCAATATCTTACTTAAAGCCTCAACAGAAATGCTTCTTGAGAGTGTAAAAAATACCCTGTACTCCCTACTAAATGATACCAATTTATGCCTTAAATTATAAGAGCTCTAATGAACTTTCCTTAAAAGAACAGAACAGTTAAATAAAGATGGCGGCAGTATTATTGATCCTCTTCCATAGGAATGTTTCATGGTGTGACCCAGACAGAGGTACATCTCTCTTCTTTCTCCTCAGCCCGTCAGTTTAGTTTTAAAGACAAAATCATGTTTTATTTAAGGTTCAAGGGATTCGCCTCTTTGTGGTGTTGCTGAAGAAACTGAAATACTCTCAATATTAAGTGTTGTTTGTTAGGATTCATGTTTTTTTCTGTGTGATCAGGTATAGTTTTTGGAGCAGCTTGCACCCTGAGCCACATGGGGACAGTGCTGAAGAAGGCCTCACAGACTCTTCCTCCTCATCAGACTGGAGTCTTCCTCGCCGTCCTCGAACAGCTACGCTGGTTTGCTGGACTGCAGATAAGAAATGTGGCGGTGAGTGGAATTAAGTTGATTTATTAAGCAATGCAGTATCAGCTTCATGGTGAAATTCATCTTTGATTTTATAAGAAATTAATCTTGTTTTTTTTGTGTTATTTCTCCTTTTTCTACATTATTGTGATTAAATTAAATTTTACCAATCTATATATTAATGAATTTGAGACTTCTCTCTCTCCTGTTTGAAAATATTGCAAGCAAATTAATATATATTGTCTCAGTTGAACAAATAGGTTTACAAGTTTCTTTCAAGTGTCAGTAACTTCAGCAAATGCTGTAAATTGATTGGTATAATTTCTTGTCTAATTAAATACACAGTTAGTAAAAATCCAATAGCAGGGGCCCCTCAGTCATGACCAAAGAGACAAAATATTGTGAAACAATTGAGAGCGACCTCCACCCAACTTCACAGATTGTTCAAATTAAGGGTGTGTAATTACTAACTGGCATTTATGTGTCACAGTTTTTTGAATACATTTCACTGAATAAGGGAGAAAAGCTGTTAAAAGTGGACTTTGTGGTTTGTGCTGTAACCAAGTTGTCAGTTGCCATGACAAGAGACGTTCTGTTACAACCTGTTTTTGATAAATCTGGAAATCTTTGAGGTGCTTAACTGATAAATATATAAAACATAGGATTTGTCATTAATGTACACTTATATACTTTTAAAATTGTTACGTTTAGAAACTATTTTATTGACAGAAATTACAAGGATACTGCAAACTTTTGACACTGTCTACATTTTAAAGCTAAGTTGGAAAGACCCTGCCAGTTTCACCAAAATAAAACAGAATAAATCAAGCCCGACTCGTTAGTCATGATGATGTTTTGTTTTCTTGCTCTCAGGCTGTTGGAGGAAACGTCATGACAGCGAGCCCCATATCAGACCTCAACCCTGTTTTTATGGCCGCAGGCTGCAAGCTCACACTGAGGGACAAGGGTAACGCCACAAACGCAGTATTTACCTGGTGTATTTCCTGGAACGTGTTCCATCAGTTATACTTTTTCCTGAGGTCAAAGTTCTCTGATAAAGGGATCTCACACACACACCAATTTCTTTCACTAACCCTGAATTAGTTTCACTTTAACGTCTCAGTGCTGACTAACTCATTTTCCTGTGTCTTGTTTCATTTTTGATTTTGGGTTGTCACAGGACAGTAGTTTCTGTCTGAAAGAATAATAAATATAAAAAGTCATGACACTGATCCGACAGACTCAGGGTCATCAAGTTCAGACCAGTTAGTGTAAAAGAAAATGCATTGAACTCAACTTTTGTCCTGAGCAGTGACTCAGACTCATAGGAAAGCTGGCTGTGACATAATAATGTTAATCCTTTTGGGCTGGACTCGGCCTACTTCAAAATACTGCCCTGTGAACACAATCAATACAAGGGAAATATGCAAAGTTGATGAGTTTTTTTTCAACGAGTCGGAGCAAATCAAACAAGCTGTAGGTGTGAAAATGACCTTAATAATCAAAATCAAATGAATACTAAGTTGGATCTTTTTCATTTATCAGTTAATTTAAAATATACATGTCTGTGTATATCTATTATTCTTATTTCTTTTTCATCAATTACCTGATTTTTACGCATTTATTATGTTTAAGTGTTTAGAGAGTTGAAGTTATATAAATGCATGATGCAAATGTAAAATCAAAATGTTACCATGTTAGAAAATATTGATCTCAATATAATTCAAAATAATCACAAGGAAGATCATTGTCGAGCAGTTGGATAAAATCTGAGAGATGACTTATAAGTGGTCACTGAAGACGTATGAGTCAAACCCCAAATAAAGCATAGTTCGAAGCCTTCTTTAAACCACAACAAACCAGTTCTAGAAAACATTCACACCAGGTACAGTGTGAGAACAGGAAGATATGAACTCTTCAGGCAAAAATCATGTTTGGATCCACACTGTTAATAATATGGAGTGTTATTGTGACTTGTTGGATGTTTATATTGTTTACAAAACAAGTTTATCTGGTATTAGCTTTTGAACTTGGTGCTAAATTTGTACCCACAAAAACCTTTGACCCCTGACCCTCAGATGGCGTTCGCGAGGTTCGAATGGATGATGGGTTCTTTACGGGTTACAGGAAAACAATTCTAAGACCACAGGAGATCCTGCTGTCCATAGAGATCCCCTACAGCAAAAAGGTACCCAGCAGCCATTTTCTGTCACCGTGCAGCCGTTGTTATATGTCCAACACCTGCTGTCCAACACCTGCTGTCCAACACCTGCTGTCCAACACCTAGTGACCATTTTTGTCACTCGGCCTTAGCTGAGCCAGAAAAGCCGACCTCTCTCCAGATTCTGACATCAGTGTCTTCTTGACCCTCTGTCCTCAGTCTCAGTTCATCTCTGCCTTCAAACAGTCGCCGCGTCGTGAAGATGACATCAGCACTGTGACAGCGGCCATGAACGTCACCTTCACACCTGGAACCAACGTTGTTGAGGACTTGAGGCTGAGCTACGGTGGCATGGCAGCCACCACGATGCTAGCAAAGAAGACAGCGAGCGGGCTGCTGGGCAGGTGACAAAGGTTATTTGTTAAGATAGAAGTCGTGATGAAAGGAGACAGATTGTGCTGCAACTCTGTGTGATATCATCCAGGCACTGGGGGGAGGAGCTTCTGCAGGATGCCTGCACCTTATTGGCTGAGGAGATGACCCTTGACCCTTCTGCACCAGGTGGCATGGTGACATACCGGCGGACTTTGACCCTCAGCCTCTTCTACAAGTTCTACTTGATAGTGCTGCAGAAGCTCCGCCTGCAGGTGACCGAACACACAGTACAGCAAACTAAGATCCTGATTATACTGCAGTCCTTGCTTACAGTTTGATGGGCTTCATGTTGGGTCAAGACTCAGTTCAAATAATCAATCCCCCTCGAAGCCATTTGTTTGGAGCATCTTGTACATAAAAGCAGAAAAACACAGTGAGATACAAACATATGAAGCTGAAAACATAAAAACAAGGCCTAATAACATCGACTGACAGAAACAGAATGACTTATATAATCAGACATGATATAAGGCAATGAAACATAAATAAAACTAAAAAAATAATCAAGTCATTTAAAATGTGTAATGGAAGGATAAAAGTCAGAAAGTATAAAAACTTGTAAGCTCTACCCATGGTTTGGTTTGATTGACATCTGTCAATCAAAGTGTTAGCTGCCTGCTCCTTTATCCCTCATTTGCCTCAGATTGCCTGAACTGTAAAATACATTATTGTAAAACAAGGTTTTCTAATAGAAGGTGTTAGATTGGATTGTAATATGCTGTGTATGAATTTAGGTTATGTTTTCAGAGGCTTTAATGATTCAACCTCTTATTTGCATGAGAGACAGCAAGTGCATGTTTATGATTGAATCTTTGGTGAAAAATGATTCATTGAATCAAAACATAACAGAAACTAAAAACATGTTTTTACTCACTTTCAGGGTGTGAGTGTTGAAGACATTTCCTCTGACTGTCTCAGTGCTACAGAGATCTACCATCCAGAGACTCCGTCCAGTGTCCAGGTGTACCAGGTGTGTCTGTGGTTGTCATGGTTACAGGCCTTAACTGTTAAAAACAAACTCTGAAAAACAATCACAAAGCAACTTTGTAAGAAGAACCGTAAAATATTTAATTGAAACATTAGATCTTCCTTAACTGCCAAACCAGTTCAACATGATCCCACCTTGAATCCCCAGGCTGTACCAGAGGGGCGGAGCCAGGACGATTCAGTCGGCCGTCCCATGATGCACCTGTCCGCTCTGAAACAGGCCACAGGAGAGGCAGTTTATTGTGATGACGTGCCGCTGTATGAAAACGAGCTTTACCTGGCGCTGATCACCAGCACAAAGGCACACGCCAACATCCTGTAAGACACACTGCTGTAAAGCACACACACACCCCCACACACACTCACACACACACAGCTGTGTGGTCTGACCAGGTGTGTGTCTCAGCTCCGTAGACGCCTCCGCAGCAGAGCGGATGCCTGGCGTGGTCTGCTGTGTCTTTGCCAAGGACATCCCCGGCAGCAACGCCACCGGGCCAATCGAGTACGACGAGACCGTCCTTGCTGACTGCAAGGTGTGTTTATGTTTGATTAATCAACCAATCAGGCGGCTCTTTCACAGCCAGGTGTATGACATGTCCCTTTTCCTCACAGGTGACCTGTGTGGGTCACATCATTGGGGCTGTGGTGGCTGACACGCAACTTCACGCTCAGCGAGCAGCTAAAGCTGTGAGAGTCCAGTACGAAGAGCTGCAGCCAATCGTCACCATCCAGGTGAGATCATGAACACCTGAGAACGTCTGCGGTCATGTCTGAGCTGTCATGTTAGCTGCAGTTAGTCTGGCTACCTGCCCAGCAGCAGTCAGAACGGACAAAACAAAAGATCAAAAAGTGACGTGTAGATACAATCACATAGTTGGCAAGAACTCATGTGGAAGAACCAAATTCACTTTTTCATAACACCTAAAATTACAAGTAAACAAAAAAAGGTACAACAACCGTGCTGGAGACTTTGACACGGACACAAACCACATTTTTTGGAACTGTATTACAATCCAACCTTTCTGAGGTCGTATACATTCAGTTCTTTGCAAAGTACTGGGCTATGTTATTCCTCGATCATGTCTTGTGTAATACTGGGACGTTTGGAAGGATCTGTACATGTAGGTGGCCAATACCTGGTCAGGATTCTTATCCTGACCAGGTATCGGAAAACCATCTCTAAGAACTGGCTAAAAGCAGAGGCACCAAATCATAAACAGTGGTTGTCAATCATAGAAAATAAAATAAAAAAAGAAATTGAAAAACATGTCTCATGGCCCACTTGCACTAACTCCGGGGCCCACTAGGGGGCCACAGCTCAAACTTTGGGAAGCTCTGGCCTCATACGTTGGTCTTTAAAACACAGTGTTGTTCTTAGGACGTTATTTAAGTGTTGCCTAACACCAGGCCTTTGGCTGAGGCCCATCTACCCTGTTAGCTTAAAGAATGTCCACCCTGTCCTTTACCCCTAGAAGCATGCTGGAGGCCTGAAAACAGAGTCAACATGTTCATCTATGATACTGTCACGCTTGGTTTTATTAACAGGAAGCCATTGCCGCCAAGTCCTTCTACCAGCCAATCAGAACCCTGCAGCAAGGAGACCTGGAGGCGGGGTTTAATGAGGCCGACCATATCCTGGAGGGTAGGGCCATCTTCATTATAATTCCAGGTGATACGCTCGTAGGATCTGTCCATTGATTGATTATTGCTGTTTTGTTTTGAAGGTGAAATGCACATGGGAGGTCAGGAACATTTTTACTTGGAGACAAACGTCACGCTGGCTGTTCCCCGAGGAGAAGACGGAGAAATGGAGCTCTTTGTGTCCACGCAGTCTGCCTCCAAAACACAGGTAGAAAACAGCAGCCGTGCACCAAACATGACCTCAAACGGACTAAATGATGCTAACCTGCGTGCGTGTTCTTCAGTCTCTGGTAGCAAAAGCCTTGGGTGTCCCTGCCAACCGGATCGTGGTGCGAGTGAAGAGGATGGGCGGTGGCTTTGGCGGGAAGGAGAGTCGGACCACCATATTGTCGACTGTGGTTGCCGTGGCAGCAAACAAGTATGCCAGGCAGCCATCTTTAATCATAGATTTAATCAGATTCAGCTGTTAATTATGTTGTGATCCTCCTTTTGCGTTCAGGCTGAAGAGACCTGTGAGGTGCATGTTGGACAGAGACGAGGACATGCTGATCACGGGAGGGAGACACCCGTTCTATGGGAAATACAAGGTGGGAGGACACCAGTGTTCACTTTGTTGACGAATTATTTTCGTCAAGAACCTTTTCCTAGCATTCAGTAAAGGGTTATTAGATGTTTGATTTTATCCAAGTGTAAAACATGACTTCAGAAATTCAAGGAAACATAAAAAATGCCTTACATTTACAGTAGAGTTCATCGACTAAAACTAGACTAAAATTAAAACAGTTTAGATGACTAAATTATGACTAAAACTAAAAGATATTTTAGGCAAAAGACAAAAACTGAAACTAAATTAAAAAGTGCTGTCAAAATGAACACTTGAAGACACTCCTCTACTTCCTCATCATCTTCATCCCTCCTTTCTCTTCCTTCCTTTCTTCTCCCTTTCCTCTTCCTCTCTCCTCCTCCTCATCCTCCTCTTCTGCCTCAGGTTGGTTTCCTGAACAGCGGGAAAGTCGTCGCTCTCGACGTGTCGTATTACAGTAACACAGGAAACTCCACGGACCTGTCTCTGTCTGTGAGTATCTTCTCTTTCCACGTGTCTCCTCTCTTTCTTCTCCCTCTGCTGATGATGATGATGCTCATGTGTGATCTGTACTCCTTCTTCAAGGTCATGGAGCGCGCTCTGTTCCACATGGAGAACTCGTACAGCATCGCGAATGTTCGGGGTCGAGGCTACTTGTGTCGCACCAATCTGCCATCCAACACGGCGTTCAGGGGCTTCGGGGGGCCACAGGGCATGATGATCTCTGAGAGCTGGATGATGGATGTGGCTCAGACTCTGGGACGATCAGCTGAGGAGGTAAGAAGTTTACAGACATGATAAACTGTAGGGCTGGGCGATGTGGACCAAAAACCATGGCTTATATATTTTAGCTGAATGGCAGCGAAACACAACATACTGGACATACTAACATTTCTGTTTTTATGATACCAAATGCTTGTGATAATCAGGGAATTTGAGAATCACTTATTAGTAAGAATAAGAATAATTAATAATATGACGGCAACAAAAACTGTTGTCCTAGACACCCAATATTGGGCAATATATTTAATTTAATTATCAAATCGTACAGACAAATTTCTGCGCACTGTCTAATTTGTTTTAAGAACATTAACAACATTTCTATATTTTCATTTAAAAAATCCACACTCGCAAACGTAATGATGTACAGTTATATATTTAACCAAAAGAGTAAGAGAGAACACTGTCTTAATTGCAAAAACTTATCTGCAACATTTGGAAAAATTAGTTTTCACAACTTAATGCAGATGTTTTTGAGCAATTCTGACAGTTTGTAGGAGTTTGCTTGCAGATTTCAATAATTTAAAAATGTAGATTGTCCATTACAGCATGTTTTGGACTTCTATGTAGTTGCCATGGTATCTAACAGGTATCAAAATCATTTAACTTTTACTAATAATAAAATCAATCTTTAGATAGGCTTTAAAAAATAAATCATAACTCATTATTTATTGTACTAAAACTCCAAATACATTCATTCATAATTAATAATCCTAACAAGCCTTACCTTTGTGAAAATATCTTAAAAACTTAGTATATTGCCCAGCCTTGGACCAACAGATGAATGATCATCGTCCAATCAGTGATCATTCCTCTGCAGGTGAGGCGGCTGAATCTGTACATGGAAGGTGAGTCCACGCCGTACAACCAGATCCTGGATCACATCACTCTGGACCGCTGCTGGGACGAGTGTTTGTCACGCTCCAGGTACCAGGAGCGGCGAGCTGCTGTCGACGTTTACAACAGGTAAGAACCAGTCAGTGTAAATGTAACGCCCTGCAGGCCGAACATGTGTGAAAAACATCAAATGACGTCTGAAACACCTCAACTGTCCACCTGTCTGCAGCCTCTCAGAGTCCGGCTTTAAAATATTTGATTAAAAGGCTCAGACTGACCTTAACCTGATACGTGATCATTTCAAAGCATCAGCTACAGCTAAAACTCAGCAGTGGAAAAAAGTTGATGATTCAGATGAATTTGTGACACCATGTGCTTCTTCTCAAACCTGTAATGAGTGAAGACTGACCAACGTGCTGAAAAGATATTGATGTTCATCAAACTTTGAGGATCTTCTGCAGGAATTCAAGAGCTTTAGTGAAGTAAAAGGTAACTAAAGCATTTAAACACGTAGGCTGAGATCCACTTCCCCTCCTGTGTTTGTCTTTCAGTCAAAACCGCTGGACCAAACGAGGCCTCGCCATCGTCCCCACCAAGTTTGGAATCAGCTTCACCGCCGTTTTCCTTAACCAGGTCCTTCAGTATGCCCGAAACCCAAACTGTAGCCGGCTAACTGATGGGTGTAAAGTTTATTCAGTGTTATAATCAGTGTTTATGCTTGTGTGCAGGCTGGGGCTTTGGTTCATGTCTACACTGACGGCTCGGTGTTGTTGACTCATGGGGGGACAGAGATGGGACAGGGGCTGCACACCAAGATGGTCCAGGTACTTAAACAGTCATATTTCTGAAAATTAATCCGTTTGACCTTTAGATGCATTTCTGTGCTACGCAGCAGGTACATCGCACCATCTAGTGGACACATTAGACCATGAAGAGTATTCAGAACACCAGGACATTTATTGCATCTCTGTTTACATCCTAAAATCCTCTCTACTAAGACTAAGCCTTAAGGCGATGAGAACAGGGGAGCGATAAGGGCTCTTTGGGGAGTGTTTTAACTTTCATCATGGCAAAGGGAGAACAATTGCTAAAGCTAACAGATATAATCATTCATTTGTACCTTCTGCCCTCTCGCCACTAAACTCCAGGAGGAAAAGGTAGTCTAGTGTATCTGCAACTGTCCTGTCTGAAATTAAGGGGCTTCTATTTATTCAGTCTTTGATTTCTCATATTTTATACTTTGTACTTAGTATTTTTTATCTATTTTTATCTCTTTTTTTCCTCAATTTATCTTTCTTGATGAAGTTTTATGCTGAATATTCTGATTTATTTATTGCCCTGCTTAACTGTTTGAAGTTTATGTATTTGTGCTAAAGTTTGATGTATATTCTGTGTTCTGCTCCAACTGCTGCTTTACCGCTGCACAGCTAATTGCCCCATTGTGGACAAATAAATAAAAAGTGAAGTGATTACCGGCATGCTTCAGACATGCTGGAGCAAAAACAAATTCTCAGGGAAAGCCATCGTTGATCAGAAACGGTTAAAAAGGTGAGCGCATATTTGTGTGTATTTCAGGTAGCGAGCAGAGTTCTGGGAATCCCGTGTTCAAAGATCCACATCTCAGAGACCAGCACCAACACGGTCCCCAACACCAGCCCCACCGCCGCCTCTGCCTCCTCAGACCTCAATGGGGGCGCGGTGCAGAACGCCTGTGAGACCCTCAACAAACGGCTGCAACCATACAAAACCAAGAACCCCAAAGGATCATGGGAAGACTGGGTGAGCGACAAGCATCAGAAAAGATGATGTAGAGCATTAGAATGACGGAGCAGCATGAGGATTTTCATTAAACCGGTTCAGGAGCGGCTCGTCACATGCAGACTTTTATTCTTTTTATTACTTTGTTTTTTTACTTTTGCACCCAGAGCTGCAGTTTTGATGTGTGCTGCTTTCTTTAATTTATACTCCACTTGTTCACAAATGAAGTATGATTGTATTTTACATAATTAAGTCTGAATAATCAAACTTTTACTCATTGTTGGCTCCCAGCTCGTAAAGAAAAGACTCGTTCTCTGTTTCAGGTGAGAGCTGCATATTTCGACAGAGTCAGCTTGAGCGCAAACGGCTTTTACAAGTAAGAACGTAACTTGAGTTTCTGGTTGACTTATTCTGCTTACATATCAATCCTCACATTAGTTTCATTGCTTCTTGTTTCCCATCAGGACTCCAGATCTGGGCTACAGCTTTGAAACAAACTCGGGTCGAGCGTTTAACTACTTCAGTTATGGAGTCGCCTGCTCCGAGGTGGAGATTGACTGTCTGACCGGAGCTCATAAGGTGGGAGAGTTAAATAAATCGGTGGTCGTTGTGAGGCCAGCTGTGATTTCCATAACCTGAAAAGTTTGTAAAATCTAAATGACCGTCTTCTTTGTTGATGATACCCTCTTATGTCTGTCTGGGCAGCTGCTCCTTTGCAAACATTTATTCAACTTTGGTTAACTAATTCAGATTTTTTGTTTCCAAACTCTCTAAGAGAGAGAGACAGACTTCTGGGGGTCTAAGACAGAAATCATCAGCTACATTTATTTTTTATTATTTTTTGGGGCCAGAATTTAAAATAATAATAATTAAAAAACAGTAACAGTAAACCAAATTTCATCAGAATAACTATTATTAGTTTAATGTTTTGATTTAATACCTTGAATGTACTATTTCTCGGCCCTGTCCCCTATCCTGCAGCCAGACACATGGGACACTTCAGACACCTCGGCTCCCTCTTTCTGGGGTTGTCATGTTTCCGTTGCTGCTTTGACTCCAGTGAACTTGTTTACATGGTTGAGTTGTGACTGTTTAGAGCTGCTGAAGAGTTTGTCTCATGACTGTAGGCAGGGGCACAGATGACAGAATGGAGTCTTTCTGCTTGTTATGAACTCTGGAGTGAGGCAAGACACGAAAAGAAAAAAAATGTTGGCGTATCCCTTTAAGACAGTCTTTAGTTTTTTATTTTTGAAAGGAAACTGAAGACCTACCTTATTAGTCTGGCTTTTAGCTGATTAGATTTATGATTATGTCTCCTTGTCTTTTTATTTATTTTAATCCTCTTACTCTGTTTTATTTCTCCATTCCAGTTCTGATTAATTATTTGGAAATGTATTCTCTGTTAACTGATTTTCTTTCCATTATCCTACTTGAGCAGATTTTATTACGTGCTTGGTGTTACGCTAGCTCATTTTACCATACTATTTATTTAACATTTTTATTTTATTTATTTATTTAGTTATTGTCCTCTTGTATTTTTTAATGTAATTTCTTATCATGATTTTTAATTATCATTTTAGTCTTAGCTCCTGTGTTTCCTCAGTCCTCTAATTCTGTTTCCTGTTACAATCTCCTCTTTATGTCTTTGTGTGTGTGCTGGATGTGGATTGCGAGGGTGGGTGGGGTGTTATATTTTCATTGTATTCAATTTTCTGCTTTTTATTTTATTTTTTTTTTATTTTATTTTTATTTCATTTCTTATGTAAAGCACTGCTACAAAATTTTGTATGGAAAGTGCTATACAAATAAGCTGCCACGCCACATGGACAGTTTGATTTTGGAAATATGCATGATTTCAGAATCAGGCAGGTCCGTCTGCTCTGCAAGGCTACGAAACAAATGAAGTTTGACTGATTGATTTCTGTGAACTTCTGCAATGGCACAAGTCGTCATGTTTCCTTGTGAGACATTTTAAAGTGGACACTGACCCAACAGGCTTAGACTTGGACCAAGTGTAGAATAATGTATTGATATTATGAATATATGTAATATGTGAACATCATTATGATGAATTATGTTAACTGATTAAATGACATAATAAGTCTGTTTGTGTTTAAGAACTTGAGTACGACCATAGTGATGGATGTTGGTCACAGTTTGAACCCAGCTATCGACATAGGACAGGTGAGGCTGTTCCCACATGTCCATTAAGGACTCATTTCATATCATACCTGAATAGACTGTGATGTGCCTGCGGTGACCCGTCTGAGCCTTCCTGTCCTCTGTGTGAGTTATCAGGTGGAGGGAGCGTTCATGCAGGGCCTGGGTCTCTTTACCCTGGAAGAGCTTCATTACTCTCCACGGGGGGTCCTCCTCACTCGGGGTCCTGGTTCTTACAAGATCCCTGCATTTGGCGACATCCCCACCCAGCTGACTGTGTCGCTGCTGCGGGACGCTCCCAACGAGAAGGCTGTGTTCGCCTCCAAGGTAAAAACTAAGGATGGGCAATGTTTTTGATTTTTAAACTGTCATTTTTTTACTGAAAATCGACAGTTTCATGAGTCTTTTGCCTCAGTACCATCGTGTATCTATTTTGACAACATTGACATGACTACACAGCCCCCGAGAAAACCAGAAGAAGATCAAAATGAACTTTTCAGACGGAGCTAGGATCATTCCTCAATTCGTCTCTCCTCAGGCCGTCGGTGAGCCTCCCCTCTTCCTGGCTGCCTCCGTTTTCTACGCCATCAAAGACGCCATCATTGCTGCCCGGGCAGAGTCAGGGATCAGTGGTCCCTTCAGGCTGGACAGCCCCGCCTCTGCTGAAAGGATCCGTAACGCCTGCTGTGACCGATTCACCAAACTGGTACGGGAAAATAAAATCCAATTTCTGTCGTGTGTTAAATCTGTGCTGACATTGGAGGGACCACAGGGATCTGGAAGAACTTATTTGCATGTTTTTGCAGCGTAACAATGGGCATCAAGGACTCACTAGATTATTTTCTCCACTCAGTTATCCAGTACTATGTGTAAAGTATAAAGTAAAAGCCTGTAAATCTACTATGAATGCTGTTTGTTGTGATTGTGTTTCAGGTTCCTCCTGCACAGCCGGGATCCTTCACGCCGTGGTCTGTTCAAGTTTAAGATGTTACACCATCACTGATCATCACTGCTGAGTCTGTATATCTACAAAAATCATTTATTCAGAATGTTTTTACCGTAATGATCCCAATCCATAATGAAAAAAAAGCTAATAATCATGAGTAATAATGTTAGCGAAGCACTTAAATCACTGATCATGCCATGAAGTCTCCTTCAGAAAAATTGGTGCTGTGTATATATGTGATACAGTACTCAGGGAATATAACATGATTTAGATACTACGCTGTAAAAATATGTCATGAATCGTTATTTTTTAATCCATTTTGGTCATCAGGTGTGTTGTTCTCACCTGCTGTTGCTGCACGTCTCTTTAGATGAGACGACCTGTAAAGCAGCAACAACAAGATGTAAAGTGGCGTGTGGTCTGCTGCTAAAGGGTCACCACGTGTGCCGTTATAAACCTGGCATAAGCCTTTGGTCCAGTGGACTGTGCCGTTAATTCAGCAGCCGGCCTCTCAGCAGTATGTGTGCCACTACGTCAGCAGTTCAGTTGTTCAAATGACGTTAGTTTGGCAGCTGTATATATGCCATTTCTGTGGTGCTTGTACAGTTTTGGTGGAATATTTTTGCCATAACCTGAGCAGTTTGTACAGTTTTAACTGTATATATGTCAGCACCTTGTGCCTTTACTTCAGCAGCCTCTATAAAAATGCTTTACCTCAGCAGTTCACACCATTTCATGAGTAAATGTTCTATTAGTTTTGCAGCCTGTACCATTTTTGGGGTGCATATATCTTTATTTTAGGGACTTATGCCATTACTTATGCAGCTTATAGTGTTGTCGTGTCATTTACTGGCAGTATTTTAGCAACTGATGTCGGCTTATGCTGCTTTAACATTACAGATGCCATTACTCTTACAGCTGGAAGGGCTCCAATGGTATACATGCACATGCTCTTATGTCGGGCTGGTGTCGATCAGCAGTTTATATGCCATTACTTTTTACAGCTTGAGCTGTTACTTTAGCACCTTGTGCAACCACTGATGCAACTTTTGCCATTTTAGTGGCACATGTGTTACTTTTGTGGTCTGTACTGTTGTCTCAAGTGCAACACGTGTCACCAAAGGGATTCTGTGTTGTCTTGTTTTCATGTGAATTTTGAACTTGCAGCAAAGCTTATATTTAAGCTAAGTTAGCCAAGACACCATTATCAGTGAGGATATTTGAAAGCAGAAGGAATGCTGAATAAAACCCATTAAATTGTAAATGGGTTTTATTGATGATAGACTAGTAATATCATTTTGGGGGGTAAACTGATGTTGGGCACAGACTTTGGGCCACATGGATTGATCTAATATTGACACCTGATGTGATATAAATCATTCCGACTGGCTGTGTTGACAGGAACCTTTTATTGGAATTGTTTTCTCTGTCATTATGGAGATGCTTAACAAACATGCTGCGATACATGTGAAAACCAGATGACACAAACTTCAACATTCCTACAGTGACACACAGTTTTTGTTGCACCTGAGCAGGTAATAAAGACAAAAGAGGTATATGTTTTCTTTATTTAATATTTATGATGCAAAGTGAGACTGTTGGCGTTGATTGAAACATGCATTGCCGGGGTTGGAGATGATACTGTCCATGACACAAGCCGCTGATGTGATGGCACGTGCTCCCAGATTTACGGCACTCGTCTCTGCCCCCTCAGCTGCATGCCAGATGCCACTTTTCAGTATTGCCAAAATGTGCATCAAAACACATTAAATATGATGATTTCTTTGTTTGTTTTCAATGTTTTAGGAATGATTGTACTGTGTAAATGGAATAAAGTCTCAGGCACATTGTTGCCGGGCTTTGACTAACATTCATGGTCTCCAGAAGATGAATCCTGTGTCTTTAATGACCTTTGACTCTTCCTTTGGCACCACATTGGTTCTTTGTTTCTCATAATGCTGCAATTATTTCTTGGGAAATGGTGTTCATTGTTCTTTTAGCACCAGGATGTGGGATAAGCATGAGGAAAACAAAGATATGCAGAATAATCTGTTGAAAAAGCTGCTGTTATTGGAGGTTTGCAGATGAGGTATCTCTGCAGGTCGGGCTCCCCTGAGGGTCACCCGTGTGCTAATTGTGGGGTGGGAGTGTGAAGAATGAGGGTCACATGTTCCTGCGGTCACCTCCATGCAGCTCATTCACACTGAGAGGACGCCCTGCTGCACGCACTCATCAGACAGCAGATGTACCGTTATGAATATGTTTACTGGTTTTATTATTGTTGACAGATCCATTACTTCCTGCTGCTAAACTGGCTGGTAAGTCTTTTTGCATTTATTATTAAAAATCAAATATAATAACTGAAGAAATCTGATTTTCCAGCCTGTCTGGGGCCTCACGAGTTGAACCATTTGTAATATCTTGCTGAAAATGGCACATAATGATGCGTTTTGTTGCCATATTTGTGCTGTTTATTTTTTGTCCTATTCCTTATTTGTATTTAATTTTGTTGCATGTCACGCCAGTCTTTTCACCACCTTAAAGGGACATTAGAGCTTCTGTCAGGTGTCATTTTGACTTAACATTTTGTGTTGTCAAAAAATGTGTGAATCCTAAGTATTGTTTTTACTTCATTATTTGGCCCGCTTTAGTGCAAGCTTTGTTCCCACTTTACATTATTTATGTTCTGTTTTGGGGTCGTATCTTTGCCATTTTTAATTATTTTTGTGAGCTCTTGAAGGCAATTCTTTGCTATGATTTATTTATTGTTGTACTTGTCTTATATTTTGTGTTCATACCTTTTGGTTTAGGTGACATTTTTGTGCAAATTTAGAAATACTTTTATATGCTCTGTAATTTTTTTTTAATTATACATCATAAATCTTTCCTAACTGTGCCAGATTCCTGTGTGAGAGGGAGAGTCAGACAAGGTGATAAAGGAGGACGGACCAAGAAGGACAGAAAGTGAGACAGGGTCCGAGTTGGGGTCTTTTGTGTGGTCATGGCTCCGAGGAGGTTTGAAACAAAACCACTGATCTTCTGCTTGAAGACACTGCTGCTGCTGTACTCTTTTATCTTCTGGGTAAGGACATAAAACACATAATTATACATGAATCATGTTTTATGAGGCTGATTTTCTTCTTGTTTTTTAATGTATTGAATTGTTTTGCACATGATTTCATAACCCACCAAACATCCTTAATGTTACTGTGCTTTTACCACTTTAAACATAAACTGTCCTGTAATATTGTGCTCTGTTCCCTTCAGTCTATGAAAGGATCTGCCTTTTTGTGTCATAACCGCAGTTTGTAAAGTAGGCTTGGCCAAGTATTTGAGTGGGCTTTTATTAGAGTTTTTACGGTATATAACCCTCCAAAATGTTGTGCCTGACCTCTGAGATGCCCACGTTCAGACATGAGGTGTTGTGAGGCTGTCGCTCTGACTCTTCTTCTCGTCTGTTTGTCAGTTTAACACTTTGATGCCAGAGCTCATGACAGTCATGTGATGATGGTCACTGCTCAACAGCATGCAAACACACACGCACACCACCCGCCTGAAAACCCACCCTCACCTTTAGTTTTAAAAGAGTTACACAGAAGCAAGCAAAGTTTGGGATTAAGGTCTACATGCTTCCTTATTGGCTGACGGTCTGATCTCTGGCCCCGCCCCCTTTAGGTATCAGGTGTGGTTCTCCTGTCCGTGGGGTTATGGTGGAAGTTCATGTTGGGTCCCTACATGCTGTTGATCTCCAACGGCCCCTCAAACGCACCCTACGTGCTCACAGGCACCGGAGCCGCCATCATCCTGTTTGGACTGTACGGCTGCTTCGCCACCTGCAGGGGGCGCCCCTGGATGCTCAAACTGGTGTGTGAGTTTGTTGTAATTTAGCTCAGATTGTTTTGGACCATTGGGGGAAACGTTAGCACTTTACCAGCCTTTTCCCTGTCATCTCCGCAGTACGCCATCTTTTTGTGTCTGGTTTTTATGACTGAACTCATCGCTGGAATCTCTGGATTTGTTTTTCGCCATGAGGTTTTTACACATTTGTCAAGCATTAAGAGCGTTTAAACAAACTAATTATTCCCATTGGTGACAGTCTTCCTGTCTGTTTAGATTAAAGGGACGTTTCTTACCACGTACAGCGACGCAGTGATGAGATACGACGGGCTAGACGACAGGAGCCTCGCTGTGGATGGAGTTCAGCGCAGAGTCAGTGTTTCTTAAAATGATATTTTTCTTATTTTATTTCAAAGCATGTAATTTCCACCAACAGGGGGCTCTAAATCAAAATAATAATAACATTTTGTGTATGGAGACATGCTGTCAGCTTCACCCACCTCTGCTGCGCACTTATTGACTTTTACTAAGACTCAAAGAAATGAACCACTCTTGTTTCATGGATACATTTCTCATATTGTTGAAGAAATGCTGTCTGAAGTTACCATCAGCTATTAGCACTTCTTGAATTGCTCAAAGCATGAATCAGAATGGCCCTTCTTAACAGCTTTTCTCTTTCAGTGTGCCAAATTCATATATGAAATAAAAATGATGGTTTGTCATCCAGCAAGTACACCTTATGGAGTGCAGTTTTTGTCCTCAAATCAACAAAACAAGTAAGCGGCAGAGGTGGGTGAAGCGAACAGCATGTCTTTACTTGACAGGACACATGCTGCTGGTGCTAGAGAATAATGGTGGTCCTCCACAGTTAGCAGCACAGAACACAAACGACAGAGAAAAAGCAGTTATGGAGCATTCTTTGATATAACATCAGCTGTTTCCATGGCGATAATGACATGATGTATGTGTCATGTCAGCCAAAACAATATTTAATCATCCACCCAACAGCAGATGAGGCTCAGTAGTATTTAACAAGTTAGCATTTTTTATTTTTTATGTAATCTTTATTTCACCTTTATTTCACCAGATAAATCCCATCGAGATCAGGATCTCATTTACACGTCAAATATCAGTACAAAATTAAAAAGGTTTAGGCAATAAATTACAACCAATAAATATATCAAAATCAGCACTTAGCTGCTAATATATCATGACCATCATCAGGGTGTAGACAGTGCTCTTGTGGGGTTCCTCAAGGTTCTGTTCTCAGACCTGTCCATGTTCAAGAAATGTTTGTAATGAACCTTGAAGTTTTTTTTTCTGAACCATCAGACCAGTCCAGTTAAAGCTGGTTTTCTCTCTCCCTCTGCAGCTGCACTGCTGTGGAGTCTATAACTACACCAGCTGGTTCAGCAGTGTGTATTTCTCCACCAGCGGCGTCCCCTCCAGCTGCTGTGTGAGTTTCTCCGACTGCAGCTCAGCCGACCTGAAGAATACAACGCTGGCTGCACGCAAAGTCTACAAACAGGTCAGAGACACACAATAAGTTACAGACCTTGTTTATTTCCTTGGTCCTTGATCTACACGGGGAAAAAGTGACCGATCACTGTGAGAAATAAAAATCTTTTTTTAATGGTTTTGATTGATAAAATTAAGACACATGCAGGGGGCTCCAGGTTGGATCCACAGCTTATTCAGGCTTCAGGATTTAGTTATCGAGAAGAAATAGAAATCAGATGTTAGAGACACACACATTTGTTGTAATTTATTGCTTTTAATTGTCAAAAACAATTGATGGCAACATTTGTGAAATCTAGAGGAACTGCCTGTTGCTCTTGTTCACTCTCTCAAGTGCTGTTTGTTCAGAGGGGGGCAGATTTGAAAAATAATGTAATAATACTAATATTTAGGTCTGAGTACTGTACAGATGGGTCCATTTTAATTTTTCCCTTCCAGCCAAGTGACTGCAAGGTTCCAGCCAAATACTAGCGAACTTCCAGCTGCTGTGACCCCCCCACCTCCAAGTTTCACCATAAACATGCCGTTATTGGTTTGACATTTTATTTTCCAATTTATTCGGATTCTGAATATTTTATTGATCCCCAAGGGGAAATTCATTTGTTTCAGTTACTCTTATACACAGTGTAGCAGTAGGAATCTCCATCCATCCATCCATCTTCTTCCGCTTATCCGTAGTCGGGTCGCGGGGGCAGCAGCCTGAGCAGGGAAGCCCAGACTTCCCTCTCCCCAGCTACTTCGTCCAGCTCCTCCCGGGGGATCCCGAGACGTTCCCAGGCCAGCTGAGAGACATAGTCCCTCCAGCGTGTCCTGGGTCTTCCCCGGGGCCGCCTACCAGTGGGACGTGCCCGGAACACCTCACCAGGGAGGCGTCCAGGAGGCATCCTAACCAGATGCCCGAGCCACTTCATCTGGCTCCTCTCAACGCGGAGGAGCAGCGGCTCTACTCCGAGCCCCTCCTGGATGACCGAGCTTCTGACCCTGTCTCTAAGGGAGAGTCCGGACACCCTGCGAAGGAAACTCATTTCGGCCGCTTGTACTCGGGATCGTGTTTTTTCGGTCACGACCCAAAGCTCGTGACCATATGTGAGGATAGGAGTGAAGATCGAGTGGTAAATCGAGAGCTTTGCCTTACGGCTCAGTTCCCTTTTTATCACGACGGACCGGTGTAGAGTCCGCATCACTGCCGACGCCGCACCGATCCGCCTGTCGATCTCCCGGTCCATCCTTCCTCCGCTCGTGAACAAGACCCCGAGATACTTGAACTCCTCCACTTGGGGTAGAATCTCATCCCCGACCCGGAGAGGGCACTCCACCCTCCCCCGGGTGAGGACCATGGACTCGGATTTGGAGGTGCTGATTCTCATCCCAGCCGCTTCACACTCAGCTGCGAACCGATCCAGTGAGAGCTGTAGGTCTCGGTCTGACGAAGCCAACAGGACCACATCATCTGCAAAAAGCAGCGACCTGATCCTGAGGTCACCGAACCGGAACCCCTCAACACCCTGGCTGCGCCTAGAAATTCTGTCCATAAAAGTAATGAACAGAATCGGTGACAAAGGGCAGCCCTGGCGGAGTCCAACCCTCACTGGAAACGGTTCTGATGTACTGCCGGAAATGCGGACCAGGCTCTGGCACCAGTCATACAGAGAACAAACAGCCCGTATCAGGGTGTCTGCTACCCCATACTCCCGGAGCACCCCCCACAGAACCCCACGAGGAACACGGTCGAAAGCCTTCTCCAGGTCCACAAAACACATGTAGACTGGTTGGGCAAACTCCCATGCACCCTCAAGGACCCTGTGGAGGGTATAGAGCTGGTCAATAGTTCCACGGCCAGGACGAAAACCACATTGCTCCTCCTGAATCCGAGGTTCGACAATCCGGCGGACCCTCCTCTCCAGTACCCCTGAATAGACCTTCCCAGGGAGGCTGAGGAGTGTGATCCCCCTGTAGTTGGAGCACACCCTCCGGTCCCCTTTCTTGAAAAGGGGAACCACCACCCCAGTCTGCCAATCCAGTGGTACTGCCCCCGGTGTCCACGCGATGTTGCAGAGTCGTGTCAGCCATGACAGCCCTACAACATCCAGAGCCTTGAGAAACTCCGGGCGGATCTCGTCCACCCCCGGAGCCCTGCCACCGAGGAGCTTTTTGACCACCTCGGCGACCTCAGCTCCTGAGATAGCAGAGTCCACCACAGAGTCCCCCAGGTCTACTTCCGCACTGGAAGACGTGCTGGTAGGATTGAGGAGGTCTTCGAAGTATTCTTTCCACCGATCCAGGACGTCCCGAGTCGAGGTCAACAGCGCGCCATCCCCACCATAGACGGTGTTGACAGCACACTGCTTCCCCCTCCTGAGACGCCGGATGGTGGTCCAGAATCTCTTCGAAGCCGTCCGGAAGTCGTTCTCCATGGTCTCACCGAACTCCTCCCATGCCCGGGTTTTTGCCTTGGCAACCACCGAAGCTGCATTCTGCTTGGCCTGCCAGTACCTGTCAGCTGCCTCCGGAGTCCCACTGGCCAAAAAGGCTCGATAGGACTCCTTCTTCAGCTTGACGGCATCCCTCACCGCCGGTGTCCACCAGCGGGTTCGGGTGTTGCCGCCACGACAGGCACCGACGACCTTACGGCCACAGCTCCGATCAGCTGCCTCAACAATAGAGGCCCGGAACAAGGCCCACTCGGACTCAATGTCCCCTGCCTCCCCCGCCACATGGTCGAACTTCGCCCGGAGGTGGGAGTTGAAACTCTTTCTGGTGGGAGACTCTGCCAACCGTTCCCAGCAGACCCGCACAACACGCTTGGGCCTGCCAGGTCTGACGGGCATCCTCCCCCACCATCGGAGCCAACTCACCACCAGGTGGTGATCAGTTGACAGCTCCGCCCCTCTCTTCACCCGAGTGTCCAAAACATGCGGCCGCAAGTCCGATGATACGACTACAAAGTCGATCATCGAACTGCGGCCTAGGGTGTCCTGGTGCCAAGTGCACATATGGACACCCTTATGTTTGAACATGGTGTTTGTTATGGACAGTCTGTGACGAGCACAGAAGTCCAGTAACAAAGCACCACTCGGGTTCAGATCGGGGGGGCCGTTCCTCCCAATCACGCCCCTCCAGGTCGCACTGTCGTTGCCGATGTGAGCGTTGAAGTCCCCCAGAAGAACGAGGGAGTCCCCAGAAGGGGCACTCTCCAGCACCCCCTCTAGGGAGTCTAAAAAAGGTGGATACTCTGGACTGCCGTTTGGTGCATAAGCACAAACGACAGTCAGGTTCCGTCCCCCCACCCGAAGGCGGAGGGAGGCTACCCTCTCGCTTACTGGGGTGAACCCCAACGTACAGGCGCTGAGCCTGGGAGCAATAAGTACTGCTACCCCTGCCCGGCGCCTCTCGCCATCGGCAACTCCAGAGTGGAAGAGAGTCCAGCCCCTCTCAAGAGGACTGGTTCCAGAGCTCAAGCTATGTGTCGAGGTGAGTCCGACTATATCTAGTCGGAACCGCTCGACCTCGCACACCAGCTCAGGCTCCTTCCCCACCAGAGAAGTGACGTTCCACGTCCCTAGAGCTAGCTTCTGCAGCCGGGGATCGGACCGCCAGGGTCCCCACCTTCGGCTGCCACCCAGCTCACATTGCACCCGACCACCTTGGCCCCTTCCACGGGTGGTGAGCCTATGGGAGGGGGGTCCCACGTTGCCTTTTCGGGCTGTGCCCGGCCGGGCCCCATGGGCGCAGGCCCGGCCACCAGACGCTCGCCATCGAGCCCCATCCCCAGGTCTGGCTCCAGGGTGGGGCCCCGGTAACCCACGTCCGGGCAAGGGAAACTGGGATCCAGTGAAGTTATTCTCCATAATGGTCTTCGAGTAGGAATCTCAAAATAAGTAAATAAGAGCATGAAAAATTAAGTAAAAAAAACAGTAACCATGTAAGCATGTTGCAACATGAGAGTCTTTAAGCTGTCTGAACTTCTTTATGAAGGAAAAAATGAATAAAATAAGTAAAAGTGAGATCATAAACAAGCTACATAATGCATTTTTACCTTATAAAGATCAGTCCTTATCACCCATACTACTGCCAACCACATGGAACAATAAAGATATTTGACCTTCTTCTTTCTGAGGCTGTCACGTTTGTTCCATCACTGGTTCTGACTCTTAATTTACTCGCTCCCCTCCTCAAATACTGGCTAACAATGACTGTCAGGTGTCAGATCAAACAAATCTTGATTAACTGTTTCAGTTGCGGTTGATTTGGGGCTGCATTCATGGTTTTGTAGTTTATAGTGATAAAGATTGATTGAGTTATTGGCACGTACCAACATACACGTAAAAACATGCCCTCAAAACCACAACATATTTTTCCACCTCACATTAAGCAAGGCTTCACTTCTCTCCAGTTTCACCCTCCCACAAGTTGCCCATGCCACTCAGCCCTCTAAGTGTTGACATCAAATTTATGCTAGTTGATTACTAATTAAAGAAAATATATGTACAAAAATAATAGAACAATATAAAGGGAGGGGCTTTGCAGTTTCACCCATTCGTCCAATTAATGAGAACTTTTGCCGTCATATTTGTGCAATTTTGTGCTCCCTCACTCTTGGTTTAAAACATGACTGAGGATCATTTTCACCAGGAAAAGCCTCAAACGTCCTCACTCATAGCCAGTCATAGTTGAATAGATGTTGATAGACCTGAGGGTGGGCCTCATTTATCCGCTCCATGTGTCCGCAGGGTTGTTATGAGTTGGTGACGTCCTTCATAGAGGGAAACATGGGAATCATCGCTGGAGTGACCTTTGGCATCGCATTCTCCCAGGTTAAAACTCTCCACTAAACAGCTCTGCATGATCGTATCAAAATTCTCTGCCCTGGTTTTGAACTATAGTTTTTAATACAGGTTCCCACAGATGCTTAGAAAATCCCTAAATTGGATTTTTGTATTTAAGGTTTGTAATTGTCTTGTCACATATGAGACATCTTGATGTTTTTTTTATAGCGCTGGTATCTGACCAAGACTTGTCAAAATACTCAATTAAATCTATTTTTTTGGTTTAAATTACATGATTAGTGAACACAGCTTGACCTTTCTTTGCATTTTAAGAAAGAAGAACGCCAGAGAAAAACAAACGTACATTACTTTACATAAGCAGGGTCACTTCTCTGCCTGCCCAAAAAAAATGCACTCCCATTTTGGTGAAAACAAGCCCTGAAAATGTTTTGACTGTAGATAAGGACACATTGGTCTTACCATAGTTTTAGTTTAGATCTTTTATTTTGAACATGCAAGAAAATCATGATGGAAAAAAACATAATAAATAAATAACATGATATTATGCATAATTTAAACCATTACTCTATAACAGGATTGCATGCTGTCATGTAGTTAACGTGTCCAGAAAGGAGGAGGAAGACTTATTTTCTTATTTAATCCCCTTCTTCTAAAGACTATGCTACTTTTTCAGCTCCGTCATTAATATAAACCATAACGGCAGATAATCTGAACACATCCCAGTCAGCCTGATCTGCCAAAAGTATTGACATTACAAAACAACAAATCGTATCCCAATCACTCAGTTAGACGTACACACAGGATTAATATATGTCCTTCAACTTTACGGTTATGTTCTAAAAGACCCAGAACTTGGAAATAAAACAGGATAAACTAACCACTATCTGAATACATGACTAGATAAACACAACGCAAACTAGCAAAAGAATACACAACAACAGAGTGAATTATCAGTAATCACACGAATAATGAAACACTTTTGCATGGCCTCAAAACTATATTAAAGCTGAGCACTCATAGTGGTTATTATTCCCAAAGGTCTCAGACTGTAAGACAGAAGTAGAGTGGTCAAATATGGAGCTGTAGTCTAACCCAGTGGTGATAATCCTTTTTTAACTGAGGTCGGATGGTGCACATACTGTTGATTAATGATTCCACTGCTCACAAGATGGTGCTGTATGTCCAGTTAAACATCCAGATTAACGAGGTCTTTCACTAATAACTAAGACAGTGTTTATTTCATTAAGTTAAAATTCCAAACTCTCTTCAGAAAAGTCATTCTCTTAATGTTTATCTCACTGACTTTTGGAGTTAAGTTCCTTAATTCCCTCATGTTTTCATATTAGGTCTTTTTTTTTTTTTTTCAAATAACACATAAAAAACACTCAAAACATCTCCCCAACTCTAAATTAACAGCAAGACAAAGGTACAAGAAAAAATTCAATAAATAATAGCAGGAGAAAAGGGAAAGACATACGAATGCAATAAAAGAAGTAATAATGATTACAATAGATAAATAAATAAATAAAGATAATAGTAATAATACTTTCTTACAAATATACATATTCAACATTCAACACGTACATTACATGTTTCGATTGCCAGGTGTCATATTTTCAACAACAGATACAAACGGTTGCCAAATGATATGAAAATAACGAGTACACGCTCTAGTTCATCGTCCCTCCATTTTGAAAGTACGAGTCTTTTGGCTAAAAGGGAACAGAAGGCAGCCATACTTCCTTGACTCTCATGAACAGAGCTGTTGACTGGGATCACAGCAAACAATGAAGTCAACGGAGATGGATCAACTCTTTGGGACTTTTTCCCACACATTGGGAAAAGTCTCAAAGACGAAACACCACAATCCTAAAATCTTGGAACATTTGAACTTTTGTGCATGTTAATGTTGTATTATGGTGCAGACCTGCTAATGACTTATCAGATAAACTCTTGACCGTTGTTAGAGGGTCTTAACGGCAGCAGGGAAAAGCACCAAATGCAGTATTTATACCTGTGATAAATTTACAATTCAATTTAAAAATCTTCTCTGTCTCAGCTGATCGGGATGTCTCTGGCCTGCTGTTTGTCTCGCTTCATCAACGCAAATCAGTATGAGATGGTGTGACAGGTAACACACACATGCACTTTAACCCCTTTTTCAGATTTATTCGGGCTTTTATAACTTTATGGGAGGGGGAACTGAGTCAGTAAAAGGGGCGAGAGAGTTTAATAACATGTCACTGACTACATTTGAACATGGGCTGATCAAGGATAGGACAGCAGCCTTCATGATTTATATTTGCTAATCAAGCAAGATTCATTTGCCAAACTTGAAGGAAAATCAGACGCAGAACAACACAGGATACAGTCAGTGTTTAGAGTCTCCTGCAACCTGCAACAAACATGGCCATCCAGCTGTGGGTGAATCATTCAACCATAATATTTTTAAGTTATAAAACATGTGAACCCTGTCAACCTCTCTGAGGTTTGTCTGTCTTCTTGTTTTAATCGTTTGTCTTCCTAACCGTCTCTTTATTTTTCTTCAAACAGAAAAGAGGCCAAGACCCTCGACACCATGGGCTCCTGCCGACACAAACACATGTTGAACAAACCCGTAGAAATTCCTCTTTTATTTATTTTAGGCCTCAATACGACAGAATTTCCATTTTTCCATGTTTTCTTGTCTATGTATGTTTTAGTCATTGTGTGTGAACATGATGAGGCTCGGTGTCAAACAAACACACGATGTGCACATTGAATAATAATAAATACACAAATTGACCACAGAATTATCTCTGATTGCCACTTATTTTTTTTAAAGGTGTCTAAAGAGATCAAGTCAGAGGCTCAATAATAAAAAAAAACTTAGTGGATCTTAAGCTGTCATTGTTCATTTTAATAAAAATATGTAATAATGTCCTTTCAGCAGCCTCTAAAACAAGCCTGCTTTTATTTGAAACAACCTTAACTGTGGGACAAGTATTTCTTCCCCGTTCTCATGCACAATAAAAGATGGAAAGATTATAAAAACAGGAATCTGGATGTATATTAAATTATGCGTAAATGAGGGACCAATAAACCAATTGTATAAACTGCTTTACTGATCTCTTAGGATTGTTATGATACCAGATTATGACTCTCTGGGATAATTCTATTAAAGAATATATAAGACAAAAAGCTGTTTGATTCCACAGCAAAAAAAGCAAAAGTCCTGTATACCCGGGGTGAGTAATTTATTGTCTTTCAGAATAAAAATTGCACTCATGCTTCTGTAAACTTTCTAAACATTACAAATAGTTCTTGAGGACAGATATGCTGTTCAAGTCCTTCAGAAAGAGTACCAAAAAACTGCCTATAGTGAGGACTGTGGTCACCCTGGTCAGCCAAGGACACTAAGCACCAATCAAACAGTACTGAATAAGACTGTGAAAACCTCAGGTTGAGCTGATGAAAAACAGACTTCTTTTAGTTGCATTTACTAACATCTAAACTAATTTTGTTCTCAGAATATTTTGAGGTCAAATTCAACTTTTTCTGAAGGAGCACCAGAAGTAACAGAAATCTCATCATCACTTTATTTTAGAAAAAAAAAATCTTAAAGAAGTCCCTGATCTAATAAGGTAACTTGCAGCGGTGTTTTTTTTTTAAACTTTTCTACCTGCAAACCCTAAAAAAAGCAACACCAGGGCCTCGACCCTACAGTGCCTTTATAAAGATCAGCAGACCCTGCAATAGTGGTGCCACATGCAAACATATTTTGAGGATCATATTACCCGAAATTAGACTTAAGTCTCACCAGATTATTGTGATTTTATCAATATCCAGCTAATTAAATGTATTTGCTCTTACAATAATGGACATAATCTAACACTGGAGATCACAAACCGTTTGAATATTCATCACGACCTCCTCCTGGTGGCCCAGGACCCCCAGGAGGTCCCGACCCCACTTTGAGAACCGCAGAGCACCAAAACAGGTCCACCGCTGCAGGAGCAGCAGGTCCAGCGGACGAATGTCCCGAGGACAGCGTACGCTATCGTGCCTCCGTGACGTCACAGGCTCGTTCCGCTCTGTGATTGGCTGTCTCCAGGGTTCCCTCTTCCTTGATAATCCTCGCCCCGCCCCTCTCATCCTGCTGCTCCCACACCGACAAACGGAGAGACACCGAGCCGGTAACCGGAGGACCAGCCCGAGGCCCACACACCGAGGACCCCAGCGGACTCACGGTGAGCTCAGGGAGCTTTTACCTGGGTTATCTGAGCGGGCAGGCGGGCTAACGGTCCCGGGAAGAAGCCGCTACTCCGCGCGGTATCTCTGCTGCCATGCTAACGTTAGCACAGGAATGCTAATGAGCCTTAATTCACAATTTTGTCTTTGTTTAGACCTCAGAGCATTATTTAGACCTCAGATCCTAAAACCAGAGAGCTGGCCTGATGCACGGTACCGTCAGACTGTTACCGAGTTAGCCCTGATGCTACAAGAGCCGCAGGTGGTCACTTCCTGGTTCATCATCTGTATCTTCATAATCAGTCTGCAAAGATACTCTGAGCTCATAACAGTCTGAGGGAAGATTAAACTGTCAGCAGGTGAGTTTACCTTCCAGGTAAAGTCTATGGTCACTGACAGAGTCAGAGCAGCGAGCACGAGCTGCCGTCACGACCAGCACAGTGGGGACTGGTAGACCACTGGGTCCTGATCCAGGTAAATGATTATAAGGTACAGGTGCACAGTAATGTTATTATAAAGTAAAGGTACATGGTAGTATTAATATAAGATAGAGGTGCACAGTAGTAGATCTCTGCAGGCTTATGATATCCAACCAGTTAACACTGACTTTGATATATATATATACATATATATATATATATATATATATATATATATATGTATATGTAATAGAGCACTAACTCCCTACCTAACACATTAGATGTATTGTTTGACATATCCATGGCAGGACCTGTATCAAAAACTAGAAGGCAATTGTTTGATTGTTTTGTCTGTCGTGTTCATTTTGTTCAGAGGCTCGAGGCTGTTTCTCACTCTTGTCACAGCTAAACCGGGCTCAGACTCCTGCCTCTTTGTCCCTAAAAAGACACCAAAAAGCTCACTCATTTTCTGACCTGGTACAGTCACTCCAGATTGAAGCTTTGTGCCATGGATCTGCCTGATGACAGATGTGGAATCTGGTTTATCCATCCGCTTTCTGACCTTTATGGACCTGTTCCTCACTCTCTGATAGTCAAACAATAAAATGACATTTAACTGTGAGGTACGTGGCTGAAACAGAGTTTAGATGACCGTGGTTTATGGCAGGAGAACTCCTGCAGAGTGAATTTTCTTTGTGATTCCATCCTGACACATGATAAAGTGTTGACAAGTGGAGACTCTGAATGATGTTCCTTAAAGAGATGATGAGTATACTTGTGTTTGTCCTGTTATGTTTTTTTATTCTCTCACTAACTGAAGAGGGCCTCATCTTGCTCTTTGCCTGGGGCCTCGAATTTCCTGAAGGGCCTTGGCTGTAGGAGCTGATCAGCTAACGATGACATTTCCTGTTTCTTTCTTCCTCCTTTGATTAAATTAACCTCCTTCTTCCTCTGTGGTTTTATTTTAGTCTTCCTGTGCCGGTGGTGAAACAGTAGGCCGGCGTCCTGCAGCAGAGTAACCCTGACTCATTGATCCATGAGGTGAGTTCGCCTGTGGGCCGCTGTCCAGCTCTCCGAACACCGCTGACCTGGGATCAGGTGGTAATCCTCTAAAGAGCATTAGCGGGCTAAGTTTGGCCCCTGACTGTGACACTTACTTCAGCTCACCATGATGCAGATATCTGAGTCCTACAACCAGAAGAACTCCCTCTTCAACGCCATGAACCGCTTCATCGGCGCCGTCAATAACATGGACCAGACGGTGATGGTGCCCAGCCTGCTGCGGGACGTCCCGCTGAACGAGAGCGAGGACGTGAAGACGCCGAGGACCGCCTCCAACAGCTCCACCTGCCTTAACCAGGATGGCGACATGTACGGCTCATACATGCTGCTCAAGTCCATCCGCAACGACATCGAGTGGGGCGTCCTGCAGGGTGACGAGCGGCGGAAGGAGAAGGTGGGCGTGGCTGAGGTGCTGCAGGACGACGACCTGGAGAAACAGTTTCACTTCCACCTGAACGGACTCCACACAGTTCTGTCCAAACTGACGCGGAAAGCCGACACGCTCACGACCCGTTACAAGGAGGAGATCGGCTGCAGGAACTGACCGAGAACACACACACACTCACACGCACACACACCTGTGCAGGTGTGTTCTCACACGTTTACTGCTTATCAGTACACTTCAACAACAGCTAACTGCTGCTTTAAGCATCAACAATATATGAGTTTATTCTATAACGCCATCGTCAAACCAAAGTGAATGAAAATAAGATCAAATAGGCCCTTCAGTAAAATATTGATGTACCTTTGATAACAGAAGCCGGACAGAAAACGTCATTTTCGTGGTCTGTTTGAATCAGCGATAACGACACTATGAAGAGGGAAGACTCCCAGGTCAGAGTGGATGCACTGATTTGACAGCCGATAAAATAATCCCTGATTGATTTGTGCAGGGAGAAGTTTGAATCCATGAATGAAAGAATTGGCATGTAATGATCCTAAATCTGCAGAAACTCCAGAATGTGTTTAAATCAGCCTAAAGATGGAGTAAAGCAGCAGCAGATGTGGATGTTAGTCTTGTTGTTTTTCTGGTATTTTACACTTTCGTTGTTCGGTTGCTTTTTTTCAAGCTGTTTGCACTTTGGGTGAGTTTCCACCAAGCAGTCTGCTCCAGTGTGGTATGACTGATGTATTTACTTTTTAAGCTGTTTTTGGGTTGACAGGTCAGAGACAGCAGATAGGGTCACAGGAAAGAGGCTGTAGGCTGGAATCAGACGCAGGCCGCACTCGTCGAGGCGAGAGCCCCCGTTAATGTGGTCCTCGGGCATAACCCTGAGAAACAGCTGGACTGCCCAGATTTCATGTCTGTCATCAGGCAGATCCACATGTCCAAGCCTCCAGCTGAAATAGCGTCCTTTTGAGGGCCAAGGGCTAAAGTGATGGTAAGCCTCTGATTGGTTCGTGATGAATGTGATGGACAAAACATTCGTCCAATCACCTTCTAGTTCTTCCTATAGGTGCTCCATCCAGCCACTATCTATACATCTTGCCCCTTTACATGTTGTGGAAAGGCCAGAGCCTGTCCCAACTGACTGTGTGAGAGAGGGTACACTCTGGACTGGTTGCCAGCCAATCACAGAGCTGACACAGAGACAGTTGACCATTCACACTCACACTAAGCAGTGATCTCGAGTCACCAGTTAACTGAAGGGCATGCTTTTGGCCTGCGGTATGGGGCAGCAGCACATCTTGCCCTGCAGCCCCTGCTGTAGGTTCTGCTCTTCCCAAACACTTTTTATGGGACACTGGCCAGACGGACTTGAAATATATCCCATTGTAACAAGAGACCATCCATGTGGTGTGTCAGGTACACACACTTATTACCTGTAAGGTATCTGCAGCCCGGCTACGCAGTGTTTACGATTCCACTGTCCAAAGTTTGCAAAGATCCCAAATGAGCCAAAGTGAATGTAAAGATAAATGACAGCACAGAGCAAGAACAAACCACGCACACTTACACACACCAGCAAACAACCGTGGCACAGTCAGAAGTGCACAAGAGCGAGTAAGTCTGCCAGGAAAGGGTACGACTGGATCAGAGTTTACTAAACCAAACTGGACCGCTTGGTGGGAACACGCCGTCTGTCTTCAGGGTTTCTGTCTGTCTGTCTTTTTTTTTAACTATGCAAACACGCACACAAGCTGAGGGACTGTGAAACCTCAGTATGAGTACAGATGCACATTTAAGGTCCTTTATTTCTGAAGTCAACACCTGTGAGCTGCTGAAGGTTCAGAAAAATGCTTCATCAGATCGTTAAAGTTTAAACTGAAAAAAGTCTTTAAGCACAAAAGTCATGTTTAGTCTTCTTCAGCACAAAACTTCCACTGATCCAGTTTCTTCAAAACAAAAGGAAAGAAGCGCCCTGTTTCAGTCTGAAAGCACCTGTTTGTTTTTGTCTGAACAGATTATAAAACATAACATAATGAGTATATTTACCGGACAACATGAATCCAATCATCTGATACGAAGGAGGGCAGAACAGTTGACACAACAACAACAGAGCCCAAGTGACCAACAACCACTCACGTGCACATCAGAGGCCAATTTAGAGACACTAATTAACCTTACAAGCAAACATTTAGTCTTTGGGAGGAAACCGGAGTACCTGGAGAAAACCCATGCAGGTATCAGGAGAACATGCAACTCCACACTGCTTCACCACCGTGCAGCCCCTAATTAAATCATGCTCAATTTTTTTGTTCATCCGTGCAGTGCTTTCAGACTGGAGTAACTGTGGCCTTCCAGCAGCCGACCACGGTAAATAATCAAAAACTACATCTGGGTTTTCTTGATTTAAGAAGTAACATTCATTTACATTTCTGCTCCAAGATGTCATCAGTCCTAACTTTGAAGACTTGAATTTCCCATTTTGAATGTTTAAAGTTATTCATTTAACTTGATTATTTAATTTAAGGATTAAAATGAGCTTGATTCTTAAAGGTCAACAAGCATTTCTTTAAAAAAAAAAACATTTCAGGAACTTTTATGTCTGTGTTTGCTTGAGTTTAAATGTTTGTGAAATAATATTGTTGCATCTGCAGAGCTATGCATTTTTCTATAATGTCCAGCTTGGCTATTAAAGGTTTTCATTAATATTTGGGGGCTGTTTGTGTTTTTTTTAATATAGGACATATTTCATTATTTTCTTTGTTTTCGTAGAGGCAAATAAATAATTTTACTTTGGAGCTTCACAGGAAGAATGAGAAAAAAAACCCTCTTTAACATGGACTGCAGTGTCTGATAATTATTTATATGTTTAATAAATAATTGTCTTTTTTTTCCTGCACTGATCTCCAAAGTGCTCTGTTGTAGCCATTTGTCAGCTTGTTAATTTGTATAATATGTTTAATAAGAGTGGAAATTAGCATTTGCTATAAACTCTCTGTGCAGCACATCAGATTCATGCTTAATGATGGAACTATGTTAAACTGCATCGTCCCTATCAAAGAAATAAATTCAAATCAAAATAGGTCTCTGAGTTAAAGGTATGGCATTTTGTTTTAATTTGATGCTTAATTCTGATGCAATGAGTGGCTCAACAGTTGTGAAGTATCTTAACTCGAACTACCTAACTATTGAATTTGGTGGTTTTGGAAATGCCAAACTGTCTTTGTTTCAGTCTGTTGTGACCTGCTCACTCTTAAGTGCAACGCTCTTCAAGGTTTTATCTGGATGTTTTTAGTTACTAAATTTGCATGTTCATACAGTCATGACAGCATGTAAAGTAAATGAAAAACTGAATCATCAACTGCAGTATATTTGAAGTAACAGTACATGATTGTTCAGATTCCCATGGTGCTCTTGCTGATGTTTTGGAAGCATCAGTAACACACAGGGAAGTTGTTGAGCTTAAACATCTACACCTGTTAACAATTCTTTGAGTGCATATATAACCATATCAGTGCCATGATGAGCTTTAAACCCAAAGTAGTGTCAGAGGAGTCAGTGAAATTATCCAGTCTATTCAGCAGGATTCTCTCGAAGACTAACGATCCATACTGGCTAAAGATGTGGGCCTGTATCTGTCCTCACTGCGTAGCTTGCATACTTTGTATTGTTTTGTTGGACTAAAAGGTGGAATGTCTCTTAAATAATTCTTGCAAAATATTGTATGCATAATGTAAATTCGTGAGTGTTACTCGTATTTAAATGAGCTTTACCTTTGTCTGATGTCCTGAAATGTTCTAAATCTAAAGGTGACCTGTGCCTGAATGAACATTATCTGGTTTCTTTTTTGATCAGACCCCAGACAATTATAGTTAGTATGTACTACTGTTTGTTTTTAGTTATTATCTTTTTACTTCATTTTCTTTTCATGTTTTTCTTTGTGGTGTTGTTGTTGTTGCTGTGATATATTTGATTTACTGTTCTCAGTGGACAGTCTGTTCGCTCCACAGCCAGTGGGTGAGAAACGCTGTCGCGCCGCTGGGGGCAGCAGAGCGCACTGAGCCTGAGACCGGAAGAAGACGCCGTCCTGCGGCGATGACGTAACGGAACGCGCATAATAAGACAGTTATCTTTCTCCGTCGACGTTCAGCGACAGCATCATGTCCAATTTAATAAGGTTGGTCCACTGATTTAGGATCACTCATGACCAAGCGGAGCTCACGGAGAGGATGTTTGTCTGTTTGTTTGTTTGTTTGTTTGTTTGTTTGTTCAGTTTGGAGTCATGGCGACAGAAAAGAAGAAGTCCGTTAGCCACGCGGCGGTGACGCCTTTCTGTTTCTGTTTCTGTTGAGTTCAGAACAGAATATTATGAATAATAATATTCTAATATTCTCTCGTGTGTCAGACTCTGTCCGTCAGTTATGAGCTTTGGAAACATCGAGTCTGTGGGAGAGCTCACTGAATATTTACACACATTACACGGTCATGTTGACTTTACAAGTTGATCTTATGGTTTATATTATGTTTATATAAATGCAATAAAAGTCTGATTGTCGAGTAAATGCAGCAGAACTCCTGCAGACAGTTAGCCAGCCTCTGCAAATGGACCGTTCACTCCACCACAGTGAAGCTGATCAATGAGGCTCTAATGTCTGCATATTTATTTTAGATTTAGATTAGATTGGAAAAGACTTTGTTAATCCCTTTGGGAAACTCCCTCAGGGAAATTAGGATTCCAATAGAAGTTTAAAAAGTAGAAAGAAAGACATATTTTATCTGTATCTATATACATATTATATAGATATAAATAAAAAGTAATGTATATGTGTGCCTGTGTGGCCTTTGTTTCTGAGGCAGTTATCGTCCATACTGATGTCTAACAGTCAATTCCCTCTTTCCTTCCACTACACCAGTTTAATGTGTCTGTGGTTTTCATGTTTATTTCCTTTATCTCAGACTCACAGAAATCCTGCTGGTGACCGTGTTAGTTTCAGATGAGATCTCAGGTCAGTATGTCTGAGTTATTGTTTTAATAATTTACATTCATGCTTGTTTGCAACCCTAGATCTACGTAACAGCTTCTGTAATGAATGTAACCTTTATCTGACCTTTCACATGTTTTATTTCAAAGAGACGGTGCGAGTTCAGGTCCATCTCATCAGACTGAAGCCACTGGCTAAATTCCACCTGTTGTCCCTGATAGATGATCCCTGAGGAGGAGGAGCTAAAAGTCTCATTTATCAAAATCACATCATGTTGTAGCTTCAATACATCCAAGGGATAAGCAAAACTAACATAACTTGAATGTAGCGTAATCTTAATGAAACATAATGTACAGATCAATGATCATTTCCTTAAGTCTATTGCACATTTCCTTTCGTGCATTGCACATGAAGCTTTTATTTTAGCTGAGGCGATTTGTCTTGCACAGAGAGCATAAAAAGGCCGACTACAGAGGACGTCAACAACCACACAACACCGCACATTATAACATGAAGCAGTAAGCCGAGGATAAAAAAACAAACAAAATGGTGGTAATAAATCAGTCTGAATTATTAATTATCACAGCAGAAAGGAATGAAGATCTTTTAAAGTCAGTAATCATTTCTTTAGTTTTGTTTTCAAATCAGTGAGTGACTTTTTTCTTTACAACTCCAATATTCCAGATTATTTTTTTCTCAAACTGATTTTAAAACCCTTTTTTAATTTCAAAATGACTGTATTTTAATGTTTCAGGCCATCTTTCTGATATCATTTACTGTTTCACTTTGTGTCCTCGGCTTTTATTTTGAAAATATTTTACCTTTTAGCAGCCTTACATTTTTAAATGTTGTCTGCTGCACCTTCATTCAGTATCCCAGTGTTTTGTGTTCAACTGTTGGCTTTTAAGAGCAGGTGTATTCATAAAAATGGGTTGATCTTATTTGTAGGAGCATGGGGATGTTCTTTGTGGCCATAAATGATGACACATCCATACCACACATGACAAAAACAAGAATCAGGCAACAGAGTCCACAGCATGCTGCACATCTGTTTGTGCAATCTCTTCTCTTCTCTCTTCTCTCTTCTGTTAAAATAAAACTCCATTAATTGCTCAGCACTTGTTAAGTTTATTCGTCCTCATCTCTTCTCCCAGTGAGCCATCAGCTCAGGATCGAGGCTCAGGCCGGGGACTCGGTCCAGCTGCCCTGCGTCTACGGCCGCAGCATCCCAGACACAGCCAGTGTCCACTGGAGGGACAACAATAACAGCGTGGTGCTGGACATCAAGCAGAAAAAGCCTAACTTCAGCACCCAGGCTGAGAAGTATAAAAAACGCGTATCCAGCTCTGAGTCTGGATACAGTGAAGGAAACTTCTCAATAACTCTGACAGACGTGAAGCTGACGGACAGCAGCTCGTACGAGTGTCACATCACCAAGGTGGAGCACCTGCAGAAACATGTCCTCAAGGTCACAGGTCAGTGACAGTCAAAATAATCTCATTTTACAAACGAAAAGATGAATGAACATTTTTATCTTGGTGACATAAATGTTACGAACAGTCATAGACTACAGTCATTTAACACAAACTTATCAATGACCAAAAAAGGTGAGGGCTGAAGTTTGTGGCTTATTTTTGCCTCTCCTGTACAATCCAAGATAAATTTGACATATAAGGAAAAAAATGTTTAAGTCCTTCTTTATATCATAATACTGTAATACATTATTCCTTATAAGCATTAATTAATGTATGCTTTAAGGTCTTTCTGAATTTTAAGATAGTTTTACATATATTGAATTCATCACTGAGCTCATTCCAAAATTTTATCCCCAAAACTGAAACACATCTGTATTTAATATTCTAACTTTTCTGGCTTCAAACATAAGCACACCTCTTAAATTATATTTTCCTTTTTAGTTTAAAAAATGTTTGAGTACAAGCAGGACGGGAATTATTTACTGCACGAAAATGATCTCCAGTGTTTTTAAATGAACAATGTCTTTCAATTTTAACACAGGAGATCCGACAAAAAAACTGATTTGAGGGTTCCAGATATCCAACTTCATTGATTCTTCTAATCACTCTTCTCTGTAGTTTGATTATTGGGTCTGAATTTGTTTTATATGTATTTCACCAGGTTTCCACACAGTACGACATTTAAGGCATTACAAGTGAATAGTACAAAATCTTAAGGCAGTTTTTATTTCGTAGATATTTGTATTTAAACTGTAAAACACCCTGCTAGTGCTAGTAAGAGTCGCACAATCAAGGTAACTGATTTAGAAATTTTTGGGAAGGGCAGAGGTTTTTATGGGGGTGGGGGGACGTCCTGATTATTTCACATGAAACTTTACTGAATACATGATACTTTTATTTAAATAATATTAACTGTTACACTTCATTAAAAATCCTATTCCAGTAATGTTAAATTACTTATCATAAAACTACAGTTAGTATTTCAGGTTTTTATTGTGAAATAATTAACTGGGAAGTATTTAAGTTATATCCAAGGATTTTAATTTGAAAAACAGGAATCCTTCATGTAACACTTCAGGCTTTTACCTCAAACTAATTTAATATAACACCTTTTTAGTAATGATAACAAGACATTTTATTTGTGAGCACCTTTCGCAGAACTCAAGGTCATCTTACCAGGCAGAGTCAAAAGTAAAATAAAAAATATGTATGGAAAGATCAAGTAGGACTAAACGGTAGATAAAATATCAGGTTATCTTGTCCAAACTTAAGAGCAGGAAGAAGTTGTAAATACTTTAAAATTGAGAAGCAAGATCTGAAGGTCAGTGTGGTGCGGAAGAGGAAGCAGGAAGAACTTTGAAGCTTCATGCAGTATCCCATGCTTTTATTTTGAAATATTATCTGTTGTAGTTTATACAACAGCAACAAATGGATTTCTAAAACTTAACATCATACCTGGAGTATGATGTTAAGTTTTTCATTGTGAGATCATTTTCTGTTAAGTGTCATCATATACCCAATGCTAATATTTTTATGTCATTGACACTGAAAATAAATTTAAGTGAGGCTTTTATTTTGAAACTTCTTACGTACACAGTTCATTGAATGTCACAGGTTTTTGTTTGGAACATGCAGGAACACCAGACTAGGAAAAGAGACTTTGGATGGGCTTTTATTAGAAGACTTACGGTATGTCAGCTCTGTGGCTTCTCTGATTAGGAAGACAAAGGTGTGACCAGGTGTGTTTTTTGTTTCTTGTTGCAGAACGACGCTCAGGATCAGCTGACATTTCTTCTACGGGACCGGGAGGTTCTGCCGTGGTAACGTCAGCCTCCTTCCTCATGACTCTGCTTCCTCCTGTCCTCTCCATGAGCCTCAGCTCTGGTCGTTAAAACCGGAAAGATGAACGTCAGACAGCATCATTATTAACATTTGTTTGCATTCTTTATGAAAGCTTTTGTTCCAATCCAGCTTTATTTATTTAAGATTTTTGCTAATAATTTAACACTTATTTATACTTTATGCACCAGTATCATTTCCAATACCAAAGACAGGTATAATTTGACCTAATGTGTCATTAAACCATTAAGAAGAGTATCAGATACTCATCCTGCTGAAGGAGAAAGCTCCAAAGCTCAGCCCTGCTGCATTATGGGAGTCGAAGGATTTTAGGTGTTAATGTTTATCAAAGGACTTCAAAGGTAGTTTACCTGGGAGGGTAAAAAATAACCTGAATGGAAAATGAAGCATATCAGAAAATGACTGTGGCCGTATTAATTGCTAAACTAGCAGTGCACACCGTTTTTATCTGCAGTATGAAAGCAAACACGTTTTTCTGGTGCATTAGCCAGCCTATCAGAAGTCAGCGCCAGCATGCATCTGCGGTATTATATTCACATTATAAGCCTAAACATTAACCTTTTTACATTTACAGTGCAGTAATCAAACCAAATATTGGCCAATCAGCTCCCTCCAAGGTATTGAGCCTATTTTATGATCGGCGCGTTTGCTAAGTTGCTAGTTTCTGTGTGACGTCACACAGCCAGACACAGGCTTTCACGCTGCCATGCACATCCTACGAACTTCAACAGAAGAGATGCGTCAAGAAGATGGTGAACTTTGAGGAGCCACAGTTGTCAGAAGATAGAAAATATTAACACATGCTTCCTAAATATTCTCATATAGGACACGCATGTCTTCATGTCCCTCACGTTGTCCTCACGGAGACTCACCCTCGTCATAGATAGACAGACCACCTCCACCGAACACATTCACAAAACTTAGCTGTTCTGCAAATGAGCGCCTTTGTTTTGGTACTGCTTCACTCCAGTTATGATTGTGAGCCGTACCAAAATAAAGGAGCATCAAGCCAAAAATATAAGATAATGTCTCTGTCCATTGTCAGTCGATATGGTTCAGTGGTTTCTCATTTTATTGTGTACACTCAGAGGCCACTACAGAGTCACAAATACAAATTCTTACATCTGTGGTGCTTTCATGAAAACAAAACCAGAGCTGTGGAGCTTATATCCCACGTTAACGTTTCAAAAAGTGTCTTTAGTATATTCAGCGTGATGGGTATTTTAACAGTGTATGACACTGAATTGGATAGCCATGAATGCACACTGGCACAGCTGTGTTTACCTTCCAGCCACTCATTCTACAAGCTAACATGTTGGAGAGACACAGGAACAGTGCGAAAGCTTGAAGGACTTTTTTCTGTACAAACAATTTTTTTTCAGGACAAAACAGTTCTTTAAAAAAACAGCAGTTAGTGGCGGATTACCTCCAGCACTAACTGGTTGTGCTGCTTATTGAAACAAAGAAGTAATCTTGTATTGTGCTCCATTTCTTCTTAGAACTTCGTTGTTGGAGCTGGACATTATGTCAGACACAAGTTGACTGTTATAAGTTAGATTTTCAGAGTTTTAGATATGGATGCACGATGTTGGATGTTTTGCTGATATCAGATGTTAATATTTCAAAACTTTTTTTATCCGTTAAATAAATCAAAACCCTTTTATGGAAATAAGTTTTTTTTCATAAGACAGTTTCAGAGCTACAAACAAGATACAGATCTGAAGCTTTTTTTTTTTTTTTTTAGAGCTCATGCTTTCAGTTTAAAATGAATATGCTTTGACTCAACATATTTAATTTAATATCTTTAATATCAGCAGAAGTTTTCATGTCTGTTGATAGGGATATTTAGCTTTTAAAGTGTTTGACCCTTTGTCAGCTCACTGATTGGTTAACTGACCAACCAATCAGAATCAGAGCGCCCTTCTTCAATGCAGCTGTTGCCGGGCGACTCCAGTCAGAAAAATGATTGTTAGGAGAGTTTATTTCAATACACTGTGGGGAAATTGTTCTTAATTTGCTGCTTCAACATTGAAAATTAAAAAAAAACTTAACTGCAGTCAAAGGTCAGAGAAAACATTCAAACACTGAAATATTTTCATCCCTGTGACTTACTCTGCCCTGTGTTAATCCTTTAATCAGCAGTGGACTCCTGTTGCCTTATTTATTTATTTATTTATGGTATTTAGTTTATATCGTAAATTATATTTTGTTAAGGTCCTTAGTCTCTTTTTAGTGTATATGTTATTACTTCCTCTGAAACCAGCTGCTGTAATACCACAGTTTCCCAGCGTGGGATCAATAACGTACATCTATCCATCTATCTATTTGGTGTTCCAGGGAAATTTAGTGGAAATAAAGTATTTTATCAATGTTTTTGTCGATGTTAGACCACAGCTGATCGATCACCAGTTACAATACTAAGAGTTTGAAAAGATTCAGAAAGATTTGGAGTTTTCTTCATACAATGAACTGTAGTACTGTCTTTCTCTTCCACTTTGGCCATGTTTTTAAAATAATCAAAGCAAATAAACATTAATAACATTCGTGAAAAATGTGAGAGAGGCCAGCATCAACAGGTTTTGTCTAACCTAGTAACAGTTACTAAGGAGGGCGGGGCTTGATAATGGGTCAGTTATCTCCCAATACCATTAGCAGGACTATTGCTTACTTTTGTTTTCAAAGAGCAAAAACAGTCTAAACTGGGCAGAGCACACTGTGAAATAATCACCAACTGGCTGTTATTCTGCACTCTGCTGTAACTGGGTTAATTATTTCTCTTCATCACTCATACTGTATGTGGCAGTAGTGAGACTTCGTGGAAGCTAATTCAATGAAGCCTGTTATTAATAAAAATAAAAAAAGACAAATGAATGCTGATGTTTTCTGTTTGTGTGTTTGTAGTTAAAACATCCTGACTCAGCGTGGAGACACTTTATCTTATCCTCCTTAATAATTCAGGTTTTATTCGTCACTGAATAACTTCCACTGTAGTGATTTTTATCTCACAAAGTGCTCTTAAACTTCTCTTACTGATGAAATTATGTTTGCTTCCCCTTCTGCAGGCTCTTAAACCTCTTGAGCACACAAACACAAACACAAAGCTCATAAATTAGGCAGAACAAACTCAACTGCATAGTCACGTAAACTATTTGAACTCAAGCACGACTTCAGCACCAAGCAGATTAATGACCTCGGCAATGAGGAAATAAGACCATTAAAGGGACACCATAATCAAGTAAATGAACATATAGAGAAGCAAAGAGTACCTTAAAGGACATTTGAGTGAAATGTATTGTTTTAAATTCACCAGTAGATGGCAGTATATACTTAGTTGCATATAAAAATGTGTAAAATTTACCCAAATTCAGCCTGAAAACTCTGTAAGTTTGTTCTGACTCAATTTATTGGCATTATTTTTGGAAATTCTTATGTTTTGATTTTAGACTTTGGTAGATAAATATTTGAAGCAACATCTGCATCAATCAAAGGAGATACTCCTAAAACTTCATTTTTTGTTGATGCAGTGATTACATTTTTACAGATTTTCCAGGTTTCCCCTTCATTGTGACACTATCATTACACTAAATCGACCCTGTAGTTGCAGATATATTCTTATCTTAGTTATTGGCATGATGCAGTGGCTCATTGATGGAGCTTTAGGAACAGTCCAAACTGTAAAATAAATTGGCATCACTTGGGCATGACTCTCAGTCTTCACCGCTTTTACCCTTTTGTCCAAACTTGATAAACTTTTCTGTGAAATATGGACAAGTAGCAGCACTAATAAACTGGAAGAAAGTATCACAAACAATCATATACATTATGATAAAGTTTATTCTGTCCATTAAAAATAATGTAGTAAAATATTCCAAATAAAAGGCTTTACAGACAAAAAATTACTAAACATTACAAAAAGTCATGATACAGATTATTAACACAGTTTAAGATAAACATTTAAAAGTACTGAAAATACAATAACATGAAAATGTCTTAAACAGCCTTGAAACATGTTTTCTTGTTATATGATGAGGGTTTGAATCCCTTTCAGATGTTTTTTTAATGCAGTCCCATTTGTCCAAATTTCCTCCATTAAAGACATAAAAGATCATGACCTTTAACCCTTAACGTATCCTGTCTTCTTCCTTCAGGTGGTCGGTTTATTTGAAAAGAAAATTAACGACTGTGCCCCTCGTTTCATAACTGGATCACCAGGGGTCCATCAGGGGCTGTTATCGTAAAGAATGTCCCCGTCCCATCAGGCTTTGCTGCTCGTACGGTTAACTTCAGTCACCACCGTGGACACGGCCGAGAGCGGCGTGGAGTACGTGGTGGCCATGCTCTGCAGACCGAGCATCAGACAACGCCAGCTGAACCGCAGCGCCTTCCCCACGTTCTGTAAGACAAAAAGAGGGCATGACAACACATCAGGGTGAAAGTGTATATCCTGTTAGACAAAACTCAGGGTATAACTACCCTCAAAGGTATCGGCATCAACACTCTTTTGTTAAACAAACCCAGGCCATAAAAATACTCAAGGTATTGACTCTAATTCTGTTGGACAAAACCAAGAGTTATAACACAATTTATGTCCCTGAACACTGATTCTGTAAGACGAAATCCAAAACCCAAACACACAATTTATGTCTTTACCTCTTATTTTGTAGTACAAGACCTAGGGCATAACAACACAGATGGTAAAGGTATTAACATTCATTCTGTTAGACAAAGCTCAGGGCATAAAAACACACAAATGTGAGCTATTAACGCTCATTCTGTAAGGTAAACCCCATCAGGTTATAGTTTATTTTAGTATTTTTAATGTGTTAATTGGTGAGCTGGTTCTCAGAGAACAGGTTCAACAAACAGCTGATTAAAGTAATTAAATCCCCCCTGAGCTCCTTGCTAACTGCCCCTTTGGAAAACAGACCCTTGTGCTGACATGCGTGGACTCTGGACGTCTTTGGACGAGAATTTTCCCCAGAGCTGCTGCTGTAGGCGACCTGTAGGTTTGAATGATGTCTTATTCTCTGATATTTAATCACACAGATGATATTAAAAAGTCCAACAGCTAAGAAGTGTTCCTGTTTAGACGCCGGCCATGGAAGAGGCGTTGGTTTAGAGGCAGATTCACACAGGTACGAGGTGTAACAGAGGGTCTAAATCATATTTAGTATATGAAACATCTTAAATGATCCTCCATCATGATGCTGCGTTCAGGTGCCCCTTCACCTACAGTAGGGCTGGTTAGTTTATCACTCACTGGCCACTTTATTAGGTATACCTGTTAACACAAACGGCTTCTGCGTCTCTGCAGAGCTCAGAGGAGAGAGGTCAGAGTGGTTGGAGATGATAAAGGCAGCAGTGCACCACCAAGGTCTGCAGAAGACCATTTCTGAACACGTCCAATCTTGAAGCAGATGGTCCACAGACGCAGAAGACCACACTAGGTGCCACTCCTGTCAGCTAAGATCATGAAACTGGACCACAGAAGACTGTAAAAGTGTCTCCTGGTCTGATGAGTCTGGATCTCTGCTCCACATTCAGATGTAGGCTCAGAGTTTGGTGTGAACATCATAAAGCATGGATCCATCCTGCCTTGGATCAGCGGTTCAGGCTGCTGCTGGTGGCCCCTTAGTCCCACCTGAGCATGGTTCAAACCCCACAGCCTACCTGAGGATTGTTGCTGACCATGTCCATCCCTTTATGACCACAGTGGACCATCTTCTGATGGAGACTTCAGCAGCTCCATGTCTCAGAGCTCAGATCATCTCACACTGGTTTCTTCACTGTCCTCCAGTGGCCTCCACAGTCACCAGATCTCAGTCCGACAGAGCACCTTAAGGATGTGGCGGTGCAGCAGATTCTCATCATGGATGTTCAGCAGCTGTGTGATGCTGTCATGGAGATATGGACCAACATTTCTGAGGGACGTTTCAGCTGCTTGTTGAATTAAGGAGCTCTGAAGGTGAAGGAGGTCCAACCTGGGACTAAAGAGGTGTACCTAATAAAGTGGCCAGTGAGTGTACACTCGGAAAAATGATTATGAATGCGTCTTTGCCGTACTTCTCTTTGTGTGAGCTCATTTTCTGATGATTCTGGGAGCATTTATCTCTAAACTTTGCTCCTTGTTCGTCACGTCAGGGTGATAAAGGATCAGACTCGACCTGCTGAGTCAATGTTTAACTGCAGGAAACTTCACACCCGCTCAAAAAAGTGCTCCAGTGTTTACAGTGTTCAGTGTTTTCATACCGTGGGGGTTTCATCAGGCCCTTAAGTGACTTTGTTTGGAGCAGAACCAGACTGTACTGAGCAGCAGGGCTAATCTGGTTAAATATCTATACGTGTAAATATTAACATAAAAACATTCATCTGCTGCTTTGTGCCCACGGACACCAAAGAAAAGTCCCTCTGGAGACGTGCTGTTTGTGTCTCTGAACGATTTAAATCTGAGTTTCTGCTTTTTTATCAGTTTAGAGCTTCCCTACATTTTTAAACCATATAAGACACCGTGTTTAGTTGTCATGATTGTTCTCTCTCCTTGTTTGACTTTCCTGTTTGACCTGGGCATTGATGTTTGCCTGTTATTCCTGAGTTTAGGCCTTCTTTTGTTCAGTGAAGCACTTTGTACACACCTGTTGGAAAGGTGCTGTATTCCTAAAGACATGTAAGAATCATTATTTGTTGGTCTTTTAACAAAAAGTCAAGATAAGTGTCAGATTTTGCAGTGACTTAAACAAAAACCAAACATCCCTGTCACACCCCTGCAGGTCAAAGGTCACCCTGCCCTCCTTACCTTCCTGTACTTCTTATACTTCTTCTTCTTCTTCCTCTTCTTCTCCTCCTTCCTCTTCCTCCTCTCCTCCTCCGTCTCCTCCTCCTCCTCCTCTTCTTCGATCAGCGGCTCGTATCGATCCGGCAGGACGGCGAAGTAAACCTCTTTGGAGGTCTTCTGGTGCTTCTTCTTGACCGAAGGAGCAGTGTCGTCGGCCTCCTGCGCTCCCATCCCTGGCTCCTCCTGGTCTGCCTCTCTCCTCTGTTCCTCCTCTGACCTCCTCGAGTTCGGGCAGGACGGGAGGACTTTGGAGCGAGGAGGAGTCAGACTTTATGAGTAGCCTGAAGGAGCTCCGACATGAAAACTCCAAACTGAGAGATTAGGAGAAGAATGTGCTCGGCTCTACAGTCTGACCCACCTGCACAGGCCGAAGTTTGACTTTTCCGCTCCAGTTTGACTTTCTGATGTTTGTTTTACTGAATAAATACTTTGAGCTGCTCGCTGAGTCAACACTAAAAACAAGAAAAACCCCAAAGTTAAGAGCGAGGCTGCTGAGGGACTTTGTTTTAAACTGTCAACAACTGAAACTTCAGTAACGGCCTCATGGTGTGAACACAAATTTAAGAAAAGTCTGTTTTTACTTTCCTCTGAGAAAAAACACTAGCTTCAAACTCTCAAACAGTCGTGCCCAATTTAATGACCCAATGTAGGGCTTGGTGATTCAGACTAAAAACCATGTTTCATTTCTTTCTGAATGGAGACACAGTGTCAAACTTGATTTTGTTTTTCATAAAATATTTCTGACACCTGTTTGATGGCACAGCAGCAGAAATGGAAGTCTTAAATACACAGTATTTAACAATGTATTGATTTTAATCATCAAAATTACAGACAAACAATCTGCATGCTGTATAAGTTGAGCAAAGATTAGTTTCATCATTTCTGTCTTACTTTTGTACAATTTAGACCGTGTGCAGACTTTAAGGTTGTGATTTTGACGGTTGAAATCAATAAATTGTGAAATATTGTGTATTTAGGACCTCTGTTTGTGCTGCTGTGGCATCAAACTGCAGAATCATACTTTTGATGCAGCTGTGTTTTAAGCCTGAAATGATTAACCAGGACGTACCTTTCTTGCTCAACGACACTGCGATATTTTCTCTGAATGTGCCAAAAACTGACATGTGAGAAGTGCTTTGCAGATGAAGCCAAAGTTAGAGCCTGTCTTAAGTTTCAGTTTTAACATCACAGCATCGAGACTTAACAGATTTATAATCTTTGTTGGATTCTCAGGTATATTTCAGTCTTTTAGGATAAGAAATCACTTCATCTCTGCTACTGCAGTTCTGGCCGTGAGGACAGGTTTATGGTCAGTGAACGTCTCGTGCACATGGCTTAGGTTTTTTGAGAGAGTTTCCTGTGTGCACGAGGATTTTTTTATTAGGAAAATTTTCAGTCTGTGTCACTGCAGAGGCTTCGTAATGATCTGATTTAAAAGCAAAGGTGAGTCTAAGAGGCCGAATCTGAACTCTGCTTGATTTTGTTTCAGTTTTCTGTGGAGGATTTGACTCTAACCCTCGGGCCCTCCTGCAGCCCTTTTTTATTTTTTACTCAATTTGTCAGATTTTGTGCTAAGACGCCGATACCTGACAAAGAGGTTCATTGTTAAACACATTTTGGAGTCACAGCATCAGCACTGTGGATAAAAACGGACTCTCATTAAAACCACTTTTTCATTCTTCTACCGTTGCAATGCAGAAATATAAAATCCAGTGAATTCCTCTGTAACCATGCACACTCAGAAAAATCTTTGTAGATTACGCCATGTTATTGCAGAGAGGCATTGTGGGAAATGATTACCTTGACTGAACTGATATGATATAACAGCGACTGCAGGACAGTGGAATAATTTATTCACACTGACATTTCCAGCTGCTGCTAATCACTGACATCAACCAGACTGATAGTCCCTGCACAGAAAATCACTTTGCCTCATTGATTAGGAAATAAGTTTTTTGTATTTAGAAGGTTTCATATTGTAAATAAACTGGCATTTAGAGGGTCAAAATTGTGACAGTAAATTGATGTTTACTAAACATGATGATGATTGAAGTTTATGACCAAAAAAACATTATTTTCAGGTTTCGGTCCCGTCTCCAGTGTGATGGTTCAGACCTATCAGAGGTTTTTGAAGCTGTTTTTAGTCAGTCACAAAAATGATGCAGGTTTTTGTTTTATAGCAAAAAAGTCACTGTTAAACAGAGAAGGAAAACAACCATATATCTCTATATTGTATTTTCTTCGTCTTTCTGTGACAAACTTTAAACTGAGGCGTTTCTATTTAGAGCTGAACTCATTTACCTTAAAATAATTAAATTAATTTAAGTATTTAAATATATTCAGTAAGTTTGGGCTGTTAATTCTCATTAAAGAGAAGCTGTGTCCTGATGATAGACCACTGCAGAACTGATTTTAGTAAGTATTAAGAAGTTTCTGCCTCATTTTAACGCATCAAGCTGCAGACAGCGAGCTCGAAGCTTCTCAGACTTTCTCTTCTTCATGTTTTTTAGTGAGCTCCGCTGTGACAGCCGCAGGAGGAAAAGAAACCTGGACAGAGAGGATTATGGGAGAAAAGCAATGTTCAGCATACCAGAGCTGATCTCTGGACACAGAGAAAGATCAGGTATGGAGCTCTGCAGCCAAGAAGCATCATTCATGATAAATAGTTTATTTTTATTCAAACATTTTAACTCCTCACACGCCAAAGGCAGCAGAATCTACAAGCAGATAAAATATTTAATGTTCAGCTGGTTTAATGGATCTTTCATGAAGACTTTAACATGATGGTAGTGTGTCGCTCCAGGAGGAAACGGTCCGACTGATCAGGGTGCATCATGGGATCTTGAGGATCTCTGGCTCTGCAGAAGGACAGGGGTGAAAACATTAGAGCACAGACTTTATGGAGGTTTAAATGTTTAATTTATTGAGTGACTCTGCAGGTCGGACATATGTGAAGAAATAAAAATAAATGCAGGAAATAAAGAATAAAATGGAGAAAAGGTGCTTTACATAAAAGTGTTAATATCTTTATTTAAAGTGGATTAAAATAGAAGAGAACAAGAATCTGGACAATAATTAGAGTTAATTATTTAGAAGATGTTCATCTCTGTAAACAGGGTTTGATCGCTCATGGTGATACTGATATAAACTACACTGTCTTAAGCCTTCATTGTATTTGATGTTCATCAGCTCTTAATGTTTTTGCTCCATCTTCCTGGTCTGACCTTCAGAGTCTCAGTAAACCAGAGCGTTGTGTTAGTTTGGGTGATTTTAATCCCAGTTAAAGGATCATCTGAGGTGTTTGCACATGCTTTACCGCTGGATGCTGCTGATTTGTTGGTTGAAATCCTTTTTTTTGTCTTTTTTTATCTCAGTGGGGATGTTCCTGATTAAATAAAGGTTACATATAAATATATATATACAGATAAATCATAGAAACACTGATAATAATGCCCAGCCTCGTCACACGAATTAAAAAGACACTGATGGAAAATAACACCCCCTCATTTGACCACAAACACTCAGTGTGATTGAAATGTCACGTCGGTTTGTTCAGAAACTCGTCGGCTGTGACAGGAAGTGCGTGTTTCGGTGTGACTTTCATTGTGTGTCACGGTGTGTGCTCAGTTGTGTGTTTTGTGCTGCAGTGTGTGTTAACAGGGTTTTGGTCTCAGTGGTTTTTGTTCACTCAGCGTTTCGTTTCGTAAGGGACTGACCTTAAAAAGTGAAAGAAACGCTCTTGACTGAAACGTAGAGCATGTCCACACTTAATTATGAGGAATCAACTAAATACTGAATAATCATGTCTGTTAAAGAGCTACATAAACTCCACGGGCCGAATTAACAACATTTCAGACTAAATGCACTAAAGATCTACATTAAAATGCCCCCAGAGGATTTTCTATCGACAAAAGTTGAAACTAGAATTCTAATCACCTTTTATGTTTGTGAGTAAAAACCACACGATTAAATAATTTTCAAAAGATTAAATTTTAAGTGTTATGAACAATATTTTAAGGACTTTCAATGTAAATCCTCATGTTACGAGACAAGTAAAAATACAGAGTGATTAAACTCATATCAGACCTTTGATATGAGACACAACGAAGCATGAAAACACTATATATATATATATATATATATATATATATATACATATATATATATATATTTATATATATACAACCACTGGTTCTCCATGAGTGTCTGCCGTGCCCCCCTTTAGATCGATGTATTTTCAGGCCCACTCTTCACCGCCACCCACAAAGTTACTCAAAGGGAGGAGTTAAGGTCTTATTAAATACATCCAAGTGCGTGGATATGACTTTCTTCACTAACTAAGACTGTGCAAACGTGAGAATCAGTCATATTTATTTGCTCCTTTTACATCCAGACATAAACTGTAACTAATATTCCAACCACCACTCTGTGTGAACAAGACAAAAACAACATAAAGCAGCTCACATACTGACCTCATTCAAGAGAAAAAATGAAGTCTTGAATCACAATCTCAGGTTCTAACAAATTAAAGGTTTTACATGTTCTCCCCGTGCATGTGTGGGTTTTCTCCAGGCACTCTGGTTTCCTCCCACAGGCCAAAAACATGCTGGCTGTTTGTCCCTGTGTTGGTTCGTGTTGAAGGCGTAGTGTGAACTGACTCAGATGTTACGGACTTAATGTGAACGTCTCGAGGTGTAAACATCACACAGCGTTGTTGGCGTGCTTTTGAGTAAATTCACTGTGAAAAGGGCTTACGTGTTGGCCCTGTGATTGGCTGGGAGCCGGTCCAAGGTGGACCCCTCTTACCCAGTGTGAGCTGTGGTAGGCTCCATCAGCCCTACAGGAGATTATGGACGGATGTATTACTGCCATCAGCTCACCTTTAAGCTTTTATTAGATCTCATGAGAGCTCAGTAACCTTTATTAATCACCATGATCTTCATGTGAAGTGATAACACGAATTATTTGTTCTGCTCGTTTTTCTTAGATTTGATGTGTGCTGCATTTTGTGGTCCAAGGCTAACAGTCAAACATTGATTTTCTCTGACAGTGTCGTGTTTGTTTGACACACTGGTCCATGCAGCACAAAAATTAGCAAACAAATTATTTATTGATCATCACAAAACTGAAGTCTGACTGTTTCCCTCTTCACCCAAAACTTCTGTGATTTTTAAAATGTGTTACAGGGTCTTGTCTCACACTGTTAGATAAGTTCATAAAATAGTAAATTAAAAATCGTCTTTTCTTACATTTTTATCCGGCAGGTTGATGGTCAGTCCTGTGGGTGTCCTCACGTTCAGATTTGACTTCTTCTTCCACAAATAATAAAACTCCACACACTGAGAGAACGACTTCGTCTGAACCTGAACACACATGAATGATCAAAACACGCACATGAACACGTGTGACATCATGTAAAGATGATTTTAACTCAAACTCACCGTCTTCTGTATTTTTCTGAAATCTTTGTGATGAAGCTGCAGAGATTTGACAAACAGCCTCTTCTCTGAGGAGCTCCAACACGCTCCTGAAACACACGTCACATGACCACTTTCATTTATGTGCACGTTAAATGTGCACGTAAAGAGAAACAGATGTTTATGATGAATGACGTTCTGATAATCAACTGATAAAACATAACAAAACAACTTCATGAAACACAGAGTCATTCATCAGCTGTGCCGATCGTCCTTTTGGGGTCACGGGGGCATCAGTCTATCACAGCTGATTTGGGCAACAGACGGGGTGCAACCTGGACTAGTTTCAGCCAATCACATGGCTAACATATGTATACAACCAGTCACGCTCACACCTAAGGGCAAAACCCATGCATGCTCAGAAAAGGACTTTCAAACTTCACACAGAAACTCATTTTTCCAGGGAGTCAAACCTGCAACCGTCCTGCTGTGAAGCAGCAGCACTACCCGCAGCACCACCGTGCGTCCACACAGAACGATATTTTCCAAAATGTTTGTTCATGAAATATTTTTTGTGTTTGTCCTGTTGTTTCTATCTGCAACACCGAACAGATCAGAGAGTCTGGACTATCGATGGATAAACGTTTTTAAATTCACAAATGATTTTATGTGTTTGGCTGCACGGCGGCGCAGCAGGTCGTGAATGTGCCTCATAGCCAGAAGGTTGCTGGTTCGATCCCTGTGTTGCTCAGGGCCTTTCTGAGTGGAGTTTGCATATTCTCCTTGTGCATGCGTGGGTTCTCTTTGGGCACTCTGACTTCCTCCCACTGACCAAAAGTGGTGGCTCTAAACTTCCCTCAGGTTTGAGTCTGAAGGGTTGTCTGTCTCTCTATGTGGCCCTGTGATTGACTGGCGACTGGCTCAGGGTGTACCCCGCCTCAAATGTAAGCTGGGATAGGCTCCAGCCTGCATGACCCTGAAAGGTATGAGCTGTATAAATGATGGATGGATTGATTTTTGTGTTTTATTAAATGTTTCTGCAGTTAAACCTCAGGGGAGGAGGAAATACTAAACTGGAGACCAAAAGTCTTAAACTTAAAATTATACTTGACTATTTAATGCCTGAGATTATCAAAAGATAGCCTGAATATTATGCAGATTGTACTTTTATTTGTGTCAATTAAAATGTAAAGTTAGTAGCAATAAAGGTGTGCACGTTAAAAACTGATTAATACAAAACTGCAAAATTAAAATGGTACATTTTAAATGAGCTCCAGGTAACGTACCGTCTGCACTGACAACATCAAGTCTTTTCTTTAATTATTTTTTTATTTAAAGGCCTTGTTAATGATTTATTTGCCATTCTGATGATGCTCCTTTAGTTTGTTTAAGTCTATTTTGTTGATAATTTTTTTATTATTATTATTATTTTTGTTGTTTTATTTAAATGTATTTTATTCTATTTAACTTGCTTTGTAACTAAACATGTTTTAACACCTTTTATTGACCGTGTTTAGTCCTGTTTTTGTTATAGTCCATGCTTCAGTAAAGCCCTTTGTAACCTTGTTTGCATACAGTAAGTGCAATATAAATGAAGTTATTGTTAGATAATGATGAGAGTCAGATATAAATACCTGGGCACCGTTGGGTCATGCGGTTGTTGAAGGGTTTATGAGCTGAAAGCAGCTTCTCCACTGTCAGCTTAAAAAAGAGAAAGATTTAGAAAATGTTAAAGTTGATTAATTATGTTTGATTTCAAAGACATAATTTATCTTCAGTTTAAGACAGAATTTTTACCAGGAAGTTTCCTCTGCATTCTGATAGGACTTGGAGGGTGGTCTCTCGGCTGGCTCCGCCCCCTGGCATCACGCTGGAGCACGCCATCATCAGCAGGGCCTCAACTGGACAAACAACATGTCAATCAAAAACATCATCCAATCAAATCATATTGTAGGGATGGGTATTTCCTTCATTCTCACGATATGATATCGAAACTTCCTTCCCCTCCCACCTTGTGAACATCAGTGATGTCACTAAAAGTGTTTTCACACAGATTTTGGAGTTTTATTGATTTGTTCAGATCTGCACTGATACGCACGTCCAACAGGAGTAACTGATGATAAACTGCCATGTGGATCATTTCAGCACCCCACCTCTCTGCTGGTTCACAGGATGCTCCAGCTCCTCCATCGGCGTCCACAGCAGCAGTGCTTTATGGGAGTCGGAGTGTGCATCCTTCCGCCGCCGCACAGGAGGGACTTCGGCCTGGAAGCTCCGCCCCACGTTGATGCTTCTGTGATTGATAGCTCAGCGTGAACAGGTGAGCAAAGAAATCATCACAACAAAATCTGTCAAGGGCTCAAATTTACGTACGGCTGACTGATTCCTGATGGATGAGATGCTGTCTCCATGGCAACAGCATCACTGAGGCCACCTGTCAATCAAAGTGAAGAACGTGGCAGCCTTTAGGAATCAGGAGCAGCACATAGGGCTGGGACGTAAATGGGTTTTGGGATATATTGACATACTTTCAGAGACATAGGGTGTGATAGTGGGTCTGAGGACTGCATCTGAATTTTGAGGTCCATTAAAACAAAAAGTTTCCCAATAGTGAAAGTCAGAGATTATTTATCGTTGTCAGATGGGTATCGGTGGCGTTTGTTTTGGTGCCTTTACTCACTTTTTATGTGGTGAACCTGAACGGCCTTCGCTCTCTGCTGCCCCCGGCTGACGATGGAGCAGTACAGTCCTGGCCCTGCCCTGATGGGACACAGCATGGGGGGCGGGGTGTAGTGACCACCTCCATCATCATCTTCACCTGCTCCGCCTTTGTCTTGCTGCAGCAGACTGCGGTACGGCATAGCGCCCCCTGTGGTGGAACAGAGGTGACTACATCTCCGCTCTTCACTCCTGCACACCTGAGTCTGGCCAGCGGATTGGACTGGAACTGATACAGGTATCACTATGGAAACAGAGGGACTCTTCATCAGGGAGGGGTCATCCACCTGGAGGGGGGAGGTTTAAACTGTCATTACAGCCTGTTACCACAGGGGGCAGTGAGCTGGTCTCACCAGAATCATCAGGTTGGACATGTTTATGAATGATCAAGTCTTTAAGAAGTAACTTTAAGTTCAGGAGGTCCCTCAATAAGTGATGACATGTTTACTTTTTTGAGCGTATCGACCTTGTTGACCCCTGCAGCTGCCCTGGAGCTGCTGTGAGAGCGCATGTGTCCGTTTAATGCTGGCAGACTCCTGAAATCACGCTTACACACAGTACACAGCAGCCTGTGAAACACAGAACAACCATGACTGCATCATTTAACGTCAAGTATTGACCAACTGAATCATTTCAGTGATGAAAAACTGCAGGAAGGTTGTGCATGCTGAGTGGAACAGTTGTTACCTGGAGCCATAAACCTTTGCCACGTTTTCTTGGTGTTTCCTCTGAAATTATAGAGACAAGCAGAAGAAATGAAAATACAAAATGAAAAAGATCCAAAATGTGCAGTCATATTTAAGCTGTTTCCTCTTCTCTGAAATCAGATCTGTCAAACCTTAGTGAGATGTTTGACCACACAGTACTTCTCAGTTTCTTTCACTTTAGAAACATGATGAACTAAAATCTGTTCCTCCCTTGTGCAGAGTTAAATGTGTTAATTCATACTTTATTATTTTAACAATTTCTTTTACCTGCCCTAACAAATCCTCACTCAACCACCACAGAAGATTCAAAAAGCTGCATCAGCTCTTCAGACCAGTGTTCATTTTGTTGACTAATTATTTTCATCATAGTTTTCATCAACAACCTTTTTTCCCCTGATGAAAACTAGACAGTAACTAATAAAAACAAGTGCACATGGACAAAAACTCAAACTACATTAACTGACATTTTCATCAACAAATAAAAACTAGACTAAAATGTTTGACAGAGACTTAATCCAATCAGACCTAATTTGGTCATGTAGAAAGTAGGGACAAGTTAGGAATATATCCAATCACAGCTGCCTTAGCTTGGTGGTGGTGGGATAAGTTGTGGAGCGATCCAATCAGAGCTCCTCTCTTTATGAATTGATATATTCATGTAGAGCAGGTTCACTGTTTGTTGTCAGTTCTGGTATTGTAACTGAGATGCTCTGCCAGGTAGCCTAAATAAAGGTGACTGCATTTCACACAAAAGTTCAATTTGTTTCTGTTCATTTATACATTCAAGTGCTGTCAACATTAACACTGCCTGAGTCTCACCATCGTCAGCTCGACCTGACCCCCTGCCCTTTGACCTCCTCTGTCGTCCCTCCAGCTCGGTGCAGCGGACTGTGGAGTGCTCCCCTGATCCTGGCCTGGTCCCTTTGGAAACAAAGTGCTCTCTGATGTCCTGGAAGTCTGGAGGAGGGATGTCTGGTTCTGAAACAGCTCAGTCTGACTCTGGCTGATTTGCTGTCCAGTGTGATGGGGGTCAAAGGTCAAATGTGAGGCGTCACAGGTGTTTAAAAAGCAGGGGTCTCCAGTCATGTTCCTGCAGCTCGGTGTGCTGAAGTCTATCCTCTCCTCTCTGGGGTGAACCTGAGGACCTGGGCTGGAGATCGTCGGGGTTTGTGGGTAATGTGGACTCGGACCAGGTGTGTTGGGACTACAGAAGGGCTGAGCGTTGCTGTTGTCATAGTAACCATCCTGGTAAAACTGGCTGAAGTCCCCGCTCGGCGCCGAGCCAAACTCCACGGAGCTCCATCCCCCCAGGGTGACGCCCTCTGAAGAGCACCCCAGCGAGGAGCTCTCAAACTGGGGCAGAGTGGGACCCAGAGGCCCCCAGGGGTCCTGAAGCAGACCAGGTGAGTCTACCTGCCCGTACACTCCACCATCGAAGAGTGTGTGAGGGTTACAGGATGGAGTGTGTGTGTGCTGCTGATCGTCAGGGGTCAAAGCAGGAGTGAAGTGAGGCTGGTTCTGTCAAAGGTCAGACACAGACGGTCAACATCAACGACTGGTTCAGGATCAGGGTTAGGTACAGAGTACACAGGTACAGAGTCACGAAAAGTCATTTGGCATCCAATCCAGAGTGCAATGTCATAGACTGTTATATACAGAAAGTGTGTGATTATATATCAATATGTATTTACAGAAATAAAAATCAAACAAAGGCATTGTAGCTATGTGATGACAGCCGAAGACAATAGTTCAAAATGTACCGTCAAATATACAGATATAGTAGACATTATGAATAGATCAGGAGTTCTATTAACCACTGTACAGATTTACTAATTTTACAGGAGAAACGTGGTTATCTTAATCCTGAACATGAGCCAGGATTAAGATAAACTTAATCCTAAACATGAGTCAGGATTAATATAAACGTTTGTTCATTCATTATTTCTCCTCTGATGTTAATATTTAATATAATCATTATTGAATCTAATAGTTATCAGAGAAGAGGATTTTCTCACCTGGTAGCTGAAGCTCTGCTGCAGGTAAGAAGCTTCATGAGGATCAGCTCTGCTCCAGTCAAAATGATCCAAACCCGGGTCACCGCTCTGGCTGAAGAAGTTTAGCTGGGGGGAGACGGGGGGAGGGGAGGTGAGCTGAGGGGAGGGGAGGTGTGGGAGGTGAGGAGAGGTCACCTGGGTTTGGGGGGTGAAGTAAGGGGAGGGTATCTGGAGATGAGGTGAATTGGGGGAGCATACCTGGGGATGGGGGAGGTAGTTGGGGGAGGTCACTTGTGTCTCAGGTGAGAGGAGAGGGGAGTTGATTTTGGGGTGGGGGAGGAGGTGAAACGGGGGCAGTTTGGTCTGAGGAACGAAGGGATGAGAGGGTACCTGAGGAGGAGAAGATGGTTAATGACTGACTGAAAATCTGTGACTCTGAACATGAACGAGTTCAGAGGAAAGAAAAAGCAGTTCAGCTCGTCAGTGACAAGAGCAAAAACAGAGAGGAAGAGTTTAAGACGTGAGTCAAACAAAGAGGAGGATCTGGAGAGGATGAGCATCATCTTTCAAAATCAGTCAGAACTGATTCTGGCTTTAAACACTGGATAAATAAAGATTTGACCGCTCACTGCAAAATAATGACTCAGTACTGAGCTTTACAACATTCAGAGAAAAGTCTGATTTATTTAGATTCTTACAGTTAAAATACACTGAGAAACATGAAACAACTGTAGAAAAAAATGGGTAGAATACAGTTAATTATTTAATCTTATAGGGGCGGGACCAAGTCCATCATCTCAAAACTTGACCAAAGAACCATAAAGGGAAGAGCTATGACCACAAACTACAGTAAAACAGACTGACTGAGAGAAAAGATCACTTGTCAATGATATTTTAGAGCAATATACTGATGTTTGATCATTTAGTGATTAACTTTTGTCTAAGATTTCAGTGCAGCCTCCAGCCGTTATCATTCAGCCATTTATCCATCAGCATTTTTATTTAGGTTTTAGACAGTTTTTCACACATAATACAGACAAGACAGTGATGCTCCATTTGTCAAGAAACAAGCCAAACAAAGTGAGTTATAATGTTAACTAACAAACGGCGGCAAAAACATGACCTCTGCCACGGAGGTACTCGTTTGGAATCAAACGTTATTTTTTGACTTTCTCTAAATCAAATCAAAGGTTGTGTTTGTCATGTCGTCAGAACTTTGTGTTATTGCTTAATGGAAAATAATATTAAGATATATATGTCTCTTATTGCCATTTTGTTCAAATAAACTAGAGTAAGACTTCTGTCCACATTGCCCGGCCCTACGTGTTTCTGCAGTGCGAGATAAGTCGTCGTTTCTAAGAATTTGCACCTCGACATGATTTAAATGCAGCTTCCTCAAAGAGACATGTCAGGTTTTTTTTAAAAAGTGAGTCATATTTAAAGATCAAGAAATTAAAGCTCATCTTAACAACTTCTGTAATTTTAGAGCTTAAAAAAAAAAAGAAACAAGATTAACTGAAAAAACAGCGGGTATGTTTCGGGTCATTTCCTTTTCACCTTTTTGATACACCACGGTCATATAAACCTACAAACTGGCCTTTAGGATTATGATAATCAAATCATCAATAAGTATAAAAATGTGTTTTGTCATGCATGTAAAATAAAAGTACAAAAGTCAAGTTAAAAAACTAAAGCAGCAACAATCACCTGATAAAGATGACTGACTTAAATGGAGACCTGATGAAATGAACGTCTTACCTGAAACATCACTGACTCTGACTGACTGACTGTGTGAGTGCTGTCAGGATGTGGTCTGCAGCTCTTCCTCTCTCTGATCAGCTCGGAGTTTTTCTCTGTGATGAATCAAGATGATGAGGAAAAACTCAAACACGCTTTAAAGGCAGATATATCTGTTCAAAAATCAATCAAAAAGCAGATTAATGATCCAAACAGTTTGTCTGATTACAAATCTGAGGCAGTGTTTTTATTTCTGCGTCTGTAGACATTTCTAACTGTTTTATACCTCCAGCACTGAGCAGTGGAGCTAAGGCTGTGGGGTTTGGGCAGGGGACCAGAGGGTGGGGGGTTCAAATCCAATCGAAACCTGCTTCGAGGTTGATTTGGTGTCTGGGGAGATGCAGGCTGACTTCCTCAGGCACTGCAGCTGGTGACAGCAGGTGGTATCACAGCTGAGGGGGTTTGCAGGATCTGCACCCTTAAACTTCATCTTCATTCATGTTTTTCATCAAGAGCAGAGTTTTTACTTTACAAAAACTGACTTGTTTCTTTAAATGAGGGTCTTCTATTCAGTGAAGGACCGAGGTCAGAGCCGAAACTCAAGCTACCCTAAATAAGCCAGAAACATACGCTGCACTTTCGTTTTTAAGTTTAAAACAGTTTTTTAAATACATTTTACTCCTGAATAATGTTGTGTATCAGTTTTTGTCCACTCATGTCAGAATAATTTCTAATAAAGCCAACTTGATTATTTAATTTAAGTCAGTAAATCCGTGTAAATGCTTGATAACTGTATGACTGTATTTGCCCTGTCAGGTAATAAATGCTCCACTTTTAAGTTGTCCTAAATTGCAAAATTCACCTCATTTATCAGTCCTCCTCATATCAATGTCCTTATTGTCCAGTGAAAGTGGTGGTGTCCTCTTCTGTCCTCCTGAAATCAGTCCATTTTCCCACAAATTGTGTTTCCTGTAATCTTAATTTGTGCATGAGTTTCTTCATTACAAATATTTCGACAGTGCACAACCACTGCTCCCCAGTCGGTGGTTCTACTTTATACCACAATCTGGTAATTACTTTTTTACTTGCCAACAATAATATTTTAACAAGGTACTCACCTTTTTTTTTGTATTGTATCATGTGATAGATTTCCCAAATACAATATCTTCAATGTTTTGGGTATTTGATATCCTGTTATTTTTTGCAAACTTTGCCATATTTCATCCCAATACCCTTTTAATTGTTGGCATGACCAAAATATGTGTGTGTGGTCTGCAGCAACGTGTTCACATGATCTCCAGCACGGCTGCTGTGTAGATACCTTTTGCTTTGTTTTTTTATCATAAAAATCTTCATAAATCCAAATAAAATAAAAGATGAGGGTTCGTTCGCCTCAGGACACAGGGTTTTCACCCTTAAACTTCATCTTCATTCATATTTTTCATCAAGAGCAGAGAGTTTTTACCTCAAAAAAACCTGAAATGAGGGTCTATTTATGTGAGGAACAGACACAAAACAAGAAAAACAACATTTAACTCTTGAAAAATTAAATTCTTGCTTTTTAAATGCACTTGTGCAGTGATGATGAAGTGAAGCATTATGGTGTGTTCTTTGCCGATATTACTGTCAATATACGGGATTTAAATGGCCAAAATATTGGCTGTAAATATCTGCAGAAATTTTCCAGTATCGGCAGATAACAATATAACACCAGTAAATATTGTGCATCCCTTGTGATTATATCACAGTAATATCGGTGTGATATTGTATTGGCAGATATCAAAATTTCTGCAGATGTTTTGGCCATACATATAAGCCATATAAATCACATTTATCTGCTGTAATACCCACAGAATATATGAATGTATCACAATGCCTCACCCTATTATTGCCGAATGTTTACATTTTAAAAACAGTAGTGTCTTCTGTTAGAGAATAAAATGTTGTTTTCTTGGTCCACATCAATTTCTACCATAGGTATGTGACTACAAAGAGAGGAACAGGTCAGTTTTAGTAAAGGAGATGCCTCAGACTCTTACCCAAAAATACTGGTCTTGGTAATAATGGCTTTGAAAATATCAGTTTATCCGCAAAAATCCAATATCATGCATCCCTGACAATCACTGATTTCAAAGAATGAAACATAGTTGCATTAATAAAACACTCAGATTTAAAAAATATTTATTTTTTTATCATTTATATACCTACAGCAAATTAACAAGCTTAACGATATCAATAAAACTGCTTTTCTTCTGCATTATTACAGACAAAATTTACTTTTTTTTTAAATTTGAGCGTTCTTAATACTGTTAAACGGGAACCTTTGTCATTTTGGTTGTACCACAGCGGGGATTTTTTTCAGTGAAGGACCGAGGTCAGAGCCAAAAGTCAAGTTACACAAAATAAACCGGAAACATACAAACGCTGCACTTTCGTTTTTATGTTTAAAACAGTTTTTTAAATAAATGTTATTTATTTCAAGCTGATAGATAATCGAACGTCAGGATTCCATTATCTGAATAATGTTGTGTATCAGTTTTTGTCCACTCAAGTCAAAATACTTTATAATAAAGCCAACTTGATTATTTACTTTAAGTTGAAAAATCTGTGTATATATGCATTATAACTGTATGTGCCCTTTCAGGTCGTAAATGCCCCACTACTAAGTTGTCCTAAAAGTTAGCTGCTCTGATATTTTATCGTAAAAACCTTCATTAATTCAAATAAAGTAAAAGATAAGGGTTCGTTCGTCACTTATTGTGAAAATTAAACCGGAAGTTGTCCGTCGTAGTGATTTCCATTTGTCTGGTCCGTCCGCTCCTGGTCCGTGCAGGTCAGTGTGACACTCGTGTTTACTCTATAACTTCATTTTGTATGTTTAACTGTTTATTTACTGCCTCGTGCTTGAGTTTCATTAATTAAATATTTTTTAAATCAAAACTTTAGATCTGAAATCGCCGCTAATGTTAATGCTAAAGCTAAAGCTAAAGCTAACAACAGTCTGCTCTGTGGTTATTTCACTTCATTTCAGGATGAGGGTGTTTTATTTTTGTTTTATTCACAGTCCTGTTCAAAAGCTCCAGTCTGGTGTAAAAATACAGTAAAGTCTAAGTTAGTATTCTTTAACAACCACAATTATTATTTTCCTCACAGACACAATCATAGAGGATAACCTGAATAAATCAATACCTGCTGTGAACACCTTGACCTGTAAAGCATCAGCTCCTCTGCAGGCAGCCTGTCCCAAACACCTAAGATCTTCTGTGGAGGTCCTCTGGTTCAGATCCAGACTGAGGTGATCAGTAAAACGTGACTTGAATAATTTTCAGAACCTTTTTATCAAAATGAATTGATCATTTTTCAATTTAACAGCACTGAAAATGTAAAAGCTTTAAAAAACACATCTAGAACAGATTATATTCAACCCAGGCCTGAGAGGAGTTTATTCACATGACAGAAAATAATTATTTAAACTACTATGGCAAATCATTTTAGTTAATTATCGTGTTCTTATAGTTATTAACTTCATCGGAAATACTTGTTAGAACTGTCTTGTGTTTAATATTGGAACCACATTTAGAGAAAAATATTAGTCAAGCATTAATGACAAATAATGTCTCAGTTTATTACACAAGAAGAGATGCACAATACCGTCCTGTCAGCATCAGTACTTGCAGATATTTGCCTAAAAAGCTGATTTATTAAAGTTTTTGTTTTTTCAGTATTAAGGGATAATTTATTTACATCAAACCAGTCTAAATGTTTTCAGTTCTTTTCCGACCACCTCCAACGCACGTTCTAGATTTTCTCCAGTATCAAAAAGGTGGTATTATCAGCAAAAAGAAATCATTTTAACAGTTTTGAGACATTAACAATATCATTTATATACAAAATAAACAGTTTTGACATCTTATCTTGTTTCAGATTTTTCCGTCATGTGGAGGTGAAGACATTTAAAGGAGACGTGATGTTGACTCACCTCAGACGTGCGTCGACGGTTTTCACGTCTCAGGTCATCCCTTGTCCGGCTCGTCGCTCCTCCTCCTTCACCGACCTCGTTGCGTCATCTGACAGCGCCGGGCTCGTCCTCCGCTCAGACTCCACCAGTGTCTACCTGAACCTGGCTCTGGAGGACTGGATCGACGCGAACGTGGACCTGCAGCAGCGTAACATCCTGCTGCTGTGGAGGAACCGGCCCGCCGTGGTCATCGGACGCCATCAGAACCCGTGGACCGAGTGCAACCTGCCCGCCATGAGGAGGGCGGGGATTCCTCTGGCACGCAGACGGAGCGGCGGGGGGACTGTCTACCATGACCTTGGGAACCTCAACTTGACCTTCTTTACCTCGAAGAAGGGATATGACCGACGGAGGAACCTGAAGGTCGTCACGGAAGCTCTGAGGAGGATCAGGCCGGAGCTGAACGTCCAGGCGACGGAAAGATTCGACATTTTACTGAACGAGAGCCTGAAGATCACAGGTCTGAGGAGAGTGTGTCATGTGGTCGTCGCTGTGAGGTATTGTTGTTGTTTTTGATCAGCTGTTTGTTTGTTTACGTCTCCAGGCAGTGCGTCCAGGCTGAGCAGGAAGTCCTCGTACCATCACTGCACGCTGCTGCATTCTGCCGATCACTCCGCCCTCTCTGCTGTGCTCCAACCCCCGTCTCTGGGGATCATCAGCAAAGCCACACCCAGCGTCCCCTCACCTGTCGCCAACCTGGCTGACCACGCCCCCACGCTGCAGTGGGAGGAGCTGCTGGAAGCTCTGGAGCAGCAGTACAACACAGGTGCTGAATCTTCATCATAAATACTGGAGAGTGATGCCCCCTGCTGGCCAAATGTGGTTACTACAGGACCAGTGTTAATGTTGACAGCACTTTGTAATTTAGTTTTATAGTCTTGACTGCAGGCCAGCACGATTTTCACATCCTCCAAACGTTTGTTTGTGTCTCTCAGAGTTTGGCTTCAGCGCTGCATCAACACTCGTTCACCCTGCTGACGAGGCTGCATTCCCTGGTCTGAGCAGGATGGAGGCGGAGCTTAAAACCTGGGACTGGACGTTTGGTAAGACGCCTAAATTTAGCGTCCAAACCGTCCTGGACCTGAAAGACAGTCCGTCTTCTCGCAGCTCTGCTCAGCTGCACATGGAGATAAAGAACGGTTTGATCGAGAGCTGCGAGCTGGACGTTCACCCGGACTGGCTTCCTCCTCGGCTGAGTGGCGAGCTGAGTGGCGTGTTGGTCGGGGAGAGGTTTTGCGGTCATCGGGCAGCTGCAGCGGTTACGGCGCTGCTGCGACCTGAGAGTGGCGAGCTGCAGGACAGACTGAGGAACCTGTGCGACGCTGTGGTGTCTGCAATGGGCTGAAAAAATACTGATCTGAGAACCACTACTGCCCCTGCAGCTGTCATCAAGGTGTAAATGTGTCCTTAGGGGAGCACGTCAGGGGCCAATTAAATAATTTTCTAAAAAGTGTTCATGTTTTTTTTTTTTTTTACCTTTAAGTGTTGCTAATAAGAATTTAACATGAAGTGGCTGTAAAAGTCATCACCAAAATATTTAATAAAACTTAATAATTTCCATTAAGCAGAAATGTTTAGGGAGACATTCAGGGCTCTTAAAACCAACAATAGAACATAAAAGGCCCTGTGGATACAAGAGCTTATTTTTCCCATCTATATTACCAATCCAAGCTTTTTCCATTATAACCTCAACATCAGATTGTTTTTAAAGATAAACAGTTAAAGAAAGAGAAAATAACTCTTGACCTCGCAGCATATATGATTATATAGACGTGTGACATCCAATTTAATGATTTAAAATAACTGTTCCCATCAGTTTGTCCCGGTTGTTTTGGATCATTTTCATTTCTCTGGGTCAAAAGTCAGAAACAAAACTTACAGACCTCTGACAGGGCACGTCGCAATACGCATGCGCAGTGTTCCCGTTATGAGCCATGCGCGCTGCCGAGGAGGCTGTAGGGAGAGTGAAAAAAGAAGAGGTGTCACTCTGCCGTGGTTTACTCTCACACCCACTCATTCTTTCTACAGTCAAACCAAGTGCAAATTAAAAGAACTCACCAATTTAACCGGATTGTTACCTCCGCCAAGGAGGTTATGTTTTTGTCGGTGTTTATCTGTCTGTCTGTTTGTTTGTGTTCAAAATATCTTAAAAAGTTCTGAACGGATTTGGATGAAATTTTCAGGAATTGTCGGAAATGGGATATGGAAGAACGGATTAAATTTTGGGGGTGATCCGGACCACCGTCTGGATCCAGGAATTTTTTAAAGGATTCTTTAACATTGTCAGATAGGACCATTTTCGCCAAAGTGGACCGAAGCTGCTTGGCGGAGGTCTGCGCTCTCTGAGTGCTTTTCTAGTTAATACTGCTGAGTTGTTAATATATTCTGGAGCTATGTCCTATAGTTAGTGTTTTAAAATACATTTTGAAAATGCCAAAGAAAGCACAATAGCATTACATTACAAGATGGAAAGAATAAATACAACATAATGATCAAACCCTTGACCAGTCGGTTCCTCAGGGTTTCCACGCGTCCTAGAAAATCCGGAAAACGATTGACGAATTTTCTAAGAAAAATAGGTAAATAAGTAAAATAGGAAAATATAGAAAATGAGGGAAAAAAATAAATGTCCTGGAAAATTATTAATCTCTCTTCTACATTGTTAGTGAACAAAAATCAAACATAGGAAATGAAGTAAAAATGTACTTGGTAACTAATATATACGCAGCCATAAAATATGAGTAGATAAAATAATGCAAGTTGAGGCATAAAACTTAAAAATTCAAAACAAAAGGGGCAAAAGGAAATATTAAAAAATGACAAAATAAAATTTAGGCCAAATCAACAAAATCTATTTATAAAAAAGCAGAGTAAATAAAGATTAAAAAATAAGTATAAAGATAAAGTTATAATAGTGAGGCGCTACATACAAGGCAGACTAAACAGATAGCTAGCAGACAATGTTCATGCCAGAGAGTTAGAATTAAATACATTTATAGTTCAACATGATACGGTGGAGCTAGCTGGAGATATTGGTCACCAAGCTTTAATCTTGGTTTTTAGAAGGCTAGATTAACTTGAAAACTGCCCACACCAACATTATAACTTTAGTTGGTTATGAAACACTGGAAAACGTCCTGGAAAATGATTTCTAGAAAAGAGTGGGAGCCCTGTTCCTACTGGCTCTCCAGGAGTAGATAGATTAACAGACACACAATTTTAGGCATGGCATATTGAGTAAAAAATATGTTATATGATAACATACAATATGTTAAATATATTTTTGTATGATGACCTTGACACACTCGATGCTCCTTTGGTTTTATAGTTACGGTAGTATAGTACTTTTTTGATGACTTTTTTTATCGTCTTCATTGTGTTTTTTTCCATTCTGTTTTATTGTGTTTTATTTACATTTTTTTATTGTCTTTTATCAAGTTTGACTATTTATGAATCATTTTATTTATATCAGGCTTCGGTCTTTAACCTCATGTGTTATATGTATGTCACTGTGTTTGTTTCTGTTTTTTTCAACCCCACAGAGGGCTTAATAAAGTGGTTGGAGCTGAACACATTGTGTACCAGAAAGGATTATACTGCTGCGGCTGGAGTGTAAGAAAGGGAAAGGAATTCACGTGAAAAGGGAGAATATACAACATTGTCAAATATGTGCTGTATGTTTGTTTTGTAATGTTTATTTAAAATAAAATTAATATATATTTTTATGCATCTTCACCAACAAACCGACAGACACATACCTCCAAAGTTAACTTCAAAATTTAAAGCGACATTTATTTGTAAATGTTTATCGTGAGGGAGATAAAGGTACCATAGCGTTTAGCAACATTACATTTTTTAACCTGAACATGGCGTCTGTTGGTGTCGTCTGAATAACAGTTATTGTCATGTTGAAATAATTCGGTCAGCCTTTATTGAGTGTATTTTGAGACGGTGTAGGGAGCGGAAAACGCCGCGGAGTGAGACCTCTCCTCAGCCTCACAGCGTAGGCGATCTTTTCCTGATGTGAGCCGTCGTGTGTGTCGGCTAGCGGAGCAGCAGCGGAGAGCCGCAGCGACAGGATGGGGAAGAAGCAGAAGAAATCCGGGGAGGACAGGTAGAGTAACCCCGCGAGCCCGCCTCACATCACCTGTCCGCACCCACACCTGAACCAAACGTATTTAACCTCCACGTACACACCGTGAAGACAGGCCGTGAACCCGCTCTGTCGCTGTTAGCTCAACGGCTAACGGATGCTAACCACGAGTCAGCGTGAGGTATGAGCGCAGGTGAGCCGTTAAACACCTGAAAACGGCTCGGGGTGAATTACACAACCGGCAGGGGGGCGCACACGGGCTCACCTGGGCCAGGCGCAGCCCGTTGGCTTTAATTCTCAGGTTTGGGGTCGGGTTTGTCAGCCTGTGAGATCAACACAGATAGTTAGCTTAGCGTTAGCTCCCAAAGAGCCGGCTGTTAGCTGCTCAGTGTGCTTTAGCCTCGAACCCTGGACCGGTGTGACCTGTGACAGCCTCTGACCTGGACCAGGAGCCGGCTGAGCACACGGGACTCCATCTTTATGTGTGAGGGCTAATCTACTGAGGCTAACAGCTGTTAGCTCCGTTATGAGTGAATGGAGTAAATGATGAAGTCTGATGTAACTCTGAGCTCACCTGCTCACCTGGACACCATTCACATCCTCTCTCACCTCAGCCTGAGTAACAACAGATAACACCACAGCCATGCCTGTTACCCTGTAGGTCAGGGTTTTGTCTCTGTATTTCATCATGTGTACAACATTTCAATAGGAGTTAAGGGGTCATAAATTAGAGCAAAACTCAGAAACATCTTTATTTTAATAAACATCAAGATCTCACATCATTAAAAACAGTTAATAACTTCCATTGGTCCCACCCTACAATATTATCACGATACTTGAGTCCTGATTGGACTGAGCATCCTAATGCTCATCATCATGATTTATTACAATTTCAAACTTTTTATTGTCAGCATTGAGTTGCTGCCATATGATTGGCTGATCAGCTAGTTGTGTGAATAAGCAGTTAACAGGTGTTTCTGATTAAGTGGCTGGTGAGTGTACTTGTGGCATATACTGGCTGGACTGATATTGGATTTTTGACTGATATTTTTTAATTCATTGCAGATACCAATATTTCTGGTCAAGAGCACAGGCTCTGTACTGAACAAAAATGGACTTGTTTCTTCAGTGTTAGAGTAGATTTTTGTGAGGAACAGGTGTAAAACAATAAAAACAGCATTTAACTCTTTCAAAAATGAAAGCCGTGATTTTTAAATGTACCCGTGCAGTGATGAGAAGGTGCATCAATATTATACATTTGTGTAATTTGATGATGTTCCAGCCGATATATCAGCTCTAAATATCTGAAAAAATTTCAATGTCAGCCGATACAGATACTGAAACTTTTTAGGCTGATATTGGCGGATACTGATATCAAACTGATAACATCGTGCATCCCTACAAAATATAACAAAGTACCATAAGGCCTTACCACTTAAAGCTTCTGTTAAAAAGATCTTTTTTCCAGGGATGCACGGTGTTGGATTTTTCTAATTTGCTGGTATTTCCAAAGCCATCATCACCGATACAGATATTTCTTGTCAAAAGCAAAAGTCTCTACTTAAATTGAAAATTCCTGTCATCATTACAGTCTATTTGTGTTAGAAACTGACGTGAATCAACCAAAACAAGATTTTATTCTTTAGTAAGTGAGACTTTTGATTTATAAAAGTGGACCTGGAGTGATGACAAGTTAAATCATTTTTCAGATATTTACAGGATCTTTATTGATTTATTTGTACAGTCAAAATATCAGCAAAGATTTCACATCTGCCGATGTTTGAGAGCATTTTTCCTCTGCTTCTGCTCTGAGATCAGCTCACTGCGTGTCAGAGGGGTGGTGGGAAATAAAAGGTTGTGAGGAAAGCGGCGACTCGGCAGCTTTCGTCTGTCCACATTGTCCTAACACAGAGGGGGGGACAGTGCTGATGTCCTCACACTGTCCCTGCTGTCTCTGCACTGATCACATTGGTTTTTTAGGGTGATACTCGACTGATTATTCATTTGTGATTAATTGATTTTGCTGTTGATTTTTGCCACAGCGCCAAAGATGACGGCATCGACATCGACGCTCTGGCGGCGGAGATCGAAGGAGCCGGAGCCTCCAAGGAGCCAAAAGGGAAGAAGAAGAAGAAAGGAGCCAAAAAGGACGACTTTGAGTGAGACACACTTAACTCCTCTTCCTCTCCTCATGTCTTTGTCGTCCATTCGTCCTCTTGTCTGACCTCTCTGTCTCTGGTTTTGTCTCTTTGTGCCGTTGGTCGTCTCTCTTTGTGTCCTTGTCTTGTCTCATTCTCTCTTCTTGTCTGGTCCAGTCATGTCGTGTCTCATCTCTTTGCCTCTTCATCATCTCCTCTTTGAATTTGTCAGGGCCTGATCACACAGGGACACGTCTCAAGGAAAGCGCTGTCATTAAAAACGCTGTTTTCCGATGAAACAGTCGGCCTGAGAAGCGTTTCTCTCTGCCGCTGTGACGTGGTTTTTTTAGCAATGCCCTCGTTATGTTATTTTACTCTGGAGGCATTTTTAGTAGTAACACATCTCTGTGTGATCACTTCAGTGTTTTAACTCTGAGGGTCTCTGGGGGCGTTTTCCATCATTAATGTAACTATTAGACCAACTACACCTGACATGTGAATGTAAAATCCTGGCAGCTGCACGTCAGTTTGTTTTAAAATCACATTGCTGAGAAATTTATCGAGAGCTGCAAGTTAAATTATATGTTTATTTTGAGTTTCCATGAAGATGCTCTCCTGCATGATTGCAAAGTCATGTTTTTAATGGAAACACCAATTGTTTAGTTCTATCTGTTAATCTTTTTTTTATGACTTGTAATTTTTATTTTCTTATAACATCAATCATACAGCAAATTATGTGTCACATTACATTCCAAACACACACAACATCCCCTTTCCCACCCCCACCCAACATCCATACAAACAACAGGGGTCAATCTGTATGTAGAGTGGCTTGCACACAGCACTATTGTCCATAACGCACTAGGGAGAAGAAAAAAGAATACATGTATATGAAATACATATCCATAAGGAGGAAAAGAAAAAAGGGGTGCATTTCCACCACATCATTACACCGGTTCCTTCATAAAAGAAATATAACAGCCCCACTTCAGGAGGAATGTTTTTGTCCTTTCCTGTGTCCTATATGCTCGTCTTTCATATGCAGCTACCTTCCCTGTTTCAATCTCCCAGTCGTGGAAGGAAGATTCTCCAGGTTCTTCCAGTTCCTGAGGATGATTTGTGGTCCAATCATAATAGTTGTTTGAGTCCAGTGTTTCAGTGGTTGTGGAAAAGATGATAACACCTCAGAGTCTCCTAATATAAACAGCTTTGGACAGAAAGCAAACTGCAGTTTTATGATCTTAACAATATATCCATGAATCTTTGTCCAGATTAGATGAATCTTGGGACATGTCCGTAACATATGGACCAGTGTGCCCTCATCCCCTCCACATTTCCAGCAGGTTGCAGAGTCTTTTAACTTCAGTCTGTATAATCTACTGGGGGTCCAGTAGAAACGGTGTAGGATCTTAAGCTGAATAAGCCTAACCCTCAGATTCCTTGACATTAAACGGCAGTTGCTGAGAACCTCCTCCCAGTCCTGGGCATTAAATGAGACCCTCAAATCTTCCCAGGCAATTTTAGTGGTTGTGGCAGTTTTGCTTCCCACACATTCCTGAAGCATTTTATAATACTTAGATGCTTCATGTCCCTCTGCAAAAACCCAGCGAATTTCCTTTATCTCTTCTGCTGACATTAGGGACTGTGACTTTGACCCACAAGTCTTTCTCAATAGGTGGTTTAGCTGAAAGTATCTCCAGGTCTGAGTTCTCCATATTGACCATATTGTCGTTTTAGATGTTCAAAAGATTTAAGTGCATCGCTCAAATATGAATCTTCTAATTTAAGATTTCTCCTTTCCACCCATTCCTTCCATAAAAATGACTGTTTGCCAATTTTCAGCTTTGGATTTTGCCGTATACTTAAGGTTCTGTTCAGATATTGGTCAAAACCTGTCAGCCCTGCAGTTTTCTTTCATCGATGAGATAAGATACAGTTGGGTGGGCCTTCATACGTTTACATTTAGTGGACAGGCAGAATAACAACGGGAGAGGAGCTGAAATGGACTGTTCGATCTTATACCATGGAGGAGCGCTCTCTGGAGGCAAAGCCCAATGTGCCAGATGCCTCAGGCCAAATGCATTGTAGTAGAACAGAAGTTTTGGGAACCCCAAACCACCTTTTTCTACCCGCTGTTGTAATTTCCCCATAGAGATGCGTGGCCACTTTCCACTCCAAAGAAACTCCTTAAATATGCGGTCCCATTTCTTAAAGTATTTTTGGGGGATTTCTAATGAAAGACACTGAAGTAAATAATCTATCCTAAGAACACAGTTCATTTTTATGACATTACATTTCCCCCATAGGGGCAGAGAAAGTAAGGACCACCGTTTCATATCAACTTCGAGTCTCTGAATTAAGGGATCCATATTTGCTTTAATAATATCGTCCAATTTCGGAGTGAAGAGAGTACCAAGACATTGCAAACCCTGCTTGGGCCATCTGAACTTGCCAGCTTGAAATAAAGTTGTTGGACAATACCGTGTTGATGGCAAAGCCTCAGATTTGTCCCAGTTGTTTTTATATCCTGAAAATTTTGAAAATGAATTGATTGTGTCTAGAAGCGCTGGTACAGATCTGAAAGGGTCCGAAACCAGTAAAAGAGCATCATCAGCATACAGCATCAATTTATGTACAGAACCATCGTATGTCAGGCCGGGAAAATTAATATCAGCTCTTATCGCTGCTGCTGGTGGTTCCAATGCCAAGCAGAACAACAGAGGGCTCAGTGGCGATCCTTGGCGTGTTCCTCTTCCTAATTCAAAGTATGAAGATATATAACCATGAATATGCACTGCCGCCATTGGTCGATTGTATAGTAGACGTACCCACTTCATGAGTATATCCCCAAATCCAAATATTTTTGAGTCTTCAACAAATATCCCCATTCAACCCGATCAAACGCTCCTTCAGCGTCGAGGGAAACAGCCGTGATAGGTGTTCTGAAATCAGAGACTGCCCACATAATGTTGAGAAAACACCTGATATTATCTGCCGAACTACGGTTACAAATGAATCCTACTTGATCTTCATGTACCAAAGAGGTCATTACCTTATCCATTCTGTTTGAGAATATCTTAGTATCGCTGTCTTGATGTGGTGTCGTGGACCTTAAATGCTTTTTAACGTCCCCCACTTTTAAGATGTTTCGACATAATAAGTCACGAAAGGAGTTCAACAAAGCAAAACTTGCTTAAATAACTGCTGTAGACAAGAACTGAAGGATCAATTAAGCAATGCCACTCGGAGCCTCCCGCCTAGGCAGCCATCTTCACCAACCACGTCACGTGACTCCCCTCTGTCTGTTAATCTGTATTTTCTTCCTTCTTAACAAACTTCTTAAGATTCTGAGTTGTAGGGGTCTTCAACTGATCATCTCCCGTTTCTTCTCCTGCAGCGAGGACGACATCCTGAAGGAGTTGGAGGAGTTGTCTCTGGAGACTCAGGGAGGGAAAGGAAAGGTAAACACACCTCAGGACGTGGATTTATCAATCTCAGGCTTTATGATCATTTGACCACAGAGACAGAAAAGCTTGAGCCGGTCAGGCGGATTGGGCTGGGTCTGCTTTTTATTTTATTCTGTTTTATTTTAGGAATATTGGATTCCTGCTGATAATTCTAAAGTCATTATTGCCAATATCAATACAAGAGCACAGAGTGTCTACTTAACTGAAAATGACCTGTTTCTTCCATCATTACAGTCCATTTGTGTTAGAAACAGAAGTGAAGCAGTAAAAACGATTTAATTCTTCAATTAATGACACTCTCGATTCAGAAGAGTTGATGAGGTAAACAATCATGGCGCATTTTACATTTTGCCAATATTAGAGCCAATATATGGGATTTCCAGGGCCAAATCCTCTGGTCAAAACATCAGCAAATTTTTCATATCTGCTGATGCCGACATTTGTCCGATGGTATTGGATAGGGCAGAACAAGTTTAGGAAAAGATATAATTACGATTTTTTTCTGGCAGATATTGCGGTTTTGATTCGATTCACGATTTTCTTCAAATCAAGCTTCAGTGCAATATTCACTATGTTTACAGTACAGACAACAGTAAGGAAATCAGTGATCAAAACCACATAACACATTATTCATCATCTAATATTGATGGTAAATAATCTGTTTTCATTACTAAAGGAATACTCCAACTTTCTTTTGTTTTCGTGTCTTGCCTGACTCCCGAGTCCATGACAAGCAGATGGACACCATTCACCTTTCATTTGAGAAATAGCTGACACAACAGATCTGGGTTAGCCAGGAGCGCAGCTTTGGTGATCACATGATCGCGTTGTCTGATATGGCGATTTTATTTTAATTTTATTTTTTTTATCTTTTTTAACTTTTTTTTAGAATTAATTTAATTATGAACATGTACAAAGAACATGAGATCATCATGGGTCTTACAGTGAAAATCAAAGTATTCTTTTACACATACATCATGGTATAATGTCATATTATTCATCCGTTTTTCCCATAGTTTAGTGCATTTCTCCAACTGGAGCCTCCAGACAAAAGTCTCTCCATACAGTAAATTTCTTGGATGATTCCACGCCCCTGGTCTAATGTTGAAGGATCTAGTTGCAACCATTTCCTCGCTCTAGCTTTTTTACAGCTTGCCAAGAGTATCTTTCATCAGCATTTATTCTTCTGTGAGACTGTTTCCGGTACTTTACCAAGATACAAGGCAACAAAAGAGAAATCTACATCCACCCCAAAAATTTATTAATCTCAGTAGCCACCTGTCTCCAGAATGACTGGATTTTTGGACATGCCCAAAAATCATGAATGCGATGAGCCATAGAGGTTCGACATTGTCTCCAACAGAAGCCTCGACTCTGTGTGCCTGTTTGATATTTTAGGAGTTATAAAAAATCTCGCTGCATTCTTCCTTTTGATCTGAAAACGATAAATCTTTCAGCCCTAGCATTGGGCATCCCTAATTTATTTCTTTATTTATTTTAGAAGAGTGATATGGAGAGCCTGTTGGGCCTCGACCGGCTGTTGCTGAGCTGAATTATGTGGGTGACAGTGCAGGGAAGCTGACTGAAAATCTTAAACAGGCCTCCTCTGATGTAAGGGGACTTGTGACGTACATGATCTGATCTGGTCTCACTGCTCTGATACCAAAAATGGTATCAAGAACTATTTTACAGACGTGACACCAGATTCAGCTCTTTACCTGACCATCGAGTCTGCACAGGAGAGGAGCTGCAGACATGCTGTTCTGTGATGCACAGAGAGCTGAGAGGTGATGAATAAAGTGGTTTAATGTTAATTTTCTAAGTGATTTAGTTTGTATGTATATGATCCTAATAAACAAGTTTGTTATAGATTATATGGCGCCATGATGCACTCATTCAGGTTTCATCTGAATGGATTCCTGCCGTTAAACAGCTGGGAAGTTGCAATTAAAAGCCTTAATTATTGAAGCGGGATAGCGAACAAATCTTCGGGTTGAATTTGAATGAGCTCAGGCCCATAAATATATTTTTCAGAGACAGCTCAGGGAGAAAGTCCGAAGGCTGAGGTAGAGTCGGCCTGGTTCTCTGTGACAGACCTGATCATGAAGGACACAGCAACCTTCAGGCTCGAGTTTTCTCCTTTTGGAGCCTGAGTGCAGAAATGCAGAAAAACATCTCTTCATAATTTCATATGAATTAATTTTAGCTCTGAGTTCAATCAACGCTGTCTTCTTGTGCAGAAAACAGACACCACAGAAGAAGTGGAGACCTATGAGCCCCCCAAAGAGAAGAAGAAGACCAGGAAGGGGAAGAAGGGCGGAGCCAGCCCCGAGGACGAGGAGGTGGATGAAGGCGAAGGTCAGAATGAAGGAGAGAGGAACGACGAGCAGAAAGAAACCAAGAAGGTGAGATTTCAGAGAGGAAGTCAAAAAATTCCACAACATCAGCCACAATGAAGAAACTGCTGATTCTGAATGATCTTGAACGTCTCGGCTCAGTTTTTAAGCTGAAAAGTTCATTTCCTGTCCACTCCTCGTAACATAACCCATCATAATACAGACATTTCCCCAGAATTGTTTTGTGGTTTGACGTTTGTTTCTCCGTCTTCAGGCGCCTCCTGCAGCTCCTCCCTCCGACTCCGATGATGAGAGCGGCTCACGTTCTCGCGCCAAGGCCAAAGGAAACAAGAAAGGCGGCAAAAAACAGCAGGTGTCAGACGACGAGGACGACAAAGACGAGAACGAAGACGTGAAGAAAGGAGGAGGGAAGGAAAAAGAGGAGGAGTCTGACGATGACGAGGAGTTCACCACCAGGAGAGACAAGAAGAAGAAGAACAAAGGTAAAGCGACGAAGGCGGAGAGCGAGGACGATGATGAACAGAATGAAGACGAAGCAGGCTTCAAGATGAAGACGGCGGCGCAGAAGAAGGCGGAGAAGAAGGAGAGGGAGAAAAAGAAGAAGGAGGAGGAGAGGATGAAGCAGAAGAAGCTGAAGGAGAAGGATGCCAGCGCAGAGCCGAAAAAGGAGCCGGAGGAGAAGACGGCAGAGGCCACGCCTCCTGCGACGGCAACACCTGCAGCAGCGGCCGAGGAAGCAGAAGGGGCGGAGCCAGCAGCTGAAGGTAAGAAATAACCAAAATATCAGATGTTTTAGGCAAAGAAAAGTCTGTTTCATGATGCTGTGGGCTTAAAATCTGACATTGTGGTCTTATTTCATCCTGCAGAGGAAGAGGGGGGGCGACAAGAAGAAGAAAGACAAGAAGAAGAAGAAAGGCGAGAAAGAGGAGAAGGAGAAGGAGAAGAAGAAAGGACCCAGCAAGGCCACGGTGAAGGCCATGCAGGAGGCTCTGGCTAAGATGAAGGAGGTGAGGGCCATTGTGGGAAAGTAGTCATCGGAAGCATGAAGGGAGTCAGTCTGATGTCTTAAAGTTGTTTTGTTTGTTGTTTTTAGGAGGAGGAGCGAGCCAAGCGGGAGGAGGAGGAGCGCCTGAGGAGGCTGGAGGAGCTGGAGAAGCAGAGGCAGGAGCAGGTGAGCTTCTCATCTTCTTCTTAAAGCTTCTGCTCTTCACGTCTTCGCTGTGATTTTAAATACGGGCTGCGTCTTTGACCTTCAGGAGCGCCTGGAGCAGGAGCGTAAGGAGAAGAAGAAGCAGAAGGAGAAGGAGAGGAAGGAGCGCCTGAAGAAGGAGGGGAAGCTGCTGACGAAAGCTCAGAGGGAGGCTCGAGCTCGGGCGGAGGCCACGCTGAAGATGCTGCAGGCTCAGGGTGAGAAAACCATCCATCAGGATCAGAGATCAACCAGTTTGTCAATCACAGCTGGATTTGGGTTGTGTTGAAAGAATGAGAGGAACAGACATGAATAAGGTGTTAGAAGGAAGCGAGGAGAGAAGGGAAAGGGAAGAAGGAGGTGAATTAGGAAAAAGGGATATAAGGAAAGATAAGAGGGATGGTAGCAAGGAATAAAGAAGAGAACAGGAAACAAGAAGGAGAAAACCTTTTTATTTTCTGTATTTAGTACCACTTATGAATTTATATACAGCTATTTAAAAGTCAATGAAATAAAAATGTACAATAGCCTTAAATAACACATCATGTTCACTGCTGCTACCCTCTATTTACTGTGCTGTGATCTGAGGAAGCTTCATCTGTAAAGTATTTTTGTTGTTTTTCGAAGGTGTTGAAGTGCCATCCAAAGACTCGATGCCAAAGAAGAAGCCAGTTTACGACCGCAGGAAGAAGAAGCCGAACGCGCCAACGCCAGAAGGTACCGACGTCAGGCAGACGGCGCCCTTGTGACAGACTTCACCTCTCTTTTTTTCTAACATGTAAATCCTCTCCCCTGCTTTAACGTCTGCGTTACAGAAACATCCGAGGTGACGTCCCCGGTGTCAGAGACCCCGGAGCCTGTGGCCATGGAGACCGAGGCGGAGGCCCCGGCTGCAGAGACGGGTGAGTCGAGGGGAAGTTTAATCTGTGGAGAGGATTATTCTCATGATGAAGACGACCTCTTTTTCTGCTCTCTGCAGAGGTGAAACCAGATGCTGCTGTGGACGACTGGGAGGCCATCGCGACGGACGAGGAGAAAGGTGAGACGGCCCAAAAAGGCAATTTGGTTGGTTGTTTGCCCCCGGGCCATAGTTTGGACACCTGGTGTAGATCTACCAACCCCGTTGATCGGAAATGAACAAACTGAAGACTTTGATGATGTACCTCGTATGATACAGACGTCTGAGATGGCCCGCGCTTGACTTGGCTTCATTTTTTAAATATTGAAGCTGTTTGAGGCAAAGCCCCCTTTGACATGGTGTTCTGTTAACTTTGGCCTCTTTTACTGGATTTTTCAAAACAGGAGAGTTTAGCTTCGCTGTTTTCACTCTGCGATGGCAGCAGAAAAAATCCATCTGCAGGACTCGATGTGATTCAGTGAAGAAATCCCAATTTCACTTTTCTTCATTCTAGAGTTAAAGAAAGTCCACATCGAGGTGAAGGAGGAGCCGACCGCTCCCTCTCAGCAAGAAGGCAGCGAGGAGGAAGAGGAGGAGGAGGAAGAAGATGAGGAAGAAGAGGAGGAGGAGGAGGACGAGGATGAGGAGGAGGAGAGTGAGGAAGACGAGGAGGAGAAGGAGGCGCCGGCAGTGAGCCAGGGGAAGAAGAAGGCGAAGGAGAGCGAAGACGAGAGCAGCGACAGCGACGACGACGGGAGGACGAAGGAGGAGCGGCTGTACGACCGAGCGAAGAGGAGGATAGAGGTGAGAGAGAACTGAACGAGAGGAAGCATCTGAGGGAACAGAAACTGAGTTATAACAGCAGTCATACCTCAGTTCTTATCCATCTAAGTGTCTTATGGCGTTGGTAAGAGAAAAGAGGGACTGAAAAGGCTCTGAGTCTCTTAAGTAACTTTTCCAGGACTGTCTCTCACGTTTCTCACTCAGAGCCTGTTCGCCTGTCTCTAAGTGAAGATAGTGGTGAAATATAAGCATCTATTTCTGCTTTTTTAGCTTTTTAACTGGATTGTTTTTATATGGAAGCAAAACTCTTTGGCTCATGGCTGTCTGTCAGTCCTCAGCACCAGGGGAACCTTCATTTCCTGCATCCAAAACAGAAACAGCAGATGGCATGCTGTTTAAGGAAAAACACAAATAACAGGAATGAAGAGATTCAGTTTGGTCAGACGTGTGATATGAAGCATTAACCAAGACATGCATGCTGTCAGGCCATGGTGTTGACATAAGCAGAGATTTGGAGAAGAAATGGGAGTTTGCATCTTGGTTCATCTCTGATTGAACATCTGTGTTTGTGTTTGTGTAGAAACGCAGAGCAGAGAACCTTAAAAACATCGATGTGGACACCCTGAGAGCTCCGGTGGTTTGTGTGCTCGGCCCACGTCGACACAGGAAAAACAAAGATCCTCGACAAGGTAACTTAAATACTGATGTGTGAACTCAGGTCTGACTGTGCACAGCTTCATTTTATCGATGTTAAATGTTTTTGTGTTTTCTGTAATGTTTGTTTGTAGCTGCGACACACTCATGTTCAGGACGGCGAGGCCGGAGGAATCACGCAGCAGATTGGAGCCACGAACGTCCCCAAAGAGACAATTGTGGAGCAGACGAAGATGGTTAAAAACGTACGATACAGACACACACTTTGACACTCTTCTTGGTTGATGTTGATAGTAAATAATAATCCTGTTTTTGTGCAGTTTGAGAAAGATAACCTGAAGATTCCCGGCATGCTGATCATCGACACACCAGGACACGAGTCCTTCAGGTAAAAGGGGAAGGATCCACGCCACATACTTCGACATATGTCGAATCTTATCAGACTTAGAAATGTGGAGAGACACTGATGAGGGGACAGCTTCAGCCAGTTTTTAACTCCTCTGTGTTTGAACCAGAGCAAAGCCAATCAGAGAGGGAGCTGCCTGAAGCAGGAAGCAAACGTAGCCATGGCAACCAGAGTAAAGGTGGATGTCCAACATGCGTCTAAACAACCTAACCTGTAAACTATAACAAACTGATGAGGAGAGGAGCTGAAAACACAACCGCTGAAGATGTTATAGGAAGCTAACCACTAGCTGCAGTTAGCCTCCTGACATTGTCCGCCATTTTTGTTTCCTCTGAAGTCTTGTGTATCACGAGCTGTGAGAGCAGAGCTGCTGCCTTCTTGGTAAATGAATGGTTGGTTTGTGGTGTCCTGTGTCTCTCTGTTTGTGGATCACCACATGCTACAGGAACAAACTGATAACCTGACATGATCTGTCTTCATGTGTGGCTCTGTCTTTGGAAGAAGAGACACAAATAATCATCCTCGTGCTCCTGGCTTCCTGCCGTCCTGGTAAAAAGAGCTCTCCCCTTCCTCGATGCCCGTCCATCTACATCCACATCACCCGGGTGCCAAAGCTGCCAGGACTGTCAAAATAAAAGCCTAAATGAATGCTCACTTATTCTAAGGAATAAAATTAGCAGTAGTTGACTGAATTCTTCATCATTTTCAACAACAGTTAAATTACTAAATACATGTTAATGGTCAAATTAGGGATAGAATAGCTCCAGCGGGGTCATTAGTATTTTTATATTCGAGATCTCAATATAAAGTAATTTTTTTGCTAATGTAAATGTCAGTGAAACATCTAAATATTGCACCAGTTTAACCTTGTGTGTCCTGATTCTGTCTACGCTCAGTAACCTGAGGAACAGAGGCAGCTCTCTTTGCGACATCGCCATCCTGGTGGTGGACATCATGCACGGCCTGGAGCCCCAGACCCTCGAGTCCATCAACCTGCTGAAGGAGAAGAAGTGCCCCTTCATCGTCGCCCTCAACAAGGTCCGTCCCTCCTTATGATCATGTAGGTCATTTTGTTCTTCTCTCGTTATCTAATGGTGTTGTTATTCGTCATCAGATTGACCGTCTGTACGACTGGAAGAAGAGTCCAGACACCGATGTCGTGGCCACGCTGAAGAAGCAGAAAGAAGAACACCAAGGACGAGTTTGACGAGAGAGCGAAGGCTGTTATCGTTGAATTTGCTCAGCAGGTGACTTTCCTCACAATATCCAAGCAACAATCAGTTTAATTTAATTCAGACTCTGCCATGAAGTACAGATAATCAACAACATGAAGTATAAAAAGACACTATACAGTGAATATATAAAAAAGCCAAGTAAGAGTAAGTCATTCGTTTAGAGTGTATGAAAAAAAAAATGTAAATAACTCGGTCCCAAACTGTCGTGGTTTTATAGGATTTGTGTGAATATCTTGTGTAATTTTTCTTCCAGCAGTATTAAAAGTAAAAAAAAAACATTTATGATCTAGATTAGAAAATTGGAGAATGTTACTAACATCATAAATGCTTAATGTATTAATTCATAACATAAAAAAACAGTGGGCCCGAGCCAGTGTCCTTGGGGAACCCCATAACCTCTTTTTAATATCTCTCCTCCTCCAGGGTTTGAACGCCGCCTTGTTCTACGAGAACAAAGACCCCCGGACGTTCGTCTCGTTGGTTCCGACCTCGGGCCCACAGCGGGGCGGGATGGGAAACCTCATCTCCCTATTGGTCGAGCTCACGCAGACCATGTTAGCACGCAGGCTAGCACACTGTGACGAGCTGCGAGCCCAAGTCATGGAGGTAGCCACGTTTTATTTTCCTTTTTTTACTCGCCACCTTTGTTGAAGGATCAATCTGATTGGCTGTGTGTGATCAGGTGAAAGCTCTGCCCGGCATGGGAACCACGATAGACGTCATCTTGATCAACGGTCGCCTGCGGGAGGGAGAGACGATCATCGTCCCGGGGGTGGAGGGACCAATCGTGACGCAGATCAGAGGGCTGCTGCTGCCTCCACCTCTGAAGGAGCTCAGAGTGAAGGTGAACTGGAGCTTATGTTATATTATGTGAAACCTGAATGTATAAATGTTCTTTACATCTACTCTTGAGATCTTTCACAACAACATCAACAAGGATTCTTCTTACGGCTTATTTTTCTGAGTATCTTCTTTACACTTGGGCTGAAATGACCTTTTTTATCACATTTTTAGTCTATCACTGCTATTTTCTGTATTTTTCGTCTTTAAATGTGATTTATAAGGACTTTTTGTACAAAATCTTTATCATTTTTATTTACTTTTTGATATAAGACAAGAAATTTAAGCTCTGTGTTGCTCGTTTTTGATACCACTGCAACAAAATTGAAGTCTGAGGCACCAGATGTAAAGTTATTTCTTGATTTTCATGGTCTAAATTCCAAGTAGTAACATTGGCTATGGGTTTTTATAGTTTAAGCAATGTTCGGAATCATTCTTGCAGTTTTTAAAAATGCAAATATGAAGTGAAAAACTGTTTTCATGAGCTTTACATGCTTTTTTATAATTATTATAATTGAAATTATGAACTGTACCATCTTAAAACAAATAGATATTCTTATATACAGTAAACAAGGCATTTGAAGTAGACAATAAACAAAAACAACACTTAGTATCAACAAGGCAGAGTAACCCGAGTATAAATAATGTTTAGAGTTTTTAATGTGCAAACACAGCCGTGTTAACAGTGTCCAGCCTAACGCCAACAGTGACACACAACAGTTTATCTCTGACTCTCCAGGCTCCACAGTGACGTGGCTGACCAGGGAGCTGCCTGCTGTATGTGCTGAACATTAACTGATCTGTTGGTTGATGTTTTTTGTGCAGAGTCAGTATGAGAAGCACAAGGAGGTGTGCACGTCTCAGGGAGTGAAGATCCTGGGTAAGGACCTGGAGAAGACGTTGGCGGGGCTCCCCCTGCTGGTGGCTCACCGGGACGACGAGATCCCAGTCCTCAGGGTAAAACATTTTCAGATACTTATAAATGATTTAATAGAGTAAGGAAACAGTGATAATGACGTTAATTTATGTTTAACAACTGCTGTTTTGTTTCTTCTCCAGGACGAACTGGTACGAGAGCTCAAACAGACGCTGAGCTCCATCAAGCTGGAGGAGAAAGGCGTCTACGTCCAGGCGTCCACGCTGGGATCTCTGGAGGCTCTGCTGCAGTTCCTCCGCACGTCCAAAGTCCCTGTAAGTGCCTCACAGGATATTAAACTACAGAGCTGATTCGTCATATTAATCCTATATCATGACTCTACGTGATGAGTTTAGGTTTAGGTTTGTTAAATGGCTTTGAAATGAAGGTGAATAAATAAGAAAGAGGAGTGTTGCTGTTGTTCTGGGTGATTTTTGATCTGACCTCCAGTGTTAATCTTGTTGACTGATTATTTTCACCATAGTTTTCATCAACAACCTTTCACCCCTGACGAAAACTAGGCAGTAACTCATAAAAACAAGTGCACATGGACAAAAACTTAAACTAAATTAACTGACATTTTCATCAACAAATAAAAACTAGACTAAAATGTTTGACAGAGACTTAATCCAATCAGACCTAATTTGGTCATGTAGAAAGTAGAGACAAGTTAGGAATATATCCAATCACAGCTACTTTGGTTGTGTGGAAAGGTTGGATGAGTTAAGAGGGACATCCAATCACAGCTGCCTTAGCTTGGTGGTGGTGGGATAAGTTGTGGAGCGATCCAATCAGAGCTCCTCTCTTTATGAATTGATATATTCATGTAGAGCAGGTTCACTGTTTGTTGTCAGTTCTGGTATTGTAACTGAGATGCTCTGCCAGGTAGCCTAAATAAAGGTGACTGCATTTCACACAAAAGTTCAATTTGTTTTTGTTCATTTACACATTCAGACTTTACTAACATTCAATAAAGGGTTATTAGATGTTTGATTTTATCCAAGTGTAAAACATGACTTCAGAAATTCAAGGAAACATAAAAATGCCTTACCCTTTACACTTCATATTTTAGTCGACTACATTTACAGCAGATTTCATCGACTAAAACTAGACTGAAATTAAAACAATTTAGATGAGTAAATTATGACTAAAACTAAAAGATATTTTAGGTAAAAGACTATAACTGAATTTTAAAAGTGCTGTAAGCATTAACGCTGCTGAGCTCTCTGTCTCTGCAGTACGCAGGTATCAACATCGGCCCGGTTCACAAGAAGGACGTCATGAAGGCGTCGACGATGCTGGAGCACGACCCTCAGTACGTCACAGTCTCTGCTGTTGTCTGAACTCAAACTGCCTTTATTCCCTTAGTCAAATTAACTTTTTAAAACAGGCTCGTTTGTTTGTGTTGATGACGGCGTTGGTCTCAATCTGTGTGCAGGTACGCCGTGATTTTAGCATTTGACGTGAAGGTGGAGAGAGAGAGTCAGGAGATGGCCGACAGTTTGGGGGTTCGGATCTTCTCGGCTGAAATCATCTACCATCTGTTTGACGCCTTCACCAAATACAGAGAGGACTACAAGAAGGCCAAACAGGACGAGTTCAAGTACAGAGCCGCCCTCATCCTCCGCCATGTTTGTTTGTTTTCATCAGGATGCTGATCAGATGTGTTTCTCCCTGTAGGCATGTAGCCGTGTTCCCCGTGAAGCTGCGAGTTCTTCCTCAGTTCATCTTTAACTCCAGAGATCCCATCGTCATGGGCGTGTCCATCGAGGCCGGCGTGCTGCGGCAAGGAACGCCGCTCTGCGTGCCCAGTAAAGGGGTGAGATGCTCTAACCTCAGGCTTCTGTTAAATCTTGGTTGTCATGTTTGTTGACTTTATTTTTTTTTATATTTTATTTTTCACAGTTTCCAAATAAGCAAGGTACATAACAGCTCTAGTGACATTGTTATGTTTCAGAAAGAAAATAACACAAAATTAAGCAAACTAGTAAATTAACAAATAAACAAACAGCAAACAGAAAAGAATAAAATAAAAATTTAGACTCATTCACTCACACATTTACACATGTACTATACACACGTTCACACACATACATACACATCTGTGTACTCATACATATACAGATTTTTATTTATATGTACATGATGAAAGTAATTATGATATATAATAATAATAATAATAACAGTAAAAATTCTAGGGTGGAAAAACATAAAAATGAAGGAAATTATCTCCAGTTGCATGTCACAGTAAAACTCACCGAGCAACATAAACAACATTTGTTAAGTTTCTGATCACTTCGTTCCAGTTTGTGGACATCGGCGTGGTCGCCAGCATCGAGATGAATCATAAAGCGGTCGACAGCGCCAAGAAAGGCCAGGAGATCTGCGTCAAGATCGAGCCCATTCCCGGAGAGGCGCCCAAAATGTACGGCCGCCATTTTGAAGCCACCGATATCATCGTCAGCAAGGTAAGGACGTGTGGATCAGAGACAGAGGGTGAAATGTTCAGAGTTTTCATACGGAGAGGATGGCTGGGATTATTCCTTTGGAGACGGGTTTGATTTGACAGTTAAAGAAAAAACAGACAGAGGGAAGAAGGGAAGGGAAAGTCAGGTGTTACTGATGTGCTTTTATTTGATTTTATGTTTATCTTAACTCTATGAATGATTGTGATGATTTTTTAAGCAAGCATTGGTATTTAAAAAGCTTTAAAACATGCAGATAGCTTTAAGATGATTAAAAAGCGGCTGTATCGTTTGTTGTTGGCTCATACTGTAGACATGGTTTTATTTACAGCCCCGCTTCTGCAAAAATGCCATTTAAAATGATCATAGTTGAGGAATTTTTACCTCAGTTAAAA